>CM073770.1:4002182-4139637 GCA_037158775.1 Hetaerina titia | reverse complement strand
CCACATTTTTCATGATATGGTTTGGGTTATTTACGTCGTATCAAACAGCACTCCGATAAACATGGCGCCCGCCGTCATCACTCCGGCATAAGAGGTCAGCCGCACGAGCGGGAGCGCCCACGACAGGATCCATCGAACGCGAGCGACAGCCGCGACAATTACCCACGACTGATCTCGCAGAAGTGCAAAAGTTCCCCAAAGATCCAATTTGCATGTTTTGGTCTTCGATTCCAGGTGCCGCGGCATTGCACAGGGAACCAATGGGGACATGTATGGGGGGTTTCTTCAAATGCTGCTATGATTGGCGCCGCAAGGCATCTCACGCATATTATGCGATGCCAGGAAAACGTTATAACAGTACGGTTATACTCGTAGAATCCTTAACCCATTATAATTATTTCATTAAGAAGACACGAAATGATCTAATCAATACTTATTTCAAATTCCTCATAAAGTATTTTGCACACGAAAAACATTTAATAAAGGAATGAGGGGTGTCGAGATGGGGGGGGGGAGGCCGGTACCATATTCTGAATGTGACACGGGCAAACAATCCCTGAGATAACACAGACCATCATCTCGCTCTCGTCGGAGCGGGTCTCCCTCCGGCTCTGCCCGACACCCCTCCCGTCAGCACGCAACTTATCCCGACTTACTTCCATAATTGTCTAAATTGTTTTGAACATCAGTCTACGTTCGTTCTAAAATTCAGATAAAATTTTGCTGAACAAGACATTATTATCTAACTAATCAAATTTTACCTTTGTTTCTTTGAATACAATAAATATTATTAAATATACAGGGTCGCACCCAAAACTGGTAGAACTGATGTTTTTACAAGAATTTTATTGACGATATACTTACATCGACTTAATAATCTTCAAAGTATGCTCCTTGAGCTGCTACACACTTAGTATAACGTTGCTCCCATTCCCCGTACGCCCGCTGGAAATTTTCTTTGGGGATGCCGTTGATGACCCTCGTCGAAGCCTCTTGAACGGCCTTTATCGAGTCAAAACGTCGTCCCTTGAGTTGTCTTTTCATCAGGGGGAAGAAGAGGAAGTCCGGTGGTGCCAGATCGGGAGAATAGGGCGGGTGCGGCAACGTGGCAACGCCGTATTTGGCCAGGAGCTGTCTGACGACGACCGCGCCATGGCACGGCACGTTGTCATGATGAAGCACCCAGCAGTTTGTGATGGCCGGTCGGACTCTTTTCACGCGTTCTCGGAGGCGGGTGAGCACCTGCACGTAAAAGTTTGCATTCACAGTCTCCTCTGGTGGGACAAACTCCTTGTGAGCCACTCCATGACGGTCGAAAAACACAATCAACAGCGGTTTGATTTTTTGATTTGCTCATGCCAGCCTTTTTTGGACGTGGGGATTGTCTTTTCGTTTCGGGGTCACATTGAGAAACCCATGTTTCATCACTAGTTATCACATTGTCCAAACAATTTTCATATCGGTGCAAATTGGCTAACACTTCTCCGGAAATGCGCACACGCGTTGCCTGTTGGTCGTCACTCAGAATTTTCGGCACCATCTTGGCGAACACCTTACGCATGGCCAAATCCTGTGAAATAATGCGTTGGACGTTGGATGCAGACAGACCCAACTGGTCTGCAATTTCTTCACTGGTTAAGCGTCGGTCTGTGTTCAGCAGTGTCCTCACTCTGTCCACATTCGTGTCGGTTCTTGCCGTCGACGGCCGTCCGGAGCGATGGTCATCTTCAACGAGCTTTCTACCCTCTTTAAACAACGTGTGCCACTGTGGAACGGCTTAAGGCAGTGTCCCCATAAGCCTGCTTGGTCATATCGAGGGTCTCAGTTGCCGTCTTCCCGAGTTTCGCACTAAACTTCACGGAACAACGTTGCTCTAAATTCAGATTCGTTTTGTTTTTCGACGCGGACAAAATACTTGCTTCACTAAAAACGGTGTCCTCACTCAACGACAGCCCGCAGGCGACTAAGGTTGGTGTCGGCCTGTTGCTAAGAGCCCTCTCCACCTTACCCTGCCAGGCAGACCCCCCGTCCACCGCTCCGTTCGCGCCAGAGAAAATCAGTCCTACCACTTTTGGGTGCGACCCTGTACACTATTGATAAAATTAATGATAGATATTTAATTATTTTAATAACAAAAATTAATGCTTTTTTGCCATATATTCGAGGCTAATCGAGAAAGTTACTTACGCTTGGGCCTAGGGTGTCAGTGGGTAGAGCTGGAGCCACCACCTTGGTGTGTCCAAACATCCCTGCACTCAGTGCACGCATTCTGCTGTGGTAGTGTGTGCAGACTGTGGTGCTTCTATATTTTGCTCACTGTACGAACTGTTAAAATGTACGCTGCAATTGTAAAAAATTACAATGTGAGTTGTGAAGTGCGATTTGTGATTAGGTTTGTACTAGCAAAAAGCTAAAGCAAGCCAATTGAAATATTCATGGGAAACTTTGTGAAGAATAGTAATGAATGTAGGCGGAGTGAGCCAGTGGTGCATTCAGTTTACAAATGGCCACAGCACCATTGTTCACAACGATGACACCGCACTCGGCCTAGCCTCGTGAAAGGCGGCAGATTTCTTCAGAGACGGAATTTAAAAGGTTGGGTATCGTTATGATAAATGCCTCCATGCAAATGGCGATTATGCTGGAAAATAGTTTAAGAATGTGCCTTTTAAAAGTACACAATAAAACTTTATCATGTACCTAGCTTCATATTTTTTTATTTCAAAACGTAAGGTTTTTGGATAGCTGTCGTGTGAATGATATACGACAGTTTTCATAGAAAATATTATGGCAATTCTTAAAAAAAAACCTACAAGTACAGTTATGCTTCAAGTTGTTCTTCTTAAATTATTTTTTACTCTTACTTGTCTTAGACTGTGCAGAAATATTTTAATGTATTCATTTACATTCAAAGCCCCCTTTCAGCAACTTCGTAATTGTAAGAGTGTTTCTCACGCCAGCTCAAACCAAAAATACAATTGATAGCTAAGTTTTTCTCTAGATTAAGTTGAAATCGCTTCTTTGGCGAGATGTCTCAGAATCAGAAAAAAAAATCGTCGAAGGAAGTGTGTCAACTCCCTTCGCTCCAATTTTGCAGTCTCGTGATCCTCGAAGAGGGTTCACCCCGCGCCATAGGTGACGGGCCCTCAATGTTCAGGGCCGATTTCCTCTCGAAACTCACCCCTTTACATCCAATCCCTCCCGCGTAAATCTTTCCACAGCCCCTTTCTTCTCGCAGTTTCTTCTTTTTACGAAAAAATGGCTTACATTCTTACGGTTTAGCCATTCATCCCCACGGGGGGGGATGACCCTTTCCCGAAGTGCACGGAGGGATGGGGGGAAATACGCGTCGCGAGGGAGAGTTGGAGCACGGGGATGAGGGTTGGAAGAGTCGAAGTGGGAGGGAGGGAGGAGGTGGGGAAGATGGGTGGGATGGGGACGCAGGGGGAAGAGTGGAGGGAGGGAGGGGAGAATGGCAGAGGAAAGGAGACGATAAAAGCGAAAGAAGTCTTGAAGAAGTGGGAGGCATCTACCCACGCCGAGTCTCTTCCCGCCGATACAAATGTCCCTTGACTGGAGCGAGGGGAAAAAATATTAAACGCAAAATAAACAAAAAATATTGGAAGGACGGTGGTGGTGGTCGGGGAAACTTACCGTTTTTTTTGTGGATGAATGTTTTTATTCCGGTTCCATTCAACCGTTTGCTTCAGGATGAGGATGTACGCATGCGAGAGGGGGGTACCAGGGGGTTGGGTGGGGGTGGGGTTTGTACTTAAAATCGTTTAGATTGTGGAGCGAGCGTTTGAGATGAAATATTTCTTTCGTGCGCGCGCACCCCTAATGCGAGGCGATGTTGATTGATGGACTTGTTTTCATTGTCCCCTTGCCCCACATCCATCTCCCGCCCTCCTCCTCCCCGCATTTCCTTTCCTCGAGAATTTCTCTCCCTCTTCCGATCCCTGTTTATTTTACGCCAGGCATGGGCGTTGCCATCTTGCCAAATTTAACGTCTCTGAAGGAGTTATAGTTAATAGTTCTGTATTTTTTTTATTGGCCTTTGGTCAAAGTAGCTATTTCAACTGTGTCTTGAAAATAATTAGAGCTAATTCATTATTAGTGTTGATACACCGAGATAGAGAGGGAAAATGAGTCACTATATATTGGGAGTCAAATAATTTAACGCTATTTTGTGCACTATGCACGAATAATTAAGAAGTTTATATGATGATAAAATGTGAAAGCGTTAAGGATATGATTTGATATATCGATGCATATATGGATACAGTAAATTATGAATACAAGTGTTAAGGGATATTTAAAAGTAAGGCTTTCGAAATATACTTGTTTGTTTTTGACAAATTTTTGAGACTTTCATTCGCAGAAACTATGCTGTAATGCATGCATTTTATCCGTACTCAAACACGTCAAATCACAAAATTTCATTAATTTTTACCGGCAAAAACTTATATAAATATCCAAATAGTGCGATGATTGATTGATGAAGGAATGTGTATGAAATGTAGAACAATAATTATACAAAAGTATAAAACCACGTTTAATTTTAATAAAGTTAAAAGCTATTTGTTTTATGCTGTATCGATATTTTAACTGATTTTCCTGACAAATTAAGGATGGTTTTCGAAATAATATTAAAGCCTGTGGAAGAAGTTGTCCGTGCCATGACAAAACTGATGTCGGGGACAAAGTGGCGATACGGTTCAAATAAAGTACGTATCACGGTAAACGACAGCACGTGTGAGACGAGCGACCTCATTCCAACGACTCACGGGCACTCGCCTCGAAAAGTGCAGGCTCATGGCGGAACGATTGGAAGACCGTTCTTCACTCTCATGGCGATCAATCATTTTATAGCGCTGATATTATTTTCTCTGAACCTCTGAAGAATTACGGCGAGTGAGGGCGGAACTATCCGCCGGAGAAAAAATATTCTGAACTAAAAAAACGAACTTTGTATTACTAATGGGCCAAGATTAGAATACTATGTTTCTAACAATTAACCAACGTTGTGATGGCAATGAGATTATGGTCATGAAACATAGCTTAAAATGTGAGTGTTGATATTTGCAGCAATTCATTGTCAAGAAATTGAAATCTATGGCATACTTATATGCCACATTCTATGGGATTGATCACAGCACTGATTTACAAGTCCAAATCTGAGAATAAGACATTTAAGGAATAGACACAGTTACGAGCAAGAACTACCCTTTCGGGAATATGATATTTGATCATACCATCCGATTGAATATTCTCTTTCGCCTACACCCTGATTTCATACTCAATTCGCCGATATTAGCTGAACTTGGGGTAGTCGTTTGTCAGACAATTTTAAGATTTATTGTACAGTAACATTCAACTTTATCTAGAACAATTGCGACATTTGCAGTTGGAGAGTATATTTAATGGTACGAATATGATCATCATTATACTATGTATTTTAATGAAGGGGTGGTAGATTGCTCAACTGATTAAAACATTCAAGATTTACATGCATGGTTTGTATTAAAAGTAACGAAAAAAGTTTCAGAAAAATATATTTATTTCAGATATACCTAAAATGCTTCAATATTCTTCAAGGGTACTCTAACAAGCTTCTTTGAGGCCATTTAGGATCTTATGGTGATGTCCTTTGAGGGAGGGAGGATTTCACTTTTGGGAATAGGAAATTGTCTGCTGGTGCCAAGTCGGGACTATAAGGGGATTGGGGAATCGTCACGATGCTGCAACAGAAGGCCTTCGCAAGAAGACACGCGACTCTGCTCTTTTGGTCGTCCGTCCAAAGACCTTCGGGAGGACCAGTTTAGCGCAGATCTTTCGCATCACCCAACGTTTAGTGATAATGGTGTGTGTACTGTCACTGTCTTATCAAGGCCAACATACAATCTGCGACCATGCGCAGACTTAATTGACACGGCTTTAATTCAGAAGTTCACGCAAGCACGCTAGGAAAAAATTGTTAGCGATACTTTTTATACAAACGTTGTAGATTAGGCAATGCCAGAGCCACCAATTCCGGTCCACCGACACTGCTTCTCTGTAAAACGCCCCTCCGCGTGGTCAAAGGGAAGCGAAGACTGCAGGTGTCGATGCCCGCATTCGAGTCGCCTGAAACGTCGCTCGTCATCGCCGCGCGAGATCGGCCCCGAATCGAGAACGGCACGAGGGGGGAAGAGGGAAAGAGAATAAGCCGCTTCAGGGAGGAAAGACGGGCACGGGGAGAGGGTCTGGGAGAGACGGGGGGGGGGGAGAGATAAAATTAAGGCAAACTCTCGGCTCCAAAGGCTTCCCAAACGCTCGAGAAGTTTTCCGGCCGGTCCAACCACTTTTTACCCCTGTCCGCTGAGGATGCGTGTGTTTGTGTGTGTGCATGGACGTATGTGTGTGCGTAAAAGTCACAATAGTTTACACGTCTTTCGCCGAGGAATTTCTCGGAGAAAACATTACCTAAAAGTTTTTAAGGGAGGAAGACGGAGAGAGTTCTTTCTCTTCCCCGAGACCTTGCTGCCTTCCATCCCTTCCCCGCCCCCCCGTCCCCTCTCCCCCCCTTGCGCCCCCGCCTCTCCTCCTCGCTCGCCTGCCCACATCCTCCGGCCCCGTCATCCCCAGGACCATCGACAACGCACGGGCGGGCCCGCATCCAAACACCAATGCCGCCCTCTGGACCCCCCAGCAGGGAGACGGGCCATCCAAAAGAAGAATGTAAATAGGACAAGGGCCGTGCTTCTACTCGGGTTTGAACTATTTCACACGTGCATTTCGCAATCTCTAAAACTTTCCGATGGGCGCAAGTATTTCAATGGTAGCGCGATCCCCGTGGATTAACATTCAGCAACTTTTATTCCAAAGTGACGTAGGAAAGGCAATACGACGGTTGTTCAAAAAGTAACCTCCGCTTGCGTGTAGCGAGAGAAGTAGTGGGGGCAGCCGAATGGTCGCAGTATTGCCACAGACACACACACACGCTAGGACCCACCTAAGAAAAAGTCCGTTTATTAATAATGGTTTCTACCGGCAATAAACTTAAAAGTTGCTGACATTCATCGTGACATTTAGGCTGTGCACCGACTAAGTGATAAGTGACAGTGTTGTAAGTGGTGTCGTTATTTTAAGAGTGAACGGACAAATGTCCATCATGTCCAAGAATTGGCTATCCGTTGGTTCATCTGTTGCGAGGCCGACGACCACTGCGGTGTCCTCGTTGAGAACCTTGGTGCTGTGGTCATTTTAAAACTGATAATGCACCACTACCTCAATCCTCCGTCACTCATTATTCCGTCTCCTTACACTTAAAAGAGTTGCCGATGAATTTCAATTAGCTTGTGTTCGTTTTTTGCCTGTAAAAACCTGATCACAGATTGCACAATTCACAACTCGCGTTGTGATTTTCCATTGCAGTGCTCATTTTAACAGTTTGCAATCTGAGCAAAGCAAAAGAACCGCAGTCTGCACACTCTATCACAGCAGAATCCGTACACTCATTGTAGGGACGATTAGACACAATGATGTTGGGTCTAGGTGGATGCACCGCCCCGCTAGGCCGAAACATAGGTTACTCTCTGGCCAGCCCTCGTACTTCTCCGGGAGACTGGTATGACTCCGTGGCACACACAAGCGGCAAATTGTATTAAGTTAAATGGTTAAATTTACATAAAATAAACAAAACCGTGAATAGACAAGACAGAACGTCGTCAGAAGAAAACATCACAGTTTAAAAGATCGCTGTTCGAAAGAAAATGAAAGAATTACAATAAAAACCACCAGCGGACAAATTGAAGTGTAAAAATCTACAAAGAGGCGTTTGGCCTATTAAAGAAAGCCATACATTTAAAAGTAAATTGGTACAGCAACGAAAATCGTTACTTTAACAAGGAGCATATATATATAGTATTACATACCAGTTAATGCGCTGTGCTATGACACCATGTCGTCGTATGGAACGATTTCAAACTTTTTAAAGCGAAAATAACGAATGTCAATAAGTACGAAGCCGAATCGACAGAATGCACTTTAGAATCGAGCAATTGAAACTCATAGCAAGCCTTGATATACGAGGGTCATCCGGAAAGTAGTACCCGTTCGTGCCGCATGAAGTGCTGACGACGCGAGTAGCCGCTGGACGAGGTCAGATAGCTTCAGTGGCTTGTCTGCCTTCTCTGAGCCAAGTTGCGTTACGCTAGCATTGCCTGTGTTGTTTCTGTGATTGTTTACAATGTTTAAAAAATTGAGAACGCCGCCAGTTGTGAAGTGAGGGCAGTGATTAAATTCCTCAATGCAAGAAACGTTCGCCCATGTGATATTCATCGCCAATTAAAGGAGGTGTATGGAGACAATGTAATGGACGAGTCGTCTGTTCGGCGGTGGTGTCGCAACTTCAACATGGGGAGGGGGAACACACACGACGATGAGCGTTCGGGGAGACCGTCTGTCATTACAGACCAACTGGTGAGCTCAGTTGACGAATTCGTGAGGAACGATCGGCGCGTCACAATTGATGACATCTGTGAGCATTTTCCCAATGTTTCTCGAACAATTGTTCATGAAATTGTTAAACACCATCTGCATTATGCAAAAATTTGTGCAAGATGGGTCCCTCGCATGCTTACAGATGAGCACAAAACCAAGCGTATGGCTGCAGCACTGACGTTTTTGGGACGTTATTCTGATGAAGGAGACTCTTTCTTGACTCGCATAATTACTGGTGACGAAACATGGGTTTGTTATGCATCACCTGAGAGTAAACGACAGTCAATGGAGTGGCATCATGCTCATTCACCAAACAAACCAAAAAAATTCAAGACAGTTCTGTCCACCAGGAAACTCATGGCAACCATTTTCTGGGATCGACGAGGTGTATTGCTTATTGATTTTATGGCCCGTGGAGACACTATTAATGCCAATGCGTATCGTGAAACATTAAATAAATTACGGCGGGCAATACAAAATCGGCGGCGAGGTCTATTGTCTACTGGTGTCATTCTCGTTCATGACAATGCCAGGCCTCATGCAGCTGGGATAACACAAAAACTTTTGCAGCAATTCAAATGGGAAACTTTCGACCATCCACCGTATAGCCCGGACTTGGCCCCTTCAGATTTTCATCTCTTTACAAAGCTTAAAGACTTTTTGGCAGGAAAAAGATTTGACAGCGATGAAGAACTTAAAGAAGGAGTGACCCTGTATCTCAATGAGCTGGCGGCGAAGGACTATGCAGCAGGAATACAGAAACTTGTCACACGTTATGACAAATGCCTTAATTTGCTTGGAGATTATGTTGAGAAGTAGTTTAAAGTATCCTCTTTCAAATAAAATTTTTTATGTTTGTTAATATTTACTTTTGTGTCTTTATTTCACGAACGGGTACTACTTTCCGGATGACCCTCGTACATTCATGGGCATAGGCAAGTAGAAACGAGCATTCCGTAAACATTCGAATCAAGGGTGTCTTAAATCCCTCATAAAAAATTGTACGTACATTGAAAGTAAGCACTTGAGTAAATAAATACGCAATTAGCAAAATTCCAAACTCAGCATCATGTTTCCAATTCCTCAGCAAGCTGTTACTGTTCCGGAGAAGTCGCTTGCCCGGTTCACGATGCTGAGGAAGAAACGGTGAAGATGTGATATAAACAGTTGGTAATGGAAGAACGAGCGGGAGTCGACACGAATGAATTCAATGGCTCTACTTTCTGAAAACTCATCATCGCAGAAGAAGTGAAAAAATACAAAGAGTACTCATTCAGTGACCACTCGCGAAAATATATTGAAGTCGGATGAGCTCCGATTCTATTGAGAGAAGGAGAGAGAGGAAAATTCTCACCACATTTTATACGCATTTCAATATAAAGCAGCATCATCATAACCCAGCATCGTCGGAACTTAGCGCGAGCAGGGCAATTGCTGTAAATCCCGAAAACAGAAATTATTTTCATATTGTATGCCTTCGTAGAGACAACGTTTATTATTTATTGAAGAATTTATCGCTGCAATTAGGCGATTGTCCTGGTGGCAAAGGTCAAGTCTGGGCAGCTGTCACTCATAACATGGACATACATGCATCACAAGAAGAATAGATAGACAAAGCTCTTATATACAATGACACTTAAAGGATTAACAACTACATTTACCATCGCCCGTGGGCTAGGTTTACACCATTCGAGAACATAGTACGCACCGTCCTTCGCCAAACTCCGTCCATAGTCATGTTCTCTTCAATTTCATATACCGTTCAAAATTGCATCCCGTTAACACATCATTCACTTTTGAAATACAACTTGTAATGCCGTCCACATCATGCAAAGAATAATATTTTAAAAAGTACAATAGTATAATAATAACTGATCATTGAAGTTTATCACCCAGTGACTGCTTTATACTCATTCTTAAAACTCCTAAAATTGGTTGGAAAGGGCTCAAACAAACCTCGGGGCAGCTGATTCCATTCATCAATAGTTCTGTTTAAAAAAGAGTAATTTTTCTCATTTGTTTTTTGCATTCTTTTTCTGACTTTAAAACTGTGGTCGTTTTTTCCCTTAAAGTTTGGTTTTTCTATCTCTTTCCAAATGCTCTTTCGGAAAGGCAATATCATGTGAGGATTACAGAACAATAAGTTTGATATCCCACGCAGCTAAAGTTATTCTCAGGATCATCAACAAAAGGATAGAGAGTAAGGCAAATGATTACTTAGGGGATGATCAGTTTCGGTTCAGGAAAGGAAGAGGTACGTGTGATGCCATTGCAGTAATGAGATCACTAGTCGAGAGGAATATAGAATACAACCAGGACGTTTTTGCCTGTTTTGTAGATTTCGAAAAAGCGTTTGATAGAGTGAATTGGGAAAAATTAATGCGTGTATTGCAGAAAATAGGAATGGATTAGAGGGACAGGAGACTGATCCGCAACATGTACATGTCTCAGACTGCTCAGGTGCGAGTGGGGAACGGAGAGTCCGGATGGGCAGTGTTAGGAAAAGGGGTAAGGCAGGGTTGCCCATTGTCACCGGTGCTGTTCAACGTATATGTGGAGGAAATGATTAAAGAGGCATGGGAAGAACTGGAGGTAAGAATGAAAGTCGGAGGCGAATTCGTAAAATCGGTTAGGTTTGCTGATGACCAAGCATTAGTTGCTCAGTCAGCCAAAGGGTTGCAAGCATTGCTGAGTGAATTGGAGGTTCAGTGCGATAAATATGTAATGAGAATCAATATTAATAAAACAAAGGTTATGCGATTTTCCAGAAAAAAAGCTAAGCTAAATATTAAAATAGGCGGGGAAAAAATAGAGCAGGTAGAGCAATTTACACATCTCGGAAGTGTTTTGGACCAATACGGTCAAAGTGGTAGGGACGTAAGGAGAAGAATTGCGCTAGGTAAAGAGACCTTCTCAAGGAGGAGGGAGTTGATGACGGGGACGTTGAGTAGGGATTGTAAGAAAAGACTCGTAAAAACTCTGATATGGAGCGTAGCTATGTACGGAGCGGAAACGTGGTCGCTGAAGCAGGAGGATAGACGTAGATTGGAGGCTTTTTAAATGTGGGTGTGGAGAAGAATGGAGAACGTGAAATGGACCGAAAGGAAAACAAATGAGGAAGTACTAGAGATGCTGGGTGAGGAGAGGGGTTTGTTGAGAGAAATCCTATGGAGGCAGGAAAAATGGATGAAAGACGTGTTGAGCGGTAGTGGAATGTTGAAGAGGGTAATAGAGGGGAGAATGTTGGGCAAGCGAGGTAAGGGCAGAAACAGGATAGGGATGTTGGACGGGATGAAGGGAGGAAAGAAGTACACCGAGATGAAAAAGGACCTGATGTAGATTAGTTTGCTAGGTGGGGAGTCACAAAATGTTTATTTGATGGTTGTGTCCATCCAAAAAACTACCTTAAACGGTAGATTACCTGATAATAATCTCTTTCCAAAAATATATTAAGTTTCTCATTACGCAATTAAGTACCCAATTAAATATAGTTTTATAGCATGACATACATACAAAAATATATAAATATTTTATTATCATATGAAACCATAAACACAGTATTCAACCTAAAGGTCGGTTTCGTACATGACGGCAGAGTTCACCCTAAGCCCGACTAAGCGTGTGAAATCCACACATCAGGGCAGGGGGGCCAGCTCCTTTCCCAGTGCCGACTATGATTTCCCAGGAAGATCTGGTACCCGAAAAGTCACAAAGCTTGGGTGGAACTGCAGGTACCCAGAGTGACTTACCCGGGAATCGAACCCGGGCCCTCCGGTCAGTAGTCTAATGCTCTATCCCATGGACATCCGCCACCCATAACGTGACCCTATTTCTTTCTATGTATGTGTGTATGGGCGTGCATATACATTTATATGTTTGTGTAAATATTGGAAATAGATTGAAGCAAGATGTATAGGAGCACATTTAAAAGATAAACACAGGAACAGAGCAGCGTACCGGCAAGTCGAAAGATCCGGAGTTCAGGTCCCGGTCAAGACAATATTTTTGTGATCTGCTCGTTTCTGCCTTCCTTACCTCTATTGTATTCGTATTTTAAATGCCTTCCTATCCCTTTCCCTTTTACAGGTAAATATATATATATATATATATATATATATATATATATATATATATATATATATATATATATTGATTTTTCGGGTACCAGATCTTCCTGGAAAACCATAACCGGCAAAGGGAAAGGAACTGGCCCCCCTACCCTGATGTGTGAATATTCACACGCCGTCGGGCTTGGTACACGGGTGAGCTCTACCATTACCTACTAAACCAACCTTCGGGTTGATTACTGTGTTTATGGTTGTTTTTTAATACTTTTTACCATTCCATTTTTTATCTGAACAAATTAGGGCGTCCGAATGCTATACCGGTTCTGCAGTTTTACTGCTTCGTTTTTCGGTCGAGTGATACCATCCGTGCGATTGGGTTGTCATAGAATGTCCTGCGTTGATCATCTGTTGGTGCTAAATACGTCTTCGGACATGATTTTATTAGCTCTTCACGTTCTGTGATTGGGAACACGATTTCAAGGAGAATGTAGGAAATGAAAATATCATGAGCATTTATCTTACAGTTTTCTTACCTGCAAAAACAATGCGCGCAGTTTTTTTTGTTGAACCGAAAGCCAATTTAACTTCCCCAAACAAGTTATATGTTGCTTATACGGGTTTTGCTCCAACTCAAGGAAATGAGTGCTGCGACGAGTGAAATATATATATATATATATATATATATATATATATATATATATATATATATATGCGGGTCGCGGTGGTCAAGCGGGTAGAGCGTTGGACTACTGACCGGGGGGGTCCCGGGTTCGATTCCCGGGCAAGGCATTTTTTGCACCTGCAGCTCCACCCAAGCTAGTTGATTTTTCGGGTACCAGATCTTCCTGGGAAACTATAAGCCGGAAGAGGGAAAGGAACTGGCCCCCCTACCCTGATGCGTGAATATTCACACGCCGTTGGGCTTGGTACACGGGTGAGCTATCATCTACTAAACCGAACTTCGGGTTAATTACTGTGTTATTAGTTTTATATATATATATATATATATATATATATATATATATATATATATATATATATATATATATATCGATGATGCGGAAGTACTCACGAGAACAATATAACTTTTGGACGGCACAATAGAACAGAGAATAAAACAGATAACACGTAAAAGGACACTCACACTGTAGATGATTTGAGCTTTCGGCCTACTCAGAGGCCTTCTTCAGAGTCTGACCTAAAGAAGGCCTCGGAGTAGGTCGAAAGCTTAATTCATCTACAGTGTGAGTGTACTTTTACGTGTTATCTGTTTTATTCTGTGTTCTATTGTGCCGTCCAAAAGTTATTCTACCTTGATCAAAAAGTTCCCGGAATTTATTCAGAAAATTAAAAATACAAGTTTATTCATCTAAATCTATATTGTCCCCCTTCAAAGTACTCCCCATCGACTGCAACACACTTATGCCAGCGCTTGATCCAATCCTCGAAACATTTTTTATATTCGGTTTTCAGTATGTCCATCAGTGCTTCCTGCGATTTTTCCATTACTTCCTCTCGGCTGCTAAAACGCGTTCCCCGTAATGGTTTTTTAACTCGATTGAACAGAAAGAAGTCACAGGGAGCCAAATCAGGTGAATTCGGTGGCTGTTGGATGGTATTTGTTGCATTTTTCGTCAAAAAATTACGAATAATGATAGCACTGTGCGACGGTCTCGACGCACTGTGCGACGATTTCTGGTCTCTTTTTTGTTAAAGTGGTACATCTGTTGTTGATATTCCCTTTAAATCTTAGTGTCATAACTTGACATTTGCAAAAGTTATGTAGCCAAGAGTACATCCATCTCTGTGTGTGTTGGCGATTTTTTACAATTGCAGAAATGGATTTAAATTTGCAACAACGAACTTGTATTAAATTTTGCGTAAAAAACGGATTTAGTGGCGCACGGACGTTGGAAATGTTGGAAAAGTGTTTCGGCAACGATTCTCTAAAAAAACGGTCGTTTACCAGTGGCACGAGCGGTTCAGAAGTGGTCGTGAGTCAATCGAAGATGATGAACGCAGTGGCAGACCATCGACATCGAAAGTCGGTGAAAAAATTGATAAAGTAAAAGAAATGTTGGTCAATAACCGCAAATTAACCATCAGAGAAATAGCGGAGGACTTGAACATTGCCTATGGATCCGCCCAAGACATTGTGGTTAATGATTTGGGTTTCCGTCGTGTAGCAGCAAAGTTGGTGCCAAAAGACCTCAATTTCATGCAAAAAAGAGACCGTGTTGACGTCGCAAAAGACATGATTTGCGAGGCTGAATTCGATCCCACATTCATCAAAAGGATCATTACTGGAGACGAGACGTGGGTTTATGAGTACGCCACGCAATCCAGACATCAGGCAAGTGAATGGCGTTCACCAAATGAGCCGAGACCAAAAAAACCACGTCGTTTTCAGTCAAAAAAGAAGGCAATGCTGACGGTTTTCATGGATTACAACGGTGTAGTGCATCATGAATTTTTGCCAGAAGGTCAGACAGTAAACAAAGAGTATTATTTAGGCGTTATGAGACGTTTGCGTGAAGCAATTCGCCGAAAGAGACCAGAAATCGTCGCACAGTGCGTCGAGACCGTCGCACAGTGCTATCATTATTCGTAATTTTTTGACGAAAAATGCAACAAATACCATCCAACAGCCACCGAATTCACCTGATTTGGCTCCCTGTGACTTCTTTCTGTTCAATCGAGTTAAAAAACCATTACGGGGAACGCGTTTTAGCAGCCGAGAGGAAGTAATGGAAAAATCGCAGGAAGCACTGATGGACATACCGAAAACCGAATATAAAAAATGTTTCGAGGATTGGATCAAGCGCTGGCATAAGTGTGTTGCAGTCGATGGGGATTACTTTGAAGGGGACAATATAGATTTAGATGAATGAACTTGTATTTTTAATTTTCTGAATAAATTCCGGGAACTTTTTGGTCATGGTAGTATGGACTGATTCCTAGTATCTAAGAGGAAGGGATCCGGCCGGAATATTATGTGAGATCGGTGTTAGTTCCTATTCCAAAAAAGGCAAAGGCTTCGTTCTGTGAGGATTACAGAACGATAAGTTTGATATCCCACGCAGCTGAAGTTATTCTCAGGATCATCAACAAAAGGATAGAGAGTAAGGCAAATGATTACTTAGGAGATAATCAGTTTGGTTTTAGGAAAGGAAGAGGTACGTGTGATGCCATTGCAGTTATGAGATCACTAATCGAGTGGAATATAGCATACAATGAGGACGTTTTTGCCTGACGTTTAAGGTAGGTTTTTTCATGGACACAACCATCAAATAAACATTTTGTGACTCCCCACCTAGCAAACTAATCTACATCAGGTCCTTTTTCATCTCGGTGTACTTCTTTCCTCCCTTCATCCCGTCCAACATCCCTATCCTGTTCCTGCCCGTACCTCGCTTGCCCAACATCCTCCCCTCTATTACCCTCTTCAACATTCCACTACCCCTCAATACTCCTTTCATCCATTTTTCCTGCCTCCATAGGATTTCTCTCAACAAACCCCTCTCCCCAACCACCATCTCCAGTACTTCCTCATTTGTTTTCCTTTCGGTCCATTTCACCTTCTCCATTCTTCTCCACACCCACATTTCAAAAGCCTCCAATCTACGTCTATCCTCCTGCTTCAGTGACCACGTTTCCGCACCATACATAGCTATGCTCCATATCAGAGTTTTTACGAGTCTTGTCTTAACATCCCTACTCAACGTCCCCGTCATCAACTCCCTCCTCCATGAGAATGCCTCCTTGCCTAGCGCAATTCTTCTCCTTACGTCCCTACCACTTTGACCGTATTGGTCCAAAACACTTCCGAGATATGTAAACTGCTCTACCTGCTATATTTTTTCCCCGCCTATTTTAATATTTAGTTTAGCTTTTTTCTTTCTGGAAAATCGCATAAGCTTTGTTTTATTAATATTGATTCTCATCACATATTTATCGCACTGAACCTCCAATTCACTCAGCAATGCTTGCAACCCTTTGGCTGACTGAGCAACTAATGCTTGTTCATCAGCAAACCTAACCGATTTTACGAATTCCCCTCCGACTTTCATTCTTGCCTCCAGTTCTTCTCATGCCTCTTTAATCATTTCGTCCACATATACGTTGAACAGCACCGTTGACAATGGGCAACCCTGCCTTACCCCTTTTCCTAACACTGCCCATCCGGACTCTCCGTTCCCCACACGCACCTGAGCAGTCTGAGACATGTACATGTTGCGGATCAGTCTCCTGTCCCTCCAATCCATTCCTATTTTCTGCAATACACGCATTAATTTTTCCCAATTAACTTTATCAAACGCTTTTTCGAAATCTACAAAACAGGCAAAAACGTCCTGATTGTATTATATATTCCTCTCGATTAGTGATCTCAGTACCGCAATGGCATCACGCGTACCTCTTCCTTTCCTAAACCCAAACTGATCATCTCCTTAGTAATCATTTGCCTTACTCTTTATCCTTTTGTTGATGATCCTGAGAATAACTTTAGCTGCGTGGGATATCAAGCTGTGTGCCGTAATCCTCACATTATGTAGGCTTTACCTTTTTCAGAATAGGTACTAACACTTATCTCAAAAAATTTTCCGGCCAGATTCCTTCTTCATACATACTACGAATCAGTCCAAATAGAGTCTCTTTCCCACATTTTTCTTAACATTTCAACAATTCCATGGGAATGTTGTCTACCCCCACGTTCATATTTGCTTTCATCTCCTTTAATGTCCTTTCTATGTCATCGTCGGGTATGCCTGTACCGAAACTATCTCCCTCTACGTCATGATCCTTTTCTATGTCTAACCTTGTCGGCCTAAGTTCTCTACCATACAGTGTTTCTATATATTTCTTCCATCACTCCTGGATCTTTTTTGAGTCAAATATTATCTTACCCTGTAAAAATTTAACTGTTAGCACAGATCTTGTCTTCTTACTTCCCGACAATAACTTAACCTTGCTGTATAGAGCACCAATTTCACCCTTCTGTACTCTTTTCATATCCTCGCATTGCGTTTTCCACCATTCTTCTTTTGCTTTATTTTTGGCCCTTCTCAAATTATTGTTTAACTCTTTGTACTTCATTTTCCCTAACTCTGTGTTTACATTTTTCCATCTTCTTCTCTCATCCATCTTTGCAATCATCTCATCCGTTACCCATGGTTCCTTATCCTTTTCCCGTTAACGGTTCCTATAGTGTCTTTAGCGGCTTCCAATATCCCTTTCTTGATACATTCCCATTTTTCTTCGATAGTACTCAGTTCTTTACCGTCATCCATCATTTTCTCTACATCCTGCTGATACTCCTTCCTCGTTAATTCATTTAAAGCTTCTAAATTCCATTTCCTAACCCGCCGCCCTTGCCTTATCTTCTTGAAACGAACATTACATTTCATAACAACTAAATTGTGGTCAGAGTCCGCATCCGCTCCTGGGAAACTGTGCGAATTTATCACACTGTTCCTAAACCTTTGCCTAATCATAATATAATCTAACTGATACCTTTCTGAGTCAACTGGCATTTTCCATGTATACCTTCGCCTTTTGTGAATACCAAATATATATATATATATATATATATATATATATATATACACACACACATTCAAACACGAAATCCCGCCATACGGCGAACATATATTCAATCACATAGAAATAGAGATAAGGAAATGGGAAAGGAACACACAAAGGACGAACACAAGAGAGTTGGAAAAGGCGGATTTGAGCAGATCACAAATATAAAAAATATTTTCCTCGACCGGGACTTGAACACCAGATCTTTCCACTTTCCGGGCGGATGCTCTAACCACTTGAGCTTTCGAGAAAATGTACTTCACACTGAAATCTGCGATCATATAAAGCGCCAAAGTGCTCTGATGCATTCGCCAGGAGATGGCATTAGCTACTACCCTTTCTCCTTCTTGTGTTTGTCTATTTCTCCGTTGGTGGGTGTAACAGCTCCCTAACGCCATCTCCTGGCCAGTGAGTCAAAGTACTTGGTGCTTTATAGGAAGGAGGCTAAGCTAAACATTAGAATAGGAGGGGAAAAAATAGAGCAGGCAGAAAAGTTTACGTATCTTGTAAGTGTTTTGGGCCAGCAGGGTCAAAGTAGTAGGGACGTAAGGAGAAGTATTGCGCTAGGTAAGAAGGCTTTCTCAAGGAAGGGGTAGTTGATGACGGGAACGTTGAGTAGGGAGGTTAAGAAAAGCCTCGTAAAAACTCTGATATGGAGCATAGCTATGTACGGCGCGGAAACGTGGTCGCTGAAGCAGGAGGACAGAGGTAGATTGGAGGATTTTGAAATGTGGGTGTGGAGAAGAATGGAGAAGGTGAAATGGACCTAAAGGAAAACAAATTAGGAAGTACTGGAGATGGTGGGTGAGGAGAGGGGTTTGTTGAGAGAAATCCTATGGATGCAGGAAAAATGGATGAAAGGCGTATTGAGCGGTAGTGGAAAGTTGAATAAGGTAATAGAGGGGAGAATGTTGGGCAAGCGAGGTAAGGGCAGAAACAGGATAGGGATGTTGGTCGGGATGAAGATCTATGTATTCCTTCCATCTCTCTTTGTTATTTTCTGTGTCAACTATTATCTTACCCCACTTATCTCTAACTGTTAGCACAGATCTTGTCTTCTTACTTCCCGATAATAACTTAACCTTTCTGTATAGCGCACCAATTTCACCCTTCCTCTGTTAACTTTCCATATCCTCGCATTGCGTTTTCCGCCACGCTTCGTTTGCCCTATTTTTTCCCTTCTCAGTTTATTTTTTAACTCTTTGTAATTCATTTTTCCTAACTCTGAGTTTACCCTCTTCCATTTTTTTCTCTTATCCATCTTTGTTATCATCTCATCCGTGACCATGCGGCCTTTTCTTTAATCCCTAACAACCACCGCCACACGCCTTTTCGGCGCCTTGCAGGGTATTAAGTAGACGTAGATGAATCACATTCAAAACGTTTCAACACTATCACAATCAAAAACTTGCTAAAAGTTTAAAAAGTCATAACTTTATGAGAGTGACTACAAATTGAAGACCAGTGTGTGTGAAATTAAAATGAGTGTGGAAATAAATAATACGTGGTTTGTCCAGTAAGTAGCTTACGTTTTCAAGTAAAATATAAACCTAGTGACACGACAGAGTATCATCATATACTTTTGAAAGAAAAATTAAACTTTTTTTTACACATTCTTAAACTTTTTTCTACATAGTGGCCATTCCAATTGAAGAATGTATATACGATAAACTAGATTTTAAATTCTGTTTCTGAATAAATCTGCCATCTTATATTTTAACCACTCTTTACACCATTTTTAAATTCTCCGTCACTGTCAAAGTGCACTGTGTTGCAAGTCACGTCGAGCAGCACACCCGTAGTCGTGAATTGGCGATTTTCACGATTTTTTTAGTTGATTTTCATCGTCGGTTCATATGTCACCACAAGGATAGGCCAACCACTGCGGTGTCCTTGTCGTGAACATTGGTGCTGTGGCCATTATTTTTAAACTGAGAATGCACCACTGCCTCACTCCACCTTCACTCATTGCTATTCCGTCTAAGTATACACTTCACACAAAGTTACCTATGTATTTCAATTGTCTGGTGTTGGTCTTTTTCCAGTAAAAACCTAGTCCCAGTTCTCGCGGGATTTTCTATTGCAGCGCACGTTTTAACAGTTAACAATGCGAGCAAAGTAGGAGAACCACAGTCTTCACACACCACCACAGCAGGATGCGTACTGAGTGTAGGGATGTTTAGGCGCCAAGGTGGTGGCCTAAGCTCTACCCACCACTAGAATAGGACGAAACGTTAGTTACTTTCTGGATAGCCATCGTATTTCGAGTAATATTTTACAACGGGGAAATGACGAGTTAAAGCAGGAAAGAGTGTGTAAAACGGGAACATTCGAAAAAGGTGTAACAGCAACATTCGATATTCTTACAAGACCTTTAAAAATATGTCATCGAAACTGTTTTGTGCTTTGGAGGAAATCAATGGAGTAGATGCGAGTAGGAAACACCGCTGCTGGGTTTAACTCGGCGCCAGTGTTAATCTGAGGATGCTGCTTCATCTCCGCGAAATCATAGTCGTGTTTATCACTGCACGAATTCGGAATGGCCGTGTTTTGCTCCTTCCTTTCCTGTCACACACACACACACACACACACACAAATCATTCCCAGGCACATCAGCACGGTTTTACTCGCGAGCAAATTTTCGAGTATTTTCTTCTCTCCAAGAATAAATCTTCAACAGACATTAATGCCCACTTGGCAGACCAAATATTTCCTCGCCAGTGCTTTATTTTTCCATCGTGGGGAATGCGAAAATAACCGCTGCAGGAATCCTAGCACGTCAAAACTTCGGGATGCGGTGGAATTTCATTTAAAATGGATTAGCCAAATAGATTTCCCCGCAGCTTCGTCAAAACCTATGGAATCTGGAAGCTGGAATTTTTAAAATATTTTCTCGAATAAGGAATATATTTGACGTCACTCGTTCGCTCCGTTGTCGAACTGGCGCTAAAATAGTGCGCTCGGCTCAACCGGGCGGAAGAGTAATTAAAAGTTCGATCCTTATGGCTCTATTAGCGGGAGCCTCAGATTGCACTTTTTTATATCTTCCGAGGCTAGCTTCGTTTCCTCCACCATTTTATCACAATAAAGAATTCCCTCGGAGATTACAATCTGCTATTAGCATTGAAGCATCTGGTGCTGTCATATGTCTCCTCAGTGGTCGCCGTGTGTTAAATGACGTATTTTGATGAATATAATCATTCACAAGAGAATTTATAAGACATGAACGGTTTCCATGGTTAATGGATGTTGGATATTTCAAATATGTTGGTCATAATAATTACATATTTCTAAGAATTTCCAAAAAACTTATGATTTGCTGAGCACAGTTAAAGCTTTCCATTTATTCTGCATGAATTATAGACATATACTTCCTAAGAATTTTTTTCATTGGTGCTATTTAGTGCTATTGGTGACTTACTAAGCATTGCTAAGCTTAATTAGCATTTATGTCAAGTCTTGAGTTTTTTTCTGTCACTCACTAATTTTAAAATTTGAATTATTCCAAAAGGGAGGAAAGGAATGAAGCCACAGGCTTCATTCCTTTCACACAGATTCACTGAATAGGCCATGCCTTGATGGCATTGACGTATTAATCCTTGGTTTTAGAAAAAACATGCTTCAGTTTAAAAATGTGTCACACAACTATAGTTGCACTCTACTCCGCAATAGTGACGACTTTAAAAAAGCGCCAAGGCCGATTTCTTCGATACTCGTCACCATGAAGTTGGTCCATTGGTCGACATCGTCAGAGCCAACATGTAGGGGCTTACCCATCCTGACCAATGCTGCCAGATTGATGAAAATACACTTCGAAACTTGTCTGAAACCTTTTACCATTGAATTTTTAATTGGAAATCACAAGGTAATTTCAATCCATCTATGTTTTTAACAACATACGGAATTCTGAAGCATTTTATTTTCTATAGCACAGGGGGAACATAATGGACTTTGGCATTCAAAGTTGAGCATCACATGATGCTAGAAGGGCACGTGTCTACCCAGGTTCAAGTTATGAACGATAAAAAACCATTTTTAACAGCTCCGTCGTTAAAACTGTAATTTTGAAAATTCAGAGAGATAATGGACGAATGCGATAATGCTGGAGAGAGTCCCACTATTTTCTAGTGGCAACTTTTAGAGACACATCCCACGTGCTGTGCCATTGCGATGGCTCAAGGGCCCTGGTTCGAACGACTCTCTCTTTAACTCTGCACCCCTGTACTGCACTGGCTCCTCCTCTCTCTCCCCCCACCCGCGACCCTGGGTGCAAACTTGAAGCGGGCCGCTCCATTGCTCGTTGCCGTGGTGCCCGCTGTGCGGCGCGCGCATCTGTTGCATCGATGCGACGAGGACGAGGGGCATTAATTATCTCTCCTGCCGCTGGGAGGCTCTTACTCCCACAATCCCTCTCCTCCGCCGCCCCCGCCTTCATTGTTCACTGCGCGGTCTTTTTACTCTTTTGTTCAGGGAAAAAAAACAGAACCTGAAATGCTCGTTAATCGCACAATGTATCGGAACCAACGCTGGAAGAAAATGTTTTCGTTCCGTTTAGGAAATTATTTCGCTGTAGTTTTCGCATGCCTTCGAAACGAACCCATTCCTCAGCCGCGTCAATAAATTGCTCTTTTGTTTCTTACCCAATGATGTCTTTCGTCGAATGTTAGCCAAAGTACTTCCCCCTCCTTAAACATTACCGTTATTTTAGCTTTTCCGATATCCGCTAAATAGGGCATGCAGCGCCATCGATCCCTTCGAAATGGACGCCGCAGCTATTTGTTTTGCCTCAGTTCGATACCTATTTTTAATGTCTTTTTTATGAAATGAGGATCGTTTAAAGTACGTACTATACATTTCATCGTCCCGCTCAGTACTCTTGTACTTGTATTATCTTAGAATATTCCCTATTACCGGAATGAACGCAATCTCCTCGGTCTAAATGTACATTTAAGAAGTCAAAGTGCAATTGACAGCAAAAAAAAAAAGTTTTCGCCGGGCACGCCAACTTCGAGGGAGTAAATATATACGGCAACCTCACACCGCATGTGTGATCCCGACAGAGCAGTTCACGTGATTGGGCAGTATTTTGGAGGAGATGGGTGCAGAGGCATGGGAAGAAAAATGGTGATGGATAAGTGTGCGTTTGTGAGGAGGAGTGAGTTGGAGATGGGAATGCAAAGTGAATGGCTAAAGAGGAAGGAGGAACGAAAGTAAGTTGCATCATTCCATGCGTAATACATTAGTTATTAATTATGCAAAAAAAGGAATAAAAATGAACCACAACCATTAATGCGACAGGCATCCATTAAAAAAACACAGGTAATGCAAAATAGAAAAGTGAGAAGGGGAAATTCCACCATTACATGCAACCCATGGTCTCCGCCCCCAATTACCCAGGTAGGGAATTTGACGCGGACGGCGCTTCCCCCCCCCCTTAAAGAGATGGAAGAGGAAACTTCAAACAGACAGAGAAAAACAAACAATATTGTACCGAGCACTACATTCATTAAATGGCATTTCCATGCATACTTAAGCGAAATTCGAAAAAAATTGAGCCTTAAGTAAAGCAAATAAAGTACGTAACCCATTCAAAACTTGTATTCATTAGAATAAATAAAAATTACCCAAAGCCGTACTCTTAGGGGCACTAGTTAGGGGACACGGGGGAGGGTGCAAATAATAAGGATAACAAAACTGCACACACTCTCTCACTCCGGTACTTGCAGTGCAAATTGACCGTCGCAAGTCGCAAACACACACGCACTCAGGGTTTACGGGGGTTTAACCCAGCGTCAGGGACCCTTCACACAGACTAGGAATACGGAAAGGGATGTACACTGTGATGCAGTGTCCGTGGCGAAAAAATAGTGCCGAAAAACCTGACACCAGGTGTTTCGCCTGCCAAGCAGGCCTCTTCAGAGAAGAATCTCTCTGAAGAGAGCCTGAAAAAAAAGATTCTTCTCTGAAGAGGCCTGCTTGGCAGGCGAAACATATGGTGTCAGATTTTTCGGCACTATTTTTTTTTCCACGTACACTGCATCACAGTGTACTTCCCTTTCCGTATTCCTAGTCTGTGTGAAGGGTCCCTGACGCTGGGTTAAAGCCCCGTAAACCCTGAGTGCGTGTGTGTTTGCGACTTGCGATGGTCAATTTGCAATGCATATACCGGAGTGGAGGGAGTTGATGACGGGGACGTTGAGTAGGGATGTTAAGACAAGACTCGTAAAAGCTCTGATATGGAGCGTAGCTACGTACGGCGCGGAAACGTGGTCGCTGAAGCAGGAGGATAGACGTGGATTGGAAGCTTTTGAAAGGTGGGTGTGGAGAAGAATGGAGAAGGTGAAATGGACCAAAAGGAAAACAAATGAGGAAGTACTAGAAATGGTGGGGGAGGAGAGGGGTTTGTTGAGAGAAATCCTATGGAGGCAGGAAAAATGGATGAAAGGCGTATTGAGAGGTAGTGGAATGTTGAAGAGGGTAATAGAGGGGAGAATGTTGGGCAAGCGAGGTAAGGGTAGGAACAGGATAGGGATGTTGGACGGGATGAAGGGAGGAAAGAAGTACACCGAGATGAAGAGGGACCTGATATAGATTAGTTTGCTAGGTGGGGAGTCACAAAATGTTTATTTGATAGTTGTGTCCATCCAAAAACCTACCTTAACCGGTAGATTACCTAATAATAATAATACCGGAGTGAAGGAGTGCGTGCCGTTTCTTTCCAATTTCTACTTTTACGCCTGTCTGAGTGAAGGGTCCCTGCCGTTGGGTTAAACCCCCGTAAACCCTGAGTGCGTGTGTGTTTGCGACTTGCGACGGTCAATTTGTAATGCATATACCGGAGTGAAGGAGTGCGTGTGGTTTTGTTTGCTTTGTCTGAGTGTGTGGTCCCTGGCGAGGGGTTTTTTCGCCCGTAAACCCTGAGTGCGTGTGTTTGTGACTTGCAACGGTCAATTTGCACTGCAAGTACCGGAGTGAGAGAGTGTGTGCAGTTTTGTTATCCTTATTATTTGCACCCTCCCCCGTGTCCCCTAACTAGTGCCCCTAAGAGTACGGCTTTGGGTAATTTTTATTTATTCCATTCATTCGGCCGTAGTACGTTCCCTTTTGCTTTATTGTATTCATTAGTTTAAGAGCATTCTTAAAGTTCGCCACACCACGGCACAGCTTTTTTTATTTGAAAACGAAGTGGCTTGACTTTCCCTTAATGCTTTTTGACATTTCCTGAGGCTATGCTGTAAGGTGAAAGTCCAGGGTGAATGTGGCGGAAGAGATTCACACAAGGAATGTTTGAGCTCTCACAAACACATAAGCATGCAACTATCATGTAATTTACGATTGTGGGAGTGATTGAAGAGACA
This sequence comes from Hetaerina titia, assembly GCA_037158775.1. Taxonomy (NCBI): domain Eukaryota; kingdom Metazoa; phylum Arthropoda; class Insecta; order Odonata; family Calopterygidae; genus Hetaerina; species Hetaerina titia. Next base: position 4,114,145 of record CM073770.1, on the reverse strand, counting down.
TTAAATGGAAGGGTAGCATGGAAGGATCTTTGAAATATTGCAATAATATATGAACAAATGCGCTTACAGAAAAAAGTGTATTGATGGGAAAACTTAACGACTTTGTTTCAAAGTTCAAATGACTAGCAGAAGTATGAAAAGTTGGCTAAACCGAGATAATGCCACGGAATTGCATGGTCTATTTCATGCATCCAGATAAAAAATTTAAGTCAGGCAGATGAATGAACGTTTCTCGCAAATAAGATATCTGGAGGACGCTGAAAAATTTTATCGCATATGTTGTATTTACAAATGGGATGAGCACAGAAGTTCACTTTATGATTATATAATGACCATTATGTGACTAAGGCTGCAAAACGAAATTTTTCTACTAATACTTTTAACATTGTCACTCAACAAAAGCCACTAACGTCGGAGAACTTGGCTTCTTAACATAAAGCAAAACATCGTTTGATCTATATGAGTGAATTTAGTAAAGCCGATCGTGTTTTTAGGTGGATAACGCGATCCCTCGATAACCCAAAGTTTGAGTGTCCGAGTTCTTCCGAGTTGGGCGTGGATGTTGCGCTAAATATGGTGGTTTGGCCCCTGGGGGATCCAATGACAAGCTAACGGCTTAACGGGGTGCCGAGGGGAGAACGGACCACCGGAGCCGAGTCCCGGGAGGCAAAACATGAGGAAACCACGTGCAATTCTAACATCTATTAACACAGCACGAGTCACCGTCATCAGCACTACATCTACATCTACATAATACCCCGCAAGCCGCCGCAAGGGCGTGTGGCGGGGGGTGTTAGGCCACCACCCAAAAAAAGGAAAAAAGAAAAAGGAAAAAAAAACACCGCATTCAAAACCAACACACACATGCAAACCCCAATCCACAGCAGTGCACACATTCATTGCAACACCCCATCATTCGACGCGCATGCAACCACACATCTACCTATCCTCACTCCAAAAGCATGCAAGTACATCTACATCTACATCTACATAATACCCCGCAAGCCGCCGCAAGAGCGTGTGGCGGGGGGTGTTAGGCCACCACCCAAAAAAAGGAAAAAAGAAAAAGGAAAAAAGAAACACCGCATTCAAAACCAACACACACATGCAAACCCCAATCCACAACAGTGCACACATTCATTGCAACACCCCATCATTCGACGCGCATGCAACCACACATCTACCTATCCTCACTCCAAAAGCATGCAAGTACATACGCTTACCTACAACAAATAATTCCACCCTAGGATGCAGCAAGAAACCTATCACGAACGTGCCAGCTAGTTTATAGCAAGTAGCCAGGCGAAACACCACCACCACAAGAGCGTTCCACACAAAACTCTCTCCCACCCAAGGTGAGGAATCTGGCCCAAGTACATACGCTTACCTACAAAAAATAATTCCACCCTAGGATGCAGCAAGAAACCTATCACGAACGTGCCAGCTAGTTTATAGCAAGTAGCCAGGCGAAACACCACCACCACAAGAGCGTTCCACACAAACTCTCTCCCACCCAAGGTGAGGAATCTGGCCCAGCGCTGCAGGTGGGAGGAGGGCACACCCGCGGAGAGGGACAAGGGATGGAAGGGTGGAGCATGAAGTTCGTAAAGACGCTCGGGCATGCGGGAAGGGTTCTGACACAACACACAGGAGGCTAGTGAAAGTGCATGCAATTGCGTTCAACTAATTGTTACCTAGACGCGGAGGGTGGCAAGTGGCATTTTTGTTATCTCCGAGTGTAACCCTAGAGTTGTTATCCCGTATTGTCCGTGGGAAGAAGGAGTCCTTGAGTCTGCTAGTCCTGGCATCTATTTCCCGAATTTTGTACACATGATCCAAGCGACCTATATATGTTGGAGAGCGAATAATTTTCGAGACCTCGGTGCTGAAACATGCGGATCCGAATTTATTTAGTAAGTTTAACCTAGCATTGAGTCGTCTTTCTTCCAATGATTCCCATCCCAACTCCATAAGCATTTCAGTGACGCTTTTCGTTTTATCGTAACAGTTTTTCACGAAACGAGCTGCCCGGCGTTGGACCTTCTCAATTTCCCGAATGAGGCCTTTTTCACACGGATCCCATACGCTACATGCATATTCTAAATGGGGCCTTACAAGAGCGTGATAACAACGTTCCTTGACCTTGGAGTCACTTCTACCAACAATGCGTCTAATAAATCCTAATTTTTTATATGCTTGCCCGCAGACTTTACGTATATGGGTCCCCCAAGTTAAGTCTTTAGTGAATGTAACACCTAGGTATTTCACAGAATCAACTACTTCAAGGTCAACTCCAGCTAATTTGTAAACGAATCCCGTGGATCTTTTAAAGAAATTTACCACCGAACATTTATTAAGATTTAAAGGCAATCCCCATTTTGAACACCATTCATTAATGCTATTTAAATCACGTGCTAGAATTAAACGATCCTCAACCCCAGATATCTCCCGATAAATCACTGTGTCATCCGCGAACATCCTTATCTTACTTTTCACTTTGCGTTTCAGATCGTTAACAAAAATCAAGAATAGTAACGGTCCGATAACACTTCCCTGAGGAACCCCCGAGGTGACTCTTACGCTGGTAGAACTAGCGCCGTCAAGGACTACCCTCTGTTCCCGGTCTGAAAGGAAGTCTTCAACCCAATTTATTGCCCCCTTGTGTATACCTGCGCCCTTTAATTTATGGATGAGTTTACCATGCGGAACCTTATCAAATGCCTTTTGAAAGTCTAAAAAGATCGCATCCACTTCCTACCACTTTCACCCGATAAAAGTAAGTCATGTGTGAACAATCCTAATTGGGTCTCGCATGAGCGGGTTTTTCTGAATCCTTGTTGTTTGTCACCTGAAAAGTTAATGTTATCAAGATGTCTCATTATGGAACTGACAATTATGTGCTCTAAAATTTTGCAACTTATTGAAGTGAGAGAAATGGGTCTGTAATTGCTGGGGTCCTCCCTGTCACCACTTTTAAAAATAGGCGTTATTTGCGCGGTTTTCCAATTCTTAGGGACTTTGCACTCAGTGAGTGATTTGTTAAATATAAATTCGAGATACGGGGCGATGTTAGGAGCTAAGTGTTTTAGCACCCGAGCTGGTATATTTTCGGGACCCGGGGATTTGTTTGGTTTGATGTCTTTGAGCAATTTGGCAATTCCTTCCTCGTCCACTGTTATTTTTGCCATGGGTTCAGTATATATTGTTTCTTGGAGATACGCGGTGGCTACATCGTTCGTGAAGACGCTCTGGAAGAATTCGTTTAGAATGTTGGCTTTAGCCTCACTGTCAGTATGAATGATATTGTTGCAGTCCCTTAAGCAAGCCACGGTTTGTTGACCCCCATTTATTTCCCTAACATATGACCAGAAAGCTTTGGGGTCAGTGTTCAAATACTCGCAGAGTACTTTACGTTTAAAATCTTGCAAAGCGCTACGTAATTGTGTTTTAGTTTCAACTTTAGAGGATCTATACTTGTCCAACAGCTGTTTATTGTCCAAGGGTGATGAGGTCAGACCTGCTTTCTTTACCCTAGAGTGTAACATTCTTTGCTTTCGAAGGGCTATTTTAACGCCTTTGTTGTACCACCTTGGGTCGCGATTTGCTTTAACGTATTTTACAGGGATTAAATCTGTTATTCCTTTTTGCATAATTTGGACAAACTTTGTCCAAGTTTCTTCCACGGTGGCAAGACTTAAGCGCGTTTTGAAATCGTGTTGTGAAGAGTTTAAATGGCTGGCAAAAGTTTCGAAATCTGCTTTGTGATAATTATAAATTTTTCTTTTTGGCTTAACATTCTTTTTTATTTCTACGTCCAAGTTGATAATAACAGATCTATGGTCACTTATACCCTCGTCGGTTGATACACTATTAATGCGTTCCGGTGTGTTCGTAAGAAATAAGTCCAATATGTTCTTTCCACGGGTGGGAGTGCGTACTGCTTGATGAAGCGAGTTTCTTTGAACCAATTTTAGTAAGGAATTGCAATATTCGCGATCACGGGTCCGAGATTTAACGCTATTGCTATCCCAGTCGATACCAGGGAGGTTGAAGTCACCACCAATTATATTGATGCATTTATTATTTTTGCGTGTAAATCTATTTATTTGTTCATTGAGGGTATTAAGTGTTTGAAAATATGAGTCTGGGGGTCTGTAGAAAGAGCATAAATTAATGTTGGGGTGATTGGATCGCAGTATGGTGCACCAAACACTTTCTATGTTATTATTTTCAAATGCAAGTTGTCTGCTTTCAAGATTACTTTTCACAGCCACGAAAACTCCGCCTCCGGGTCTTGTACCTCTATCATGTCGGTAAACTGTAAAGTTTGTTAGGAAAATTTCTTGGTCATTGATGTCATTACAAAGTCAATTCTCTGTGCCTAATATTATATCAGCCGAATGACATTGGATTATGTGCTCGAGATCCGCTATTTTATTTTTGAGGCTTCTGCAATTTAATACAAGTATATTTAGATTGTTTTTCTCTTGAATCACGCCCTTGTTTGTGTCTGACCGTAATTTACGACACGTTTGTGGAGAAGTGCATGTCAATTTGGGATGAGGATCGTTTAATTCTAGCACGTGATTTAAATAGCATTAATGAATGGTGTTCAAAATGGGGATTGCCTTTAAATCTTTCCGAGGTCTCGAAAATTATTCGCTCTCCAACATATATAGGTCGCTTGGATCATGTGTACAAAATTCGGGAAATAGATGCCAGGACTAGCAGACTCAAGGACTCCTTCTTCCCACGGACAATACGGGATAACAACTCTAGGGTTACACTCGGAGATAACAAAAATGCCACTTGCCACCCTCCGCGTCTAGGTAACAATTAGTTGAACTCAATTGCATGCACTTTCACTAGCCTCCTGTGTGTTTTGTCAGAACCCTTCCCGCATGCCCGAGCGTCTTTACGAACTTCATGCTCCACCCTTCCATCCCTTGTCAATCTCCGCGGGTGTGCCCTCCTCCCACCTGCAGCGTTGGGCCAGATTCCTCACCTTGGGTGGGAGAGAGTTTTGTGTGGAACGCTCTTGTGGTGGTGGTGTTTCGCCTGGCTACTTGCTATAAACTAGCTGGCACGTTCGTGATAGGTTTCTTGCTGCATTCTAGGGTGGAATTATTTGTTGTAGGTAAGCGTATGTACTTGCATGCTTTTGGTGTGAGGATAGGTAGATGTGTGGTTGCATGCGCGTCGAATGATGGGGGTGTTGCAATGAATGTGTGCACTGTTGTGGATTGGGGTTTGCATGTGTGTGTTGGTTTTGAATGCGGTGTTTCTTTTTTACTTTTTTTGGGTGGTGGCCTAACACCCCCCGCCACACGCCCTTGCGGCGGCTTGCGAGGTATTATGTAGATGTAGATGTAGAATTGTCTTTCTACGTCAATCCCAGGGCTGTCGGTTACTTTTACATGTCGGTTGTATGTTGTATTAAAACAAGTTTGTGTTTGTTCTGTTATTTTCTGTGAGGCGTAACCTGATCTCAAGTGACAAAAAGCGCTGGATTCTACTTTATTTATCCCAATATATGACCTGCGCTCTTGCCTTCCAACTATGCTAAACCCTATAAACGTGTTCGTGTAACCTACGCGCTACACACTGTGATGCAAAGGCAGTATAATGGACCCCGGAGCGATTTAGGGGTACCCGACACGATGAGAGGACAGGCCTCAGATCAACGAAGTCCGCTCCGATTTCCCGACAGAATCCCAACAATCTCTCGTTTATACCCTCTATTCGGTTCCAAACGAGCCTTCCGCGGTCAGTACGTGGCACAATACTACAAATACTTAATTTAAGAGGAACGTTCAACTCTGCCTCAACCCGTTTCACCTCCGAGTGCATCTCCTTAAAGGAGCGCAGGATCTCTTCAGATCCACGTTCTGAGGCGTCGTTTGTTCCCACATGAGCCACAATGCGTAGCTTTGAGCAACCTGTATTACTGACGGCCGCCTTCATCGCCTGCGTCGCCTGGGGTACCCCGCCGCCTGGTATACACCAGGACGACAAGAATCCAACGCCTCCCTCCTGTTGAACTCTGCGGCGCAGCGGATGCATTATACGCCGGACATTAGAACTGCCTAAAATAACGGTTCCCTCCCTTCCCGAGCGCTGATGTCTTACTCTAGGCAGTGCCCTCGGAGTAGGGGTAGGAGCTGCAGGTACGGTGCTGCTGTCATCCGACAGCACCTGGTACCTGTTGGAGACGGGGATGGTGTCTGCCTCCGCAGAGTCCAATCCTCGCCGCAACGTTACCTTCCCCTTGCCCCGAGATACAACCCTCCAATCGTCAGACCTACGGACAAGAGGTACTCCCTCGTTGAGAGATGGGACACGAGGCAGGTCTCTAATCGCCCAGCCACGTGTAGCATTCGGACGAATCCGTGCATCCCTATGGGCGTGGCGGGTTTTCGAATTCCCACACCGAGTCCCAACTCTCCCGAGGGGAGCCCTCCCTCCGGCGATCTCCGAACGAAGCTCCCGCACCATCCTCTCTAACATGACGATACGAGCCCTTAGAGCTGCGCATGCACCAGTGCCTTCAATCATGGCAACAGGGGACCTAGGTGAAGCCATCCTGGTTATTAACCGAGTCCCAACAAAAGCTAACCTGTATACACTATGCTAAGATGTCTAAGACGGGTTCCCGAAAAATTAAAGCTAACCTAAACCTGATATGCTAAAGATATGTTTTTTTATATAGGGCGGTACTATAAACAAAAATGTACGATACTGGTAACTTAATGTAATGGACACTGTACATCTACATCTACATCTACATAATACCCCGCAAGCCGCCGCAAGGGCGTGTGGCGGGGGGTGTTAGGCCACCACCCAAAAAAAGGAAAAAAGAAAAAGGAAAAAAGAAACACCGCATTCAAAACCAACACACACATGCAAACCCCAATCCACAACAGTGCACACATTCATTGCAACACCCCATCATTCGACGCGCATGTAACCACACATCTACCTATCCTCACTCCAAAAGCATGCAAGTACATACGCTTACCTAAAACTTACCTGTACTTGAATGACCTGTACTAATGACCAAGAAATTTTCCCAACAAACTTTACAGTTTACCGACATGATAGAGGTACAAGACCCGGAGGCGGAGTTTTCGTGGCTGTGAAAAGTAATCTTGAAAGCAGACAACTTGCATTTGAAAATAATAACATAGAAAGTGTTTGGTGTACCATACTGCGATCCAATCACCCCAACATTAATTTATGCTCTTTCTACAGACCCCCAGACTCAGATTTTCAAACACTTAATACCCTCAATGAACAAATAAATAGATTTACACGCAAAAATAATAAATGCATCAATATAATTGGTGGTGACTTCAACCTCCCTGGTATCGACTGGGATAGCAATAGCGTTAAATCTCGGACCCGTGATCGCGAATCTTGCAATTCCTTACTAAAATTGGTTCAAAGAAACTCGCTTCATCAAGAAGTACGCACTCCCACCCGTGGAAAGAACATATTGGACTTATTTCTTACGAACACACCGGAACGCATTAATAGTGTATCAACGGACGAGGGTATAAGTGACCATAAATCTGTTATTATCAACTTGGACGTAGAAATAAAAAAGAATGTTAAGCCAAAAAGAAAAATTTATAATTACCACAAAGCAGATTTTGAAACTTTTGCCGGCCATTTAAACTCTTCACTACACGATTTCAAAACGCGCTTAAGTCTTGCCACCGTGGAAGAAACTTGGACAAAGTTTGTCCAAATTATGCAAAAAGGAATAACAGATTTCATCCCTGTAAAATACGTTAAAGCAAATCGCGACCCAAGGTGGTACAACAAAGGCGTTAAAAAAGCCCTTCGAAAGCAAAGAATGTTACACTCTAGGGTAAAGAAAGCAGGTCTGAACTCATCACCCTTGGACAATAAATAGCTGTTGGACAAGTATAGATCCTCTAAAATTGAAACTAAAACACAATTACGTAGCGCTTTGCAAGATTTTAAACGTAAAGTACTCTGCGAGTATTTGAACACTGACCCCAAAGCTTTCTGGTCATATGTTAGGGAAATAAATGGGGGTCAACAAACCGTGGCTTGCTTAAGGGACTGCAACAATATCATTCATACTGACAGTGAGGCTACAGCCAACATTCTAAACGAATTCTTCCAGAGCGTCTTCACGAACGATGTAGCCACCGCGTATCTCCAAGAAACAATATATACTGAACCCATGGCAAAAATAACAGTGGACGAGCAAGGAATTGCCAAATTGCTCAAAGACATCAAACCAAACAAATCCCCGGGTCCCGAAAATATACCAGCTCGGGTGCTAAAACACTTAGCTCCTAACATCGCCCCGTATCTCGAATTTATATTTAACAAATCACTCACTGAGTGCAAAGTCCCTAAGAATTGGAAAACCGCGCAAATAACGCCTATTTTTAAAAGTGGTGACAGGGAGGACCCCAGCAATTACAGACCCATTTCTCTCACTTCAATAAGTTGCAAAATTTTAGAGCACATAATTGTCTGTTCCATAATGAGACATCTTGATAACATTAACTTTTCAGGTGACAAACAACAAGGATTCAGAAAAACCCGCTCATGCGAGACCCAATTAGGATTGTTCACACATGACTTACTTTTATCGGGTGAAAGTGGTAGGAAGTGGATGCGATCTTTTTAGACTTTCAAAAGGCATTTGATAAGGTTCCGCATGGTAAACTCATCCATAAATTAAAGGGCGCAGGTATACACAAGGGGGCAATAAATTGGGTTGAAGACTTCCTTTCAGACCGGGAACAGAGGGTAGTCCTTGACGGCGCTAGTTCTACCAGCGTAAGAGTCACCTCGGGGGTTCCTCAGGGAAGTGTTATCGGACCGTTACTATTCTTGATTTTTGTTAACGATCTGAAACGCAAAGTGAAAAGTAAGATAAGGATGTTCGCGGATGACACAGTGATTTATCGGGAGATATCTGGGGTTGAGGATCGTTTAATTCTAGCACGTGATTTAAATAGCATTAATGAATGGTGTTCAAAATGGGGATTGCCTTTAAATCTTAATAAATGTTCGGTGGTAAATTTCTTTAAAAGATCCGCGGGATTCGTTTACAAATTAGCTGGAGTTGACCTTGAAGTAGTTGATTCTGTGAAATACCTAGGTGTTACATTCACTAAAGACTTAACTTGGGGGACCCATATACGTAAAGTCTGCGGGCAAGCATATAAAAAATTAGGATTTATTAGACGCATTGTTGGTAGAAGTGACTCCAAGGTCAAGGAACGTTGTTATCACGCTCTTGTAAGGCCCCATTTAGAATATGCATGTAGCGTATGGGATCCGTGTGAAAAAGGCCTCATTCGGGAAATTGAGAAGGTCCAACGCCGGGCAGCTCGTTTCGTGAAAAACTGTTACGATAAAACGAAAAGCGTCACTGAAATGCTTATGGAGTTGGGATGGGAATCATTGGAAGAAAGACGACTCAATGCTAGGTTAAACTTCCTAAATAAATTCGGATCCGCATGTTTCAGCACCGAGGTCTCGAAAATTATTCGCTCTCCAACATATATAGGTCGCTTGGATCATGTGTACAAAATTCGGGAAATAGATGCCAGGACTAGCAGACTCAAGGACTCCTTCTTCCCACGGACAATACGGGATAACAACTCTAGGGTTACACTCGGAGATAACAAAAATGCCACTTGCCACCCTCCGCGTCTAGGTAACAATTAGTTGAACTCAATTGCATGCACTTTCACTAGCCTCCTGTGTGTTGTGTCAGAACCCTTCCCGCATGCCCGAGCGTCTTTACGAACTTCATGCTCCACCCTTCCATCCCTTGTCCCTCTCCGCGGGTGTGCCCTCCTCCCACCTGCAGCGTTGGGCCGGATTCCTCACCTTGGGTGGGAGAGAGTTTTGTTTGGAACGCTCTTGTGGTGGTGGTGTTTCGCCTGGCTACCTGCTGTAAGCTAGCTGGCACGTTCATGATGGGTTTCTTGCTGCATCCTAGGGTGGAATTATTTGTTGTAGGTAAGCGTATGTACTTGCATGCTTTTGGAGTGAGGATAGGTAGATGTGTGGTTGCATGCGCGTCGAATGATGGGGTGTTGCAATGAATGTGTGCTCTGTTGTGGATTGGGGTTTGCATGTGTGTGTTGGTTTTGAATGCGGTGTTTCTTTTTTCCTTTTTTTGGGTGGTGGCCTAACACCCCCCGCCACACGCCCTTGCGGCGGCTTGCGGGGTATTATGTAGATGTAGATGTAGATGTACTTGCAATGCGAGACTAATCTGTCTGCACGCATTACCATCTGTCTGCATACATACTACCTTGTTCAAAAAGTTCCCGGAATTTATTCAGAAAATTAAAAATACAAGTTTATTCTTCTAAATCTATATTGTCCCCTTCAAAGTAATCCCCATCGACTGCAACACACTTATGCCAGCGCTTGATCCAATCCTCGAAACATTTTTTATATTCGGTTTTCGGTATGTCCATCAGTGCTTCCTGCGATTTTTCCATTACTTCCTCTCGGCTGCTAAAACGCGTTCCCCGTAATGGTTTTTTAACTCGATTGAACAGAAAGAAGTCACAGGGAGCCAAATCAGGTGAATTCGGTGGCTGTTGGATGGTATTTGTTGCATTTTTCGTCAAAAAATTACGAATAATGATAGCACTGTGCGACGGTCTCGACGCACTGTGCGACGATTTCTGGTCTCTTTCGGCGAATTGCTTCACGCAAACGTCTCATTACGCCCAAATAATACTCTTTGTTTACTGTCTGGCCTTCTGGCAAAAATTTATGATGCACTACACCGTTGTAATCCATGAAAACCGTCAGCATTGTCTTCTTTTTTGACTGAAAACGACGTGGTTTTTTTGGTCTCGCCTCATTTGGTGAACGCCATTCACTTGCCTGATGTCTGGATTGCGTGTCGTACTCATAAACCCACGTCTCGTCTCCAGTAATGATCCTTTTGATGAATGTGGGATCGGATTCAGCCTCGCAAATCGTGTCTTTTTCGACGTCAACACGGTCTCTTTTTTGCATGAAATTGAGGTCTTTTGGCACCAACTTTGCTGCTACACGACGGAAAGCCAAATCATTAACCACAATGTCTTAGGCGGATCCATAGGCAATGTTCAAGTCCTCCGCTATTTGTCTGATGGTTAATTTGCGGTTATTGACCAACATTTCTTTTACTTTATCAATTTTTTCACCGACTTTCGATGTCGATGGTCTGCCACTGCGTTCATCATCTTCGATTGACTCACGACCACTTGTGAACCGCTCGTGCCACTGGTAAACGACCGTTTTTTTCAGAGAATCGTTGCCGAAACACTTTTCCAACATTTCCAACGTCCGTGCGCCACTAAATCGGTTTTTTACGCAAAATTTAATACAAGTTCGTTGTTGCAAATTTAAATCCATTTCTGCAATTGTAAAAAATCGCCAACACACACAGAGATAGATGTACTCTTGGCTACGTAACTTTTGCAAATGTCAAGTTATGACACTAAGATTTAAAGGGAATATCAACAACAGATGTACCAATTTAACAAAAAAAAACAGAACTCAAATCGGAACGATGGGAGCGCCACACGGTGGTTATTCCGGGAACTTTTTGAGTATTTGCGCCTTGAATAATTACCTCTAATTATCTCCTAGAAACGATGGATAAACACGTCGATCAATTTCGTAGGATTGGGTCGAATAATTCGCGACTTGTTATCAGCATAAGATATCATCAAATTTTGTTGCAATCACTTAAGAAAATTGAAACTGCTCTTTCTACTCCACGTACTTGCAGGCGCAGAGGGTTTCCGGCATATGGACGCCAGGAGTTCATGGACACCGAGGACGGTTTTGCAAAAGTACCTCTTTCCCTCTGGGCAAATACCGATGACAGAGTGGCCCTACTGGGAAATAAGTGGACACAGTGGAGAGTGACCTCGATTATTGGAAGAAGCCAACAATTGCTTAAGACCGAGTGGGATCCAAGTTCCTTCGAAGCTTGTTCATCTGAGTTAAGGCTAGTCGAGGAGAATCGTCGTCTTGATGCAAGTACACTCCATCAGCCTTTTCCATTCGATTTTCTTGTAATGCCGGAAGGAGCTTTGTCCATGCTCGGTTCTCGTTGTATATGGCTATGCCGTTATTGTCTTTTTGCCCTCTTTCATGTTTTTTATATTTTCACTGTAAATTGGCGCTACTGATAAATAAATATTAAATAAAAATATTTCTTTCGATTAGTGATCTCATTACGGCAATGGCATCACGCGTACCTCTTCCTTTCCTAAACCCAAACTGATCATCCCCTAAGTAATCTTTTGCCTTACTCTCTATCCTTTTGTTGATGATCCTGAGAATAACTTTAGCTGCGTGGGATATCAAGCTTTTTGTTCTGTATTCTTCACTTGATCTTTTTCGGAATAGGACCTAACACCGATCTCACAAAATCTTCGGGCCAGATTCCTTCCTCAGAGAGACTACGAATCAGTCCATATAGTCTTCTTCCAACATTTTCCTAAACATTTCAACAGTTCCACAGGAATGTTTTCTACCCCCACGGCCTTATTTGCTTTCATCTCCTTCAATGCCCTTTTCTATTTCATCGTCGAGTATGCCTTGACCTAAGCTATCTCCTTCTACATCACGTTCCTTTTCTATGTCTAACCTTGTCGACCTAAGTTCTCTGCCATACAGTGTTTCTATATATTCCTTCCATCTCTCTTGGATTTTTTCTGGTTCACATATTACCTTACCCCACTTATCTTTAACTGTTAGCACAGATCTTGCCTTCTTACTTCCCGATAACAACTTAACCTTGCTGTATAGCGCACCAATTTCATCCTTACTCTGTTAACTTTCCATACCCTCAAATTGTGTTTTCCACCATTCTTCTTTCGCTTTATTTGTGGCCCGTCTCAATTTATTGTTTAACTCTTTGCACTTCATTTTTCCTAACTCTGTGTTTACGTTCTTCCATCTTCTTCTCTTATCCATCTTTGCAATCATCTCATCCGTAAACCATGGTTTCCTTATCCTTTTCCCTTTAACAGTTCCTATAGTGTCTTTTGCAGCTTTTGCAGCACCTCATCACCATCTCTTCCTTCCCCTACCGTCTCATTTCAATCCCCCATTACTATCAAATATTTCCCTGCAGGAACACGCGGTTGTATCCTCTAACCGATCGTACATCCTATCGACTTCTTCCTCCTTGTGGTTGCTCGGTGGCATGTATACCTGAACAATGACGAAGTTCGTCAGCTCTGCTTTCATCCTTACGAGTAATATTTTATCCGTTTCTTTCTCTATGTTGACTAGCTTTTTCCTACCCCTTTATTTAAAATTACGGCAACCCCTCGTTGGCTCTCGTCCCTGCCTCTGTATATTATTCTATAATTATCACTTCAGTAATCCCCTTATCCTTCCATCTCACCTCGCATAGGTCTAAAACATCTATATTACCTCTTTCCATCTCTCGCTTAATATTCCCTAATTTGCCTGTCCTCAAAATTGTCCTGACGTACCATGTTCCTATTCTAACTCCTTTTGTCTTCTTCTGGGTCTTCTGTCCTGCTGCTGTTATTTTTCACCTGTAAGGGTTTCGTGGAATTATGATCGCGGAAGCCTTGCCTTCCCCGCTGCCGGATACGACACACGGCCCCTTGGGCTGAGTTTCGCCTCCTTGCCTAGCGCAATTTTTCCCCTTACGTCCTAATGACCGTCCTCTTTGCCCGTAATATATATATATATATATATATATATATATATACACATATATATATACACACACATACATATAGATGATTTCTTCGAAGTAACACGGAAGTGTTAAATAAAAAATTTAGACAGCAACACACAACATGAGAACACATAAAAGGAACACTCACACGTTATATATTGATAATTTCGACGGACTCGAACTCCGTTTTCTTCGGAAGATTAGTTAGGACTAATCCTAAATCCTAACTAATCTTCCGAAGAAGACCGAGTTCAAGTCCGTCGAAATTATCAAGATATAACGTGTGAGTGTTCCTTTTATGTGTTCTCATGTTGTGTGTTGCTGTCTAAATTTTATATATATACGTGGATATATATACACACACACTGATATATCCTCCCTACAGATCTAGGGTTGTGTCATGGGCAACAGGTTCAGACCTTCCTATGCAAACCTCTTTCTTGGTCATGCTGAGAAAAAGATCCTGTCAAAACAACCCATGAAACCTCTATAGTGGTGCAGATATAGCGATGATATCCTCCTTACATGGCCACATGGTTCCGATTCCCTGAAAACGTTCTTTTCCAACGTCAATGCTTCGTTCTCTGTCTCCTTCAATTCTATAGCTTCCTGCGCCCAATTCACCTTCCTAGATGTAAACGTATGATTAATTGACAAATAATTTCACATTTCTGTACATATAAAACTGACCATAAAACAACAATACTTACATGATAACAGTTTCCACCCCTATCTTGCTCTATTATTAATTCCCTGTGCATAAGGGAACACAGCATCTACAATGATCCCGACTCCCTTGATAATTTCCTCTCAAATCTACACCATTCCCTCCTACAACTAAATTATCCCGAATTGCTCTCTAACAAAGAAATCCTAAGGCATGCTTACACTCCCAACCCTTCCTCCACTTCGGAAACCCACTCTCTTTCAATGTGTACCACATATCTCCCAGGCCTGGTCTCTGCGATCAATCCTAAAAACCTCTACCCTATCCTCAAAAATCATAATTCCACCACCAACCTTTATCCCAAATGCCCCTCTGTTACTTTCACATGCCCTTCCAATTTATCAGTTCTTCTCAAATCAAGCAATCCACCCCTTAAATCCCCGCACCGTCAAGAAACCACTCCCTTGCCCTGCAATAAACCTAGATGCAAAACATGTCCAATTTCAAAACCAAAATCCCATCCCTCTCCCACTCGCTCTTTAACTCTCTCCCACCGATTCCCTATTGCTCATGTGCCTCCAGTAATGTAGTTTACCTTCCGAAGTACCAACGATGAGCTACCTTCTATATTGGATAGTGTACCACACCCCTCAATATTAGAATCAATATCCTCATCCAAGAATTCTTCCCTGATTGGGATGCTCCCAATCCCCAAACACGCCTCCGAATATTCCCTCCCACACATAGTGATAGTAATCTTAGCATCTCTCCCACTCTCCACTGAAACTCAAAACAATAGAACAGGCGTAATGCACCTGTGTTTGTGTATCGATGCATACGAGTGTATGCGTTCATGCATTTTAGGTTGTCGGGGCTGCATTTAACAACAAATATATCCCTATTTTGTATGAATTCACTAGAAATGGTGGTGGCACTACGTGGATTCCGCTCGAGTCCAATACTTGTTACTAATGCATTTCATCTCCTTTTTTTCCCTATCTGTATTTTTGTGTCATGCATAGTAAATGACTTTGTCTGTTCGTGTGCTGTGCATGCCTGATGTGGATACACCCCCCCTACCTGCCACACACCTTCCCGTTGGCTTGATGAACATTATGTAGATGTAGAGAGATAGACCCTAATACACACTGACACCGCCCTCTTTCACCTTCTCACCTCCCCTAAAAACTGAGTATATATACATGTACATTCTAGTGGATAACTTTCTTTAACTCTCCTGAAGATATTCCAAATCAGCGAAACCTTGGTTGCATAATATAGATTTTTATGAGAGACCATCCAATACTATGGGTCCTTTAAGATGATGCAGCAGCAACTAGGTAAAGTCTGGAGCGATTTACTACCAGAAGTCTAAACAAATGGGAGAAAATAAGAGGATAATGATAGGGTAAGGTCGTCAGGTCACAACAGTAGACACTTACTGTTTTGCGAAAATTCAAATGTCAATCTACAACGTACCTCATGAAGAAACCGATAAAAAACGTCGCATAAATCTCAACAACACTTTAAATTTGAAGAAATCGATCGTCTGAGTGGACTTGGAATTTCTCATTACGCAACGTTAATTAGAAATAACTAAGGAAATGTAAGCCGCTAATCTTAACGGCGCTCAAGGACCAACTGTCCTCCACCCACGCGGTCTACAGCCTCCTGCTGCCGCTATCGAGGTCGATGAGGAGAGCGGCCTAAAGGGACCATTATCCAGTCCGACTTGAAAGATAAAAGTGATCCCGTTAGAAGGTATAATGCCCTCCTAAATGGGATTAAATAGGATCAGTGTCAGCTCATATAATTGGGATTAAAATTTTATCCTCTCAAACCAAAACCAATCTTTAGGGAATTTCTCCCGGAAAAAAAATTGCAAAATGATTTGTAGGCAACGCTACATTTACCCCAAGTTTCACGATACCGCTTGCGCCCCATATATGAATCTTTCTCGAAGGAATCCTCCGAAATATGACATCCTGGGGAATTCACATTCGAAACTACCGGACAAAAAAGACATTGAAACGTGCAATGCATTAAAAAAGTACATAATTTAATAACTAAATATTCGCTTAAGGAATTATTTTGTAATGTGCCATCGTCCGTATAAAACCCCTCGAATTGTTTCTGAGAGACAACGTAATCTCTATTTCGATCGGATCGAAGCTAATTTATACACTTTCAAAACTTATGTTTGCCAACTGTAAAAAATAATTTCAAAATTATGTTTCATAGTTGAATCTTCTTAGCTCACTGTTAATTTTCAATCTGTTGATTAAATAGAGATTTCTTCATACATAGTTTAATCCTTCTATGAAACCAGTCCTCTTCATAAGTTACAAGAGGTTTAATATTGTTTTCATTTTGAAGCACTCACGCCCACAAGGAAACAAATAGGTGCCGGTTATTACTACGGAGAACAGTTTCGTATTAAGAGTCAATTCTCATTAAGTACCCTCAATGTTTTCGTTCAAAAAAGCTGAACTACTATGATTAATTATTAAGAATTCGCACATAAATACTGCACTAGAACACAATGCACTATGTACGTGTATGTCAAACTCGAAATTTACACTCGGGATTCGTGAAAGATGTCGTTTGTGCTGATCGCCACAGCACGGCAACCTTTACATCATGAATTATGGGAGTTTATTCAAAAGAAACATGTGAGAGTTCCCAAGAATTACCAGAAAATAAAGCTTTGGCTCTTTTATGTTAATTATTGCCTCAATAATTACGCGACGAGTACATTGCGTAATAAGCCTAGAGAGTTTTTTTGCCAAACTCCCAGTCTGAAAAGCATCCTTTGTGAAAATGACATCCTTATGCAAACAAGAACCTGGACATTCTAACATTGTTAGAAATGATTTTATGAGAAGGTTCCGAGAGTTTCTTCATCGCTATTGAAAAGTCAAAATACGATCAGAGGAGTAGAGAATCATAAAACATGTTCATAAAACATCATCCTGACATAAGCATTCATAGTATGAGCGCTCGAAACACTCCAACATTTCCGCTCAGTGCAATTTTTTATGACCGAGCATTATATTTCATTAATGTCTTAATTAAATAATCAGACTGCTTAGGACGTGCTCTAAAAGTTTCCGACCGTTCCTTTTCAACTCTGTGGAATAATTCAAATCTGAAATCTTTCTCCATTTGTGCTGGACATCCCCTCTGCCGGTCATGTAATTGCAATGATTACACGCACCCCTATACACATATTTCAAACAACTTACGTAAAATCATTGTTCAAATGTTTCTATACAATAATCCAAAAGACCTGCACAAGGGCCGAGGTGCTAGCAATGAATGCACAATTCTTGGATGCGTAAATATTAACTTATACATGTGTATAAATATATATTTGGATATAATATGAATTTCTTCTTGTATTTAATGGAAGTTCACTAAGTTTGACGGCAGACCCTAAACTTTGAGGCGAATCTTTAAACATCTTGTCATCTTCAAGTGATGAAAGGTCTGGGAAATTTATAGTCGCGGGCATGGATTAGCATACGTAATAATTTAATGTGTAGAATGACCCACAAATGATGCGCGATGATGCAGTGAACACCTTCTGCTGACTCATGGCATTATTTAAGAGCAAAGCCGAGGATTCTGCCTTTTCAGGAAGTTTATACAATGGAGGTCATCCCGGTCGAAGCGCAACCCATAACTCACGTGGATGTCGTAATCCTCATATTCCTGTTTTTGACGCATCGGGACTCATGTTTTTCCATGCTGAATGCATTTGAATATAATTACTTCATCGCACAGTCATCTCCTATTTCTTTTCTGAACAATAGGGCCTGATACACCGACATCTGCGACCATAAATATATAAATATATCAGCTCCTTCCAAAAATTCTTGAATTGCGTGCCAGATTAGAAACTAAAATATCGTGCAGGAAAGACTTCCATTGACCTCACTCAATGGAGATTTTGTCGTAGCTAAGGACTTCACATTCTCCTGGTGAAGCGAGAAGAAGCTTTGGACGAAATGTTACCACGTTGGCACACTTCTACCATTTAAAAAATCCCGTTTATTATTTCTCGGAAAGAGCACTCTTCATTTTTAATCTTCAAAGAAATATCTGTCTGGTCCATGGGAAAAAGGAATTATATATGACGTCGAACAAGGACATTGGTAGGGGCAGTAAAAGAAACAGGATAAAGGGCGTTGGAAGAATAATACAGAATGGGGAAAAGCTGAACATACCTACATGTACACATAGTTATCTGAATTTCGTGCCGTACTTAAACTATCATGAAATATTGGGTATTTGTGTTTAATTACGCTCACATTTTCGTGCCCTATGTCATCCACTATTGTACACGCACGATATATCGGAGTGTGAGAGAGAAGACAATTCCTTATAACACTCTGTTCGAAAGTTGATTTTCCTTAACAGCGTTTTGGTCAGTGGGCAATGCCGATGTTAATATCATGCGGTGCTATTTAAATTACTCTCTCTGTATATCTGGGTGAAACTCGAATGGTTTGATGAATTTACCAAAAAGTTAAATTAGGGTTTGCAAATCCATATGCTTTAACTGTCTCCCAACTAAGTCTTTCCGCTTATAATTTGACAATTCTGCTAGCTCATTTGGCGATTTCTCGCGAAACGCGGGTTACTCTCTTTCTTATTTACTTCCGAAACAAAGACCCTCCGCGAAGGGTGGCTCGTACTCAGCGCGCATCCAAGGTGAGGTCCAACCAACGCGAAGTAGAACATCCTCTGAACTCTTCCATTTCAATACTTTCTCATTATTCGCTTGATGAAATCAGTGTTCATGGAACATTTTCCGCTTTGGAGAGGTTTGAGAACTGCGTCGCTAAAATCTGCTTGCTTGAATGCTACTCACCCGCAGACAGCATGAAGATCGGATATGGCTGCCGATGACGCAATGCTGGAGTAAAATCTATTAAACTTTCACCTGATATATCGTGCAGGCATAATAAAGTTAATAATATCACACGGAAACATATTTACACAATTAATTGTGTGAATAGAAACATTTATCAACTCTTTTTATTTAACAAATTTCATAATTTATCCTGGATTCTTTACCGACATTTTCCAGAGATGAAGTGGTGGTGGATACATCTACATAATACCCGGAAAGCCGCCGCAAGGGCGTCTGGCGGGGGCTGTTAGGCCACCGCCTGTAAAAGAGAACATAACCACATGTAAAATCAATACGTCCATGCACACCTACAGTGGCGTATAGATTCATGCAAAACGCTGTCAACTTACACGCATGCGGATACATACACTATCAACTAACAAACAAATGCACCTTAGAATGTGGTAAAAAATTGATATTGCTATGAGATAAGCTACAATAGCAATTGCTGTGGAACTCTACACATATTATTCTTTCGCTGCCTAAAAGAGTCGAACAGTTTAGCTTATTTCCCATATGCGTGATCATAATTGACATGTCAATGACATTAAAAATGAGCGTCAGAAATGGCAAAGATGAATTTCTGTGAAAGCGTGAACTATTTCAGCCATATTTTTCTAGGATGGAAGCAGTTGGCAACGTAATCTCGAGGAACAATCTCGGTAAAAAAGAAAGCGTTGAAGGGGTCGAATCCAATCACACCTCCCTTCGTCACTCTTGCATTCCACGCTGGGACTGAGATATGTTTACATTCATTTTAAATAGGATGCAATATTTTCCGTATTGGAGGGGATTCCCACAAAATCTTTGAATTATATTATACTGCTGAATGGTTTTATAGAGTTATTTAGATGGTTAAATATGGCATTAATTAACCAAACAGTAGCAGTTTCTTTCTTAACGACACTTTTATTATTTCAAATTTCGCCCATCTGCGCTTACCATCTTCCCTCGACGGTTCAGCTCCTGAACTCAACGAAACTACTTTAAAGATGATAGTTTCCAGTCAGAGGGTTTTCTTTACATTCCTGCTTAAGGTCCTTCTCATCAGTATCCTTGTGTCCTTGATGAAATCGTAATTTGAATTGCCTAGCTATTATGCTCATTTTCATCTTAATATTTTCTAGATTGTTTTCATCTGTTCAAGTTTACTTTCTCCAACTTTAATGTTTGTATTAACCTTCTCATTTTTGAGAAACTATTAAACTGTTGAACTGATTAGACTGATTGCACTGATTGCAAAATACGTTGAATGTAATTTTTTAGCTGACTGTATGATTAATGCGTGATGGTTTGAAAATTTAACTGATTCAATTCCGGTTTCCTGAAAACCTAATAAATATATTCCGGGAATATACACTTGTCCTGTGTAATGGCATTAAGGGAGCATTCGACTCATTTCGGTAGTACTCACTCTTATCAGAAACAGAATCCCTTAAACTTCCAACAAAACGTCAATTACGTCAACATTTACTTTTTAGGATAGAATTGTGGAAAACTTATTAAGGTTAAGAAAAACAGTCACCAAAGTTTGGCCCTAGGAACACCGTTTTGGAATATTTTCATAGATCAGATATTATACAAAAATTTTCCAAATATTTGTCAATCAAAAGCGTGTGCCGACGATGTGGTAGCTGCCACTTCGGCTAAGTGAAAAGGAGAAATTTAAGCCGGGGCGAAGAATTTTGTGGAAATAATATATTATTGGGTGCCATTAAATAAGTTGACCATTGCTATAAGTAAAAGGGAATATACATGATCTTTGGAGAGAATAAAAAGATAAAATCCGATATTAAGATATACAGGGAAAGCATCAGAACAACCGCAACATTCAAATGTCCACGATTGGGCGAAAAATAAAGTTTGAACGACATATCAGCTTTCCGAAGGTGATCTTCCTGAAGGCGAGAAGGATTGGTATTAATAACTGCAGTTTAAGATCACTCTAATGTTCAACTTGAAGGAGAAGCAATATGAAAAGTTTTAACTTATACCGGCGAAACACGGTGGCGTATTACAGCAGCGAACCTTAATAAACGCCACGCCCTTGTCTACTGGCAGTAACTCAAGCGTCGACGCAGACGGCTGAATACGATCTCGTATTCAAGCGTCTGCGTCGATGCCAAATTCACCAAAACGTAAGAATCTTGAGGGAAGCACTATTGCCCCAATCCAAAAAGGAAAAATAACATGTTATACGAAGGACTCCAGTGTGAAGTAGAAAACGATATTTCAAAAATTCAAAATAAAGGAAAGGTTACTTCCTTGGCTAGTGGATTGAGAACTGAACGAAAAAATATGCCACAAGAGAAATAGTATTTTTCACTGATAGAAATTAGTTTGTGCATTTCAGAGAAACACTAGGGAAAGTCAAATGAAGACCTTAAAACTTATGTACCTTTAACCTAAGAATTTATTGAACACAAAAGATTCTCAGGTATATTATTTTCATAAATACTTTCCATGGTGTGCAACAGAAATATTTCAGCCCTTTGGAAGTTCACGATAACTTTATAAATACTACCATGGCTTTAAAATAAGTGTAGTACACCTGGTGGTCAGGCACACAAACACTTCGTGTGCCTGGCCTGCTCAAGGGGAGTCCTTTATAAAATTATTGCTTTTTAGGAGCTGCCCATTCCTCACATGCAGTGAACTTGTTGGAGTGACACAGATGATTCATGAATTCATCGATGCGTACATTTAAATATTTCTCCTCTTCACAGCTGCTTAACAAGCAAATGAGGTTTTGATGTTCCTCTGTGGTGCATTTTGCAAAGATGCCATTTTTGCACTATTACTGCATCGTATTTTTGCCTTCCGGCATCGTACCACTAACCGTGGGATACTCATCAAACCATTGCTATCACTGTTGCCTACTAAAAAGACAGTGGGGGACCATTTTGATATTGTAGTGTACTTCCAAGGATTTCACTTGTTTCACCATCGTATAATGTTGCCAATCCCTAGAACCGAGTTAGCAACTATCGAGAAGTCCGATGGGCAAAGTTTAAATTTAAATTCTCAAAATGTGAGAATTTCACAAAGTCAGAATCATTCGCCTTGACGTAAGATCACTTGATTTCCAGTCGAGAGCCGTAGCTAATTAGCATTTACCATTTCAACTGTTGCTCAAAACTAAGAACTGCAAATATTTTGTGATATGGCATGGCAATTCGCCACAACATCTTTCTTGAGTACCAAATATTCTTTGGACCGTTGCTTCACAAGCGAAAGAACTCGTCTGGATGTCGAGGGATCCGACAATAAACAAAGCGAATGGTTTCTACAGTCTGTAAAATGTAATGCATTTCGATGAACATCTGCGGATGACTCCATTAAGGCAATTGCGGAGGCATTTCCCGAAGTCCTTTGGGTACTTCTACAATTTAAAGAAATAATCAAAGGCAGTCTCAATTTCACGTCGTAGAAATGCTTATGGAAGAGCTTTCAGCCCACAGCACCCTATGGGAATGAGAGAATATTACTTTGTGAAAACTCCGATTCTCTCCTCGCATTTGAGGCATGCGGTAATAAAAGCAGCCGAGGATAATTACAGAGGAATGTTGAGTGACGCACCTGTGCCCATCAAAATGAAACCTTGGCATTCATCACGTCACATGAGCAGAAAATTTCGTAATGCAATGGAATAACGATTGAGCTATAAACAGAATCTAAACTTCAAGCACGTTTGTATGGATAAACTTAGTTAATTTAAGGAGCCTTAAAAGTATAGCATAGCCATTTTTATTCAGAACATGATACTTTAAGACTATCTGACAGCTTTCTGGTGAAAGAGGTAAGTTTAGGCACACTTAATATATACGAAGAAAATTCTTTCTCAGCCATCCCTCAAGATGAAGTCGCAATCTTTTCGCTCATTGCGAAAGACGATCAGTGCGACTCTTAAATGTTCCTTAAATCTTTATTTTCATCTATATCTACACAATATTCCACAAGCCACCGCAATGGCGTCTGGTGTTAGGTAACCAGCCATGAATGCACAATCCCAATCATGTCACCGCTACACAAATAATAGTTTGATCATGCACTCGGAAAATGTTAATCACACGAGATAAAGTATTTGTGTTGTGTATACGAGACATGTTTTTTGTATATTAAATAACAGGATACGTTTAGTCAAATCATACTGTAGAACTGTTAAAAAGATGGGTAAATTAAATAAAGAGAATAACATTCTGAATATCGACAAAATATAATACAATACCAATTCTAATTATCTCCAACACGATTGCTGGCATGTCCATTTTGATCTCTAATGGAACGAGGAAAAAACAACAATTTAAACTTATCCGTTTTACTATCTATCTCCCTAATTTTACGTTGATGATCTGATCTACCAGAGTAAGTCTGGGCCTGTATACATGTATTTAACGTCCTCAGATGAGTAATGCATCAAATTTACGCAGTAAATTTAGCCTGTATGTAAACCTACGGTAAACTAGTGGCTCCCATCCTAATTCTTCCTATAGTTTCGTGACGCTGCTGCCTTGTTCATAATAACTTTTCACCAACCTAGCTGCTCTTCGTTGCACTCGATCTAGTTTCAAAAAAATGTTGAGGAAACCGCAGTCGCAAAAAAAGGCGGGGGAGGGGGGATGAGCGCTCCCTTCGGCGAGCCTTCTCAATCGTTGGCACGAAAAGTAAGATGGCGGCCGGACGTCATTGTTTCATTATCAGCCACGGCGTCGTCTCACTTTACGGCCTTTTCAGAACGTCAGACTGTCGCTTTTGTCGGCGACGGCTTCATTGCTGTCCGACCAGTTCTGGCTGACAGGGAGGCGGTGAATTATTTTTTACGGCCGACGTTGAAAAAGGTGACGGTCGAAGGTCACTGGTACTCTTTGCTGTGAGTGACGAATGGATAAAACCGTGAGAGAGGGACTCGCGGGGGATTCCTTGTGTGGGCATCCGTCGTAACTAAACGCCTGGAGAAAGAGATAAAGCGCCGTAAATCCCTCCCCCGATGACCCCACCAACAAACAGAAACAGTGCACGGTGGGACGAAATGCTAGCGGTCATTGAAGACGTCATTGCATTATTGCGTTCCTATTGGCTGACGCGGAGGACGAATTTAACTTTATAGCCTTATAAAATTCCGGACTACTTCGGTAAAAGGAATTGTACTGGAAGATGTCCTTCAGGAATTAAGCCCGGATAATGGTCCAACACAGAGATAACAACGTTGGTGCGACACTTGGCAGAAAGAATTAAACTAAAAATAAATTTAAAAAATGCGTAGTGATGAATAATTGGAAAAAGAGCAATTCCCCTCACTGCTGCATTGGGAACAACGAAATGGATCGCGTAGACTCAATTAAATACCTAGGCGTTAACCCTCACCCGCGACCTCTCCTGGGTAAAACACAGATACGGGAAATATAGTGTGTAGAAATGCTAACGAAACATTAGGGTTTATTAGTAGAGGACTTGGTAAATATGATGAAAATGTCAAAGAGGAATGTTATCTGTCGCTGGCTAGGTCTCATTTAGAATATGCTGCTAGTAAATGGGATCCTCACGAAGTTGGATTAGTATACCGAATTGGATCGCGTGCAGCATAAAAAGAGCTAGATTTGTGAAACGTTGTTATGACTGACTGACCACTGACTGAGTGCAAAGTCCCTAAGAATTGGAAAACCGCGCAAATAACGCCTATTTTTAAAAGTGGTGACAGGGAGGACCCCAGCAATTACAGACCCATTTCTCTCACTTCGATATGTTGCAAAATCTTAGAGCACATAATTGTCAGTTCCATAATGAGACATCTTGATAACATTTACTTTTTAAGTGACCATCAACACGGATTCAGAAAAACCCGCTCAAGCGAGACCCAATTAGGATTGTTCACACATGACTTACTTTTATCGGGTGAAAGTGGTAGGCAATTGGATGCGATCTTTTTAGACTTTCAAAAGGCATTTGATAAGGTTCCACACGGTAAACTCATCCATAAATTAAAGGGCGCAGGTATACACAAGGGGGCAATAAATTGGGTTGAAGACTTCCTTTCAGACCGGGAACAGAGGGTAGTCCTTGACGGCGCTAGTTCTACCAGCGTAAGAGTCACCTCGGGGGTTCCTCAGGGAAGTGTTATCGGACCGTTACTATTTTTGATTTTTGTTAACGATTTGAACCGTGAAGTGAAAAGTAAGATAAGGATGTTCGCGGATGACAGTGATTTATCGGGATATATCTGGGGATGAAGATCGTTTAATTCTAGCACGTGATTTAAATAGCATTAATGAATGGTGTTCAAAATGGGGATTGCCTTTAAATCTTAATAAATGTTCGGTGGTAAATTTCTTTAAAAGATCCACGGGATTCGTTTACAAATTAGCTGGAGTTGACCTTGAAGTAGTTGATACGGTGAAATACCTAGGTGATACATTCACTAAAGACTTAACATGGGGGACCCATTTACGTAAAGTCTGCGGGCAAGCATATAAAAAATTAGGATTTATTAGACGCATTGTCGGTAGAAGTGACTCCAAGGTCAAGGAACGTTGTTATCACGCTCTTGTAAGACCCCATTTAGAATATGCATGTAGCGTATGGGATCCGTGTGAAAAAGGCCTCATTCGGGAAATTGAAAAGGTCCAACGCCGGGCAGCTCGTTTCGTGGAAAACTGTTACGATAAAACGAAAAGCGTCACTGAAATGCTTATGGAGTTGGGATGGGAATCATTGGAAGAAAGACGACTCAATGCTAGGTTAAACTTACTAAATAAATTCGGATCCGCATGTTTCAGCACCGAGGTCTCGAAAATTATTCGCTCTCCATCATACATTGGTCGCTTGGATCATGGGTACAAAATTCGGGAAATAGATGCCAGGACTAGCAGACTCAAGGACTCCTTCTTCCCACGGACAATACGGGATAACAACTGTAGGGTCACACTCGGAGATAACAAAGATGCCACTTGCCACCCTCGGCGTCTAGGTAACAATTAGTTAGACTCAACTGCATGCACTTTCACTAACCTCCTGTGTGTTGTGTCAAAACCCTTCCCGCATGCCATTAAGTAATGTATTGTTGTTTACAGTAATGCGGTATTTCTTTTTTCCTTTTTTGGGTGGTGACCTAACACCCCCCGCCACACGCCATTGCGGCGGCTTGCGGGGTATTATGTAGATGTAGATAAAATTAGCAGCGTATCCAAAATATTAGAACAGCTAGGCTGGGAATCACTCAATAGAGAGAAGGTTAAATTACAAATTAAATCTCTCGCATAAATTGGAAGGACTTTGGCAGCGATGTTGTTGAAAATGTATTACTACCCCCATCGTACTACGATAGGAGAGATCATGCTAATAAAAATAGAAAGATTAAATGTAGAACAAATAGATTTGAGATGTAATTTTTTCACGAACGGTAAGGGATCAGAATAACGTTAAGGGTAGGGGTAAAAATATTCGGGTCAAAATTAGTCTGGTGTACATTCACCCCCTGCCACGCACCCTAGCGGTGTCTTGCAAGCTGCTACAACATTTAAAAAACGGCATGCTAAATTGCTAGACTGAACCTGATTCTTTATTATTCATATATTTTTCTTTCTCGAAAAGAAGATTTAGGGCATGTGGGGGACGGTGATGTGAGGGAGGGAAGGAGGATGTTCCCCAATCAGATATAAGAAGCAGTCGACATAACGAACGCATCCTCCACATCGGCAGATCTACGCAGATTTAATTACCGCTGGCACCGCCATGTGGTGGTGATACCGAGAAAATTTCAAATTACCCTTGTAGCATCCCATTGAATGGCGTCAACTTATTTATTTACATATCCATTTATACACATATCTCATCTCGTTATTTTACAATGGTAAAATAACGAGATATGTCATATGGAAAAACAAAAAAAATTGTACGTACGAAGTGTCTTAAAAATAATGAAAATTTTAATTTTTCGGACAATAATATCTATATATATATTCTTATACATTGATGTTGTCACCTCCAAAGTAGTCCCCTTTGGAGATTATGCACTTATGCCGGCGCTTCTTCCAATCCCCGAAACACTTCTCAAACTCGATCTTTGGGATAGCCTTTAGTTCTTTCAGGGATGCGCTTTTAATGTCATTTACGGCTGTAAAACGACGGCCCTTCAAGGTTATCTTAATTTTTGGAAATAGGAAAAAGTCATACGGAGCCATATCTGGCGAATATGGAGGCTGAGGAATCGTTACAGTATTGTTTTTGTCCAAAAATTCACGAACAAGCAATGAAGTGTGAGCTGATGCATTATCGTGGTGCAAAAGCCATGAATTGTGTTTCCACAGATCCGGGCGTTTTTTTCGGATTGCTTCACGCAAACGGCGTTGAACTTGTAGGCAGTACTTCTTATTGACCGCTTGACCTGGCGGCAGGAATACCATTAAAATTGAAGAACACAGTGAGCATAACCTTCACGTTCGACCGCACTTGTCGAGCCTTTTTCGGTCTTGCCGAGCCAGAATGCCTCCACTGGGATGATTGAGCCTTAGTTTCAACGTCATATCCATAAACCCATGTTTATTCACCAGTTATAATAACACGTTTCAGTAATTCTGCATCGAATTTTACTTCATTTATTGACTCCTGAGCAACTTCCATTCTCCGCTGTTTTTGTTCAAAATTCAACAGTTTTGGAACGAATTTTGCTGCCACGCGTATCATACCCAAAAAATTGGAAAACATGTCATGACATTATCCAATCGATATGCCAACATCATCAGCGTCCTCTCTAATTGGGATTCGGTGATTGATCATAACCATTTCTTTCACTTTTTCCACGTTTTCATCGATTGTTGATGTCCTGGGGCGTCCAGGGCGTTCGTCATCTTCAAGGGCTCCACGGCTTCCTTGAAAACGCTTATACCACTCTTGATTTACTCTTAGCATACTCACCATAGGCCTTTGTTAACATTTCAAACACTTAACATAATTTTTTATGTAAAATTTGATACTAATTCTTTGATCTATTTCTTTTAACAAACAAAAATCGCCGAGCTCATATAACACGTCTAACCTTAGTGGCTGTCACAGACGAAGTCCACAATGAAAACAGCTGAAAGTTTTATCATACTTCAGGGGCATGTATCGTCGAATCCGACTCTCCATGCCCGCGAAATGAAAAAAATTCTCGTTATATTTTGAACACACCTCGTATTTGGTTAAAATAAAAAATAAATGTTTACTGCTTACACAAGTTAAATAAACATTTCAATCAAAGAATAGAATGGAGATGATTTTTGCGGTTGTAAAAGTCATTAAAGTTTTTAATCAAGAATAATTACACTAGATGTTCGACATACTCGAATTTAATAATTTGAATTTGTGACATATTCCCCAAAAAATAATGTTGACAAGCTTTAATTTTATAATTCGTTGTCTCGGGCGTGACTTCATGGAATCGACTTAGCATAATGAAAAGAGAAACTTTATAATTCCACATAGATTTATTAGACGGACGACCCAGGTTTCGACGTGGCACGTCATCATCAGGTACTTTTTGCAAAGAAGACCGAGAATAATAGTCACACAAAATTGGGGGGGGAAGAGGGGGAAAGATCGGGGAAGGGGGAGGGGAGAAAGGCGAGAAGAGAGAGACAACTCCCTGGTCTGCGGAGAGGGTTAGGGGGTGGAAGAGGGGAAACCCCAGGGGGTGGGGGGGTTTGGCCCAGAGGTGGTTAAGGGGGCTGAGGGCATAGGGACTAGAAGAAAGGAAAGGATTAGGAACTCCGTTATCTAAGGAAGGGGGTGGTAGTGTAGGGGACGCGTGGGTCAGGAGGGAGAGGGGAAATTCCGAGTATACGTAAAAACGCTGTATTAAGAGCCGGTAGGGGAGGTAAGGTAAGTGAAGAATCATTAGGTGTGGAAGGAAGAATTTTGCATGTGTGTGTTGGTTTTGAATGCGGTGTTTCTTTTTTCCTTTTTCTTTTTTCCTTTTTTTGGGTGGTGGCCTAACACCCCCCGCCACACGCCCTTGCGGCGGCTTGCGGGGTATTATGTAGATGTAGATGTAGATGTAGATGAAGGAAGGAAGGAAGGTCTAGAAGGGGGGAGTGGGAAGGGTACAAGATTTCTTTAACAATATTAACCTTATTTTGAACACATTTCAAAATTTCATATTGCTCCAGCGCGTCAAGCCTCTGTCCTTTCCTCTCAATATGCAGGAACTCTGGCACAAAATCACTCAGATGATTCTCGTCCAGCAGATGTTTGGCAAAGAGAGACGCCGAGTCCTTATTTTTGACGCACGATTGGTGTTCCTTGATCCTTTCTTTAAACTTTCTCCCAGTCTGGCCGATGTATCCTGCTCCACATTGACAATTTAATTTATACACGCCACTTTTCTCACTACACGGACCATGTTATTCACTTCACCTCCAGACATTGCTTTTCACAAAAACTTGCAGCATTTCATTCCATGATCAATAGACTAACTTCAATACCAATGACGGTTTCCAGGGTTTTAAAGGAACTTATTATTATTAAGACAATAGCAGTGAACAATGGCTACCCGGAAAAATTAATAGACAAACTTTATAAGAGGAAAATGTCCAAGTTAGCCAGAAACTGTATTTATGGGTCTATACCTAGCGATACATCAAATGCTCAATGGAGAAGATTTCTCTATTTAGGCCCATAATCCATGAGGGTATGCAGAAAAATCCCCAAAGACCAAATAAGACTAGCGTTTTATAACAAACAGTGCATGAGGAATTTAATTTCTCATACCAAAGACAGAATTCCTACAAGTGAGAAAAATGGCGTGTATAAATTGAATTGTCAATGTGGAGCAGGATACATCGGCCAGACTGGGAGAAAGTTTAAAGAAAGGATCAAGGAACACCAATCGTGCGTCAAAAATAAGGACTCGGCGTCTCTCTTTGCCAAACATCTACTGGACGAGAATCATCTGAGTGATTTTGTGCCAGAGTTCCTGCATATTGAGAAGAAAGGACAGAGGCTTGACGCGCTGGAGCAATATGAAATTTTGAAATGTGCCCAAAATAAGGTTAATACTACCTTGATCAAAAAGTTCCCGGAATTTATTCAGAAAATTAAAAATACAAGTTTATTCATCTAAATCTATATTGTCCCCTTCAAAGTAATCCCCATCCACTGCATTACACTTATGCCAGCGCTTGATCCAATCCTCGAAACATTTTTTATATTCGGTCTTCAGTATGCCCATCAGTGCTTCCTACGATTTTTCCATTACTTCCTCTCGGCTGCTAAAACGCGTTCCCCGTAATGGTTTTTTTTAACTCGATTGAACAGAAAGAAGTCACAGGGAGCCAAATCAGGTGAATTCGGTGGCTGTTGGATGGTATTTGTTGCATTTTTCGTCAAAAAATTACGAATAATCTACATCTACATCTACATAATACCCCGCAAGCCGCCGCAAGGGCGTGTGGCGGGGGGTGTTAGGCCACCACCCAAAAAAAGGAAAAAAGAAAAAGGAAAAAAGAAACACCGCATTCAAAACCAACACACACATGCAAACCCCAATCCACAACAGTGCACACATTCATTGCAACACCCCATCATTCTACGCGCATGCAACCACACATCTACCTAT
This sequence comes from Hetaerina titia, assembly GCA_037158775.1. Classification (NCBI taxonomy): domain Eukaryota; kingdom Metazoa; phylum Arthropoda; class Insecta; order Odonata; family Calopterygidae; genus Hetaerina; species Hetaerina titia. The sequence goes on along the minus strand of CM073770.1, from coordinate 4,083,235 downwards.
CCTCACTCCAAAAGCATGCAAGTACATACGCTTACCTACAACAAATAATTCCACCCTAGGATGCAGCAAGAAACCTATCACGAACGTGCCAGCTAGTTTATAGCAAGTAGCCAGGCGAAACACCACCACCACAAGAGCGTTCCACACAAAACTCTCTCCCACCAAAGGTGAGGAATCTGGCCCAACGCTGCAGGTGGGAGGAGGGCACACCCGCGGAGAGGGACAAGGGATGGAAGGGTGGAGCATGAAGTTCGTAAAGACGCTCGGGCATGCGGGAAGGGTTCTGACACAACACATAGGAGGCTAGTGAAAGTGCATGCAATTGAGTTCAACTAATTGTTACCTAGACGCGGAGGGTGGCAAGTGGCATTTTTGTTATCTCCGAGTGTGACCCTAGAGTTGTTATCCCGTATTGTCCGTGGGAAGAAGGAGTCCTTGAGTCTGCTAGTCCTGGCATCTATTTCCCGAATTTTGTACACATGATCCAAGCGACCTATATATGTTGGAGAGCGAATAATTTTCGAGACCTCGGTGCTGAAACATGCGGATCCGAATTTATTTAGTAAGTTTAACCTAGCATTGAGTCGTCTTTCTTCCAATGATTCCCATCCCAACTCCATAAGCATTTCAGTGACGCTTTTCGTTTTATCGTAACAGTTTTTCACGAAACGAGCTGCCCGGCGTTGGACCTTCTCAATTTCCCGAATGAGGCCTTTTTGAGTAGACAGTCTGCTTACGAAGACCTGCAATCGCATCGCGGCGATTCCCCAAACCCCTTAGAGTCCCGACTTGGCAACAGCCGACTTATTTAGAATTCCCAAAAGTGAAATCCTTCATCAAAGGACACCCACATGGGACCCTAAGTGTCATTAAAAATGCTTGCACGCGTACCCTTAAGGAATTTCCAGAATTCGTCTACCAGGGAACTTCTAAATTTTCGTTAAATATAGTATCTGCATAAAAATCCTTCGACTGACCAATAATATTGAGTTTCGATTAAGGAAAGTGGCCCGGGGGGAAGAGAAGTGGGCCGTCCCTCCATCCCATCTCGGCAAAGACGAAAAAGGGATCAGGGGTGGCGGGAAGGAATAAAAGGAGAAGATTCTTCCGTTGCAGGGGCGGGGGATGTGCAGGTGGGGTGTTTTTGTGGGGCGGAGGGAAAGGCGTTCGTTGAGTGCACTACCTTCGCTAAACGGCTGGAATCGCTCCGTCTCAAAAGCGCTCTAATTTCAAGAGCGAACGTGGAGCGATGCGAGTCTGCCCGCTTCCGAGAGCCTGCGCGATTACGAGTTACATTTTAAGCAAAAGGTAGGCCCGGCGGGATAGAATGGACGGGTGGAGGGTCGCTTTGGGGAAAATACAGAGGGGGCTGGAATTCCAAGGGCCTCGCGAGCGAGAGGGAAGGAGGGACCAGACTGAGAGAGGGCGCGGATTTTTGCAAGAGGGCGTGAGAGGGGGTGCATTGGGGGGGGAGGGAGGGAATGGAACGGGGAGGGGATGGAACGGAGAGGGACAAGCGGAACAATAGGCACGATGTGCGAAGAGGGTTGAATGGAGTGGGCTTCGGCGGGTCCATTATTAAGAATCGGTTTATGGAAAGAGTGGGGGGAGTGGGGCAGGGGGCGGTAAAGAATGAATAGAGGGGAGGGTGGAGGTGACCCCGTGCCATGGAAACGAGGTGAGCATGAAGAGCCATCAATGCATTTATTTGCCTTTGTCTCTGAGACGATCTTATGTTATTGTCCAATTCTAAGGAACCTACAAGGTGTTTCAAGCTGAATGGCGGAGTTTTAAAACTTTTTGGTGTTCATTATATTTAAAATACAATTGCATGTTATGCACCGAAACAAAGAGCGACTCAAACAGTTTTCAATGTGTAAAAGTGTTCACTATGGGCACCATTTGTCACACAATGAGTCGAAAGGTGAGCTCTTCCCAAACCTCGATCAGTGTGTAATCAGGAGTAATTGTTGCAACAACTGCTGCAATCCTGTTTCTTAAGTCAGGAGATAGGTCAGATGGTAGCGGAGGCCAAATAAAATTCTCTGGTTCGGCATCTTCTAATGGAGGAAGAAGCCATAGTTCTAGCGGATTAATATAAGACACACCAGTCACAGTGACTTTACCAAAAAAGAAATTTAAAAACCCTGATATTCATTTTGAAACACCCTGTATTTTAAATCTTTTTACGCACGATTATAAAAGTAAGGTTACCCTGAAATGTGAGGATGATGGGTGACATATTTTTGTGAGAATTTTAAAGGTCAAATTCAAATCCATTTTTAAAGTTAATGGCATATCTGATAGTGAATATGGATAGTTATGCTCAACCACAAAACAAATTAAAGATAAAGACAGAAAGTGAGGCGCAACTAAATTGTGGAAATGCGTGAAGAGAAAGATCAAAAAACAATCATGTTTTGCACCGGGATAAAGTGAAATGAATGAAATAAAAACGGTATTTAAATGTTTGTATCTCATTGAGAAGTCTTAAACCGCAAAACGATCTATAAAAGGAATAACCATTTTGATAATATATCATTTAAAGCACTTTAGGATGGATACGGACTGGCCACCCTTGACAGAGCACGGCAACACATGTAATAATGTGTTGTTCTTTGATTCTGCATTTTTGCTTCCACCCTGCATTCCGCCCAGCATGCGCATACTTATCCTCCATATTTCTCCCTCCCGAATCTCCTGCTCTCTGCCAATCATCAATATTTTAACATCAGATAAATTGCTTTGCATTCATCCTACCTGCTTTCAATGATTTTCCTCCCGGTGGTCCCCTTTTCTCCCGTACAACGACTAGAACCTTTTTAATTTGTTTCCCTTCCAGCCCATTTTACTTCGTCACATCTGGAAGGCCTCCTCTAGTCTAAGTTAACGTTTTGCTTCCGCGCAATACAAAAACACGATGCACATCAAAGTTTTCACTGGTCCCTTCAAAACCTCCTTAAAACGTCACCGCAGTCATTTCCCTCCTCCTCGTGAAAGCTCCCACGCCTAAGGTAATTCTTATTCTCATGTCTACATCTACATCTACATAATACCCCGCAAGCCGCCGCAAGGGCGTGTGGCGGGGTATGTCCCTTCTGCTCTAACCATTCTGGTCGAAAACACTTCCAAGATACGTAAACTAAGCAGATCACTAATGTAAAAATATTGTGTTCGTCCTTTATATGTGTTCCTTCACCATTTTCCTTATCTCTATTTCAATGTGAATGAATATTTATTCGCCATATGGCGGTATTTCGTGTTTGAATGTGTATTTGGCCAATGTGGCTCGTCTCTTCTTGTGGCTATGCGTGCCATGAAACGCACCGTTCCTATCCATTATGATGTTGTATGCTTGCTAACCTACTGTCCATTCTCCTCTTGTGTTTGTCAATTTCTCCTTTGGTGGGTGTAACAGTTCCCTAACGCCATCTTCTGTGTAATGATTCGGAGCACTTTGGCGCTTTATAAGATCGCAGATTTCAGTGTAAAAGTACCCTTCCTCGATAGCTGGACTCTGTTTACCGAGTGTCTGATTTCGCCGGCGACCGAGGCGTCGGCCGCCGGGTTTTGGTGAGCGGCACTGCCGGACTCTCTCGGAAATCGAGGTTCCGATCGTGTTTTGTTTCGAGCGGCGGTTGACCGCCTAGTTCTTTCAGAAGCGTGAAGTTTGACTCTCGACTTTCTTCCGCCGGGAAGACCGTGCCTTCGTTTTGTTTACTGGTTCATAACTGACCTTGAATGCTAGCTTAGGCTCCTTTTTGTTTTGCTACCGCCAGGTGCGAGTAGCGGGGAGGGAGTGTACATGAGTGATTGTTTTTTTTCTCTCTCTTTGGAGTGGTTGTCCACTTGGCCCGCTCTACTTTCTTTCACGCAGGCGTGCTCAATTTGATCATTTTTCAAAATGGTCATACGTCGCGTAAACACGCTCGCCTTGCAAGTTGACGAGAAGGCGAAACCCCCTACTCCGTTGGAGGTCCACCTCTTCACACTAGAGTCGCTGGGCCTCACACCCGAAGAGATAGTGGCGATCCAATTTGGATACAATCGACATTTGATATTCCTGAAGTTAGCAAACGAAGCTGCAATGACTAGGATTTAGACTAGAATACTCCGCGTAAACTACCGTTTCCGTCCTTAAGGGATCAGAGGACGACGATAACTATTGACGAAACCTCGGGCAGCCCGTGTAATGTCAGGATTCTTTGTCTCCCCGTGGAGACCCCATTGGAAGACATAACAAGCGAGCTCCAACGTTCATCTACATCTACATAATACCCCGCAAGCCGCCGCAAGGGCGTGTGGCGGGGGGTGTTAGGCCACCACCCAAAAAAAGGAAAAAAGAAAAAGGAAAAAAGAAACACCGCATTCAAAACCAACACACACATGCAAACCCAATCCACAACAGTGCACACATTCATTGCAACACCCCATCATTCTACGCGCATGCAACCACACATCTACCTATCCTCACTCCAAAAGCATGCAAGTACATACGCTTACCTACAACAAATAATTCCACCCTAGGATGCAGTAAGAAACCTATCACGAACGTGCCAGCTAGTTTATAGCAAGTAGCCAGGCGAAACACCACCACCACAAGAGCGTCCCACACAAAACTCTCTCCCACCCAAGGTGAGGAATCTGGCCCAACGCTGCAGGTGGGAGGAGGGCACACCCGCGGAGAGGGACAAGGGATGGAAGGGTGGAGCATGAAGTTCGTAAAGACGCTCGGGCATGCGGGAAGGGTTCTGACACAACACACAGGAGGCTAGTGAAAGTGCATGCAATTGAGTTCAACTAATTGTTGCCTAGACGCGGAGGGTGGCAAGTGGCATTTTTGTTATCTCCGAGTGTAACCCTAGAGTTGTTATCCCGTATTGTCCGTGGGAAGAAGGAGTCCTTGAGTCTGCTAGTCCTGGCATCTATTTCCCGAATTTTGTACACATGATCCAAGCGACCTATATATGTTGGAGAGCGAATAATTTTCGAGACCTCGGTGCTGAAACATGCGGATCCGAATTTATTTAGTAAGTTTAACCTAGCATTGAGTCGTCTTTCTTCCAATGATTCCCATCCCAACTCCATAAGCATTTCAGTGACGCTTTTCGTTTTATCGTAACAGTTTTCCACGAAACGAGCTGCCCGGCGTTGGACCTTCTCAATTTCCCGAATGAGGCCTTTTTCACACGGATCCCATACGCTACATGCATATTCTAAATGGGGCCTTACAAGAGCGTGATAACAACGTTCCTTGACCTTGGAGTCACTTCTACCGACAATGCGTCTAATAAATCCTAATTTTTTATATGCTTGCCCGCAGACTTTACGTATATGGGTCCCCCAAGTTAAGTCTTTAGTGAATGTAACACCTAGGTATTTCACCGAATCAACTACTTTAAGGTCAACTCCAGCTAATTTGTAAACTAATCCCGTGGATCTTTTAAAGAAATTTACCACCGAACATTTATTAAGATTTAAAGGCAATCCCCATTTTGAACACCATTCATTAATGCTATTTAAATCACGTGCTAGAATTAAACGATCCTCATCCCCAGATATCTCCCGATAAATCACTGTGTCATCCGCGAACATCCTTATCTTACTTTTCACTTTGCGGTTCAGATCGTTAACAAAAATCAAGAATAGTAACGGTCCGATAACACTTCCCTGAGGAACCCCCGAGGTGACTCTTACGCTGGTAGAACTAGCGCCGTCAAGGACTACCCTCTGTTCCCGGTCTGAAAGGAAGTCTTCAACCCAATTTATTGCCCCCTTGTGTATACCTGCGCCCTTTAATTTATGGATGAGTTTACCATGCGGAACCTTATCAAATGCCTTTTGAAAGTCTAAAAAGATCGCATCCACTTGCCTACCACTTTCACCCGATAAAAGTAAGTCATGTGGGAACAATCCTAATTGGGTCTCGCATGAGCGGGTTTTTCTGAATCCGTGTTGATTGTCACTTAAAAAGTTAATGTTATCAAGATGTCTCATTTTGGAACTGACAATTATGTGCTCTAAAATTTTGCAACTTATTGAAGTGAGAGAAATGGGTCTGTAATTGCTGGGGTCCTCCCTGTCACCACTTTTAAAAATAGGCGTTATTTGCGCGGTTTTCCAATTCTTAGGGACTTTGCACTCAGTGAGTGATTTGTTAAATATAAATTCGAGATACGGGGCGATGTTAGGAGCTAAGTGTTTTAGCACCCGAGCTGGTATATTTTCGGGACCCGGGGATTTGTTTGGTTTGATGTCTTTGAGCAATTTGGCAATTCCTTGCTCGTCCACTGTTATTTTTGCCATGGGTTCAGTATATATTGTTTCTTGGAGATACGCGGTGGCTACATCGTTCGTGAAGACGCTCTGGAAGAATTCGTTTAGAATGTTGGCTGTAGCCTCACTGTCAGTATGAATGATATTGTTGCAGTCCCTTAAGCAAGCCACGGTTTGTTGACCCCCATTTATTTCCCTAACATATGACCAGAAAGCTTTGGGGTCAGTGTTCAAATACTCGCAGAGTACTTTACGTTTAAAATCTTGCAAAGCGCTACGTAATTGTGTTTTAGTTTCAATTTTAGAGGATCTATACTTGTCCAAAAGCTGTTTATTGTCCAAGGGTGATGAGTCCAGACCTGCTTTCTTTACCCTAGAGTGTAACATTCTTTGCTTTCGAAGGGCTTTTTTAACGCCTTTGTTGTACCACCTTGGGTCGCGATTTGCTTTAACGTATTTTACAGGAATGAAATCTGTTATTCCTTTTTGCATAATTTGGACAAACTTTGTCCAAGTTTCTTCCACGGTGGCAAGACTTAAGCGCGTTTTGAAATCGTGTAGTGAAGAGTTTAAATGGCTGGCAAAAGTTTCAAAATCTGCTTTGTGATAATTATAAATTTTTCTTTTTGGCTTGACATTCTTTTTTATTTCTACGTTCAAGTTGATAATAACAGATTTATGGTCACTTATACCCTCGTCGGTTGATACACTATTAATGCGTTCCGGTGTGTTCGTAAAAAAAAAAGAAGGCGACGCAGGCGATGAAGGCGGCCGTCAGTAATACAGGTTGCTCAAAGCTACGCATTGTGGCTCATGTGGGAACAAACGACGCCTCAGAACGTGGATCTGAAGAGATCCTGCGCTCCTTTAAGGAGATGCACTCGGAGGTGAAACGGGTTGAGGCAGAGTTGAAGGTTCCTCTTAAATTAAGTATTTGTAGTATTGTGCCACGTACTGACCGCGGAAGGCTCGTTTGGAGCCGAATAGAGGGTATAAACGAGAGATTGTTGGGATTCTGTCGGGAAATCGGAGCGGACTTCGTTGATCTGAGGCCTGTCCTCTCATCGTGTCGGGTACCCCTAAATCGCTCCGGGGTCCATTATACTGCCGTGGCATCACAGTGTGTAGCGCGTAGGTTACACGAACACGTTTCTAGGGTTTAGCATAGTTGGAAGGCAAGAGCGCAGGTCATGTATTGGGATAAATAAAGTAGAGTCCAGCGCTTTTTGCCACTTGAGATCAGGTTACGCCTCACAGATCCCAAAAATAACAGAACAAACACAAACTTGTTTTAATACAACATACAACCGACATGTAAAAGTAACCGACAACCCTGGCATTGACGTAGAAAGACATTTGACATGCACTTCTCCACAAACGTGTCGTAAATTACGGTCAGACACAAACAAGGGCGTGATTCAAGAGAAAAACAATCTAAATATACTTGTATTAAATTGCAGAAGCCTCAAAAATAAAATAGCGGATCTCGAGCACATAATCCAATGTCATTCGGCTGATATAATATTAGGCACAGAGAGTTGGCTTTGTAATGACATCAATGACCAAGAAATTTTCCCAATAAACTTTACAGTTTACCGACATGATAGATGTACAAGACCCGGAGGCGGAGTTTTCGTGGCTGTGAAAAGTAATCTTGAAAGCAGACAACTTGCATTTGAAAATAATAACATAGAAAGTGTTTGGTGCACCATACTGCGATCCAATCACCCCAACATTAATTTATGCTCTTTCTACAGACCCCCAGACTCAGATTTTCAAACACTTAATACCCTCAATGAACAAATAAATAGATTTACACGCAAAAATAATAAATGCATCAATATAATTGGTGGTGACTTCAACCTCCCTGGTATCGACTGGGATAGCAATAGCGTTAAATCTCGGACCCGTGATCGCGAATCTTGCAATTCCTTACTAAAATTGGTTCAAAGAAACTCGCTTCATCAAGCAGTACGCACTCCCACCCGTGGAAAGAACATATTGGACTTATTTCTTACGAACACACCGGAACGCATTAATAGTGTATCAACCGACGAGGGTATAAGTGACCATAAATCTGTTATTATCAACTTGAACGTAGAAATAAAAAAGAATGTCAAGCCAAAAAGAAAAATTTATAATTATCACAAAGCAGATTTTGAAACTTTTGCCAGCCATTTAAACTCTTCACTACACGATTTCAAAACGCGCTTAAGTCTTGCCACCGTGGAAGAAACTTGGACAAAGTTTGTCCAAATTATGCAAAAAGGAATAACAGATTTCATTCCTGTAAAATACGTTAAAGCAAATCGCGACCCAAGGTGGTACAACAAAGGCGTTAAAAAAGCCCTTCGAAAGCAAAGAATGTTACACTCTAGGGTAAAGAAAGCAGGTCTGAACTCATCACCCTCGGACAATAAACAGCTTTTGGACAAGTATAGATCCTCTAAAATTGAAACTAAAACACAATTACGTAGCGCTTTGCAAGATTTTAAACGTAAAGTACTCTGCGAGTATTTGAACACTGACCCCAAAGCTTTCTGGTCATATGTTAGGGAAATAAATGGGGGTCAACAAACCGTGGCTTGCTTAAGGGACTGCAACAATATCATTCATACTGACAGTGAGGCTACAGCCAACATTCTAAACGAATTCTTCCAGAGCGTCTTCACGAACGATGTAGCCACCGCGTATCTCCAAGAAACAATATATACTGAACCCATGGCAAAAATAACAGTGGACGAGCAAGGAATTGCCAAATTGCTCAAAGACATCAAACCAAACAAATCCCCGGGTCCCGAAAATATACCAGCTCGGGTGCTAAAACACTTAGCTCCTAACATCGCCCCGTATCTCGAATTTATATTTAACAAATCACTCACTGAGTGCAAAGTCCCTAAGAATTGGAAAACCGCGCAAATAACGCCTATTTTTAAAAGTGGTGACAGGGAGGACCCCAGCAATTACAGACCCATTTCTCTCACTTCAATAAGTTGCAAAATTTTAGAGCACATAATTGTCAGTTCCAAAATGAGACATCTTGATAACATTAACTTTTTAAGTGACAATCAACACGGATTCAGAAAAACCCGCTCATGCGAGACCCAATTAGGATTGTTCCCACATGACTTACTTTTATCGGGTGAAAGTGGTAGGCAAGTGGATGCGATCTTTTTAGACTTTCAAAAGGCATTTGATAAGGTTCCGCATGGTAAACTCATCCATAAATTAAAGGGCGCAGGTATACACAAGGGGGCAATAAATTGGGTTGAAGACTTCCTTTCAGACCGGGAACAGAGGGTAGTCCTTGACGGCGCTAGTTCTACCAGCGTAAGAGTCACCTCGGGGGTTCCTCAGGGAAGTGTTATCGGACCGTTACTATTCTTGATTTTTGTTAACGATCTGAACCGCAAAGTGAAAAGTAAGATAAGGATGTTCGCGGATGACACAGTGATTTATCGGGAGATATCTGGGGATGAGGATCGTTTAATTCTAGCACGTGATTTAAATAGCATTAATGAATGGTGTTCAAAATGGGGATTGCCTTTAAATCTTAATAAATGTTCGGTGGTAAATTTCTTTAAAAGATCCACGGGATTAGTTTACAAATTAGCTGGAGTTGACCTTAAAGTAGTTGATTCGGTGAAATACCTAGGTGTTACATTCACTAAAGACTTAACTTGGGGGACCCATATACGTAAAGTCTGCGGGCAAGCATATAAAAAATTAGGATTTATTAGACGCATTGTCGGTAGAAGTGACTCCAAGGTCAAGGAACGTTGTTATCACGCTCTTGTAAGGCCCCATTTAGAATATGCATGTAGCGTATGGGATCCGTGTGAAAAAGGCCTCATTCGGGAAATTGAGAAGGTCCAACGCCGGGCAGCTCGTTTCGTGGAAAACTGTTACGATAAAACGAAAAGCGTCACTGAAATGCTTATGGAGTTTGGGATGGGAATCATTGGAAGAAAGTTGACTCAATGCTAGGTTAAACTTACTAAATAAATTCGGATCCGCATGTTTCAGCACCGAGGTCTCGAAAATTATTCGCTCTCCAACATATATAGGTCGCTTGGATCATGTGTACAAAATTCGGGAAATAGATGCCAGGACTAGCAGACTCAAGGACTCCTTCTTCCCACGGACAATACGGGATAACAACTCTAGGGTTACACTCGGAGATAACAAAAATGCCACTTGCCACCCTCCGCGTCTAGGCAACAATTAGTTGAACTCAATTGCATGCACTTTCACTAGCCTCCTGTGTGTTGTGTCAGAACCCTTCCCGCATGCCCGAGCGTCTTTACGAACTTCATGCTCCACCCTTCCATCCCTTGTCCCTCTCCGCGGGTGTGCCCTCCTCCCACCTGCAGCGTTGGGCCAGATTCCTCACCTTGGGTGGGAGAGAGTTTTGTGTGGGACGCTCTTGTGGTGGTGGTGTTTCGCCTGGCTACTTGCTATAAACTAGCTGGCACGTTCGTGATAGGTTTCTTACTGCATCCTAGGGTGGAATTATTTGTTGTAGGTAAGCGTATGTACTTGCATGCTTTTGGAGTGAGGATAGGTAGATGTGTGGTTGCATGCGCGTAGAATGATGGGGTGTTGCAATGAATGTGTGCACTGTTGTGGATTGGGTTTGCATGTGTGTGTTGGTTTTGAATGCGGTGTTTCTTTTTTCCTTTTTCTTTTTTCCTTTTTTTGGGTGGTGGCCTAACACCCCCCGCCACACGCCCTTGCGGCGGCTTGCGGGGTATTATGTAGATGTAGATGTAGATGAAGAAATAAGTCCAATATGTTCTTTCCACGGGTGGGAGTGCGTACTGCTTGATGAAGCGAGTTTCTTTGAACCAATTTTAGTAAGGAATTGCAAGATTCGCGATCACGGGTCCGAGATTTAACGCTATTGCTATCCCAGTCGATACCAGGGAGGTTGAAGTCACCACCAATTATATTGATGCATTTATTATTTTTGCGTGTAAATCTATTTATTTGTTCATTGAGGGTATTAAGTGTTTGAAAATCTGAGTCTGGGGGTCTGTAGAAAGAGCATAAATTAATGTTGGGGTGATTGGATCGCAGTATGGTGCACCAAACGCTTTCTATGTTATTATTTTCAAATGCAAGTTGTCTGCTTTCAAGATTACTTTTCACAGCCACGAAAACTCCGCCTCCGGGTCTTGTACATCTATCATGTCGGTAAACTGTAAAGTTTATTGGGAAAATTTCTTTTTGGGAAATTGGGAAACGTTTTGGTAAAATCCATCGCTCGTGGGAGAACAGGTGGGAGGGAGAAAATATGGCGCGGGTGCTTACTGGCACCAGGGTTGTGCGGATGACGGTCGAGAGAAATATCCCCTCGTACCTCCACATCGGCGGAAACCGGGCCATCATCATATATGAGGGTCAACGTCGCACTTGCGCCCGCTGCAACCAAGAAGTCCACGAGCGCAAGACCTGCCCTCGGAACCAGGGAGGAAAGAGCTATGCGGAGGCAATGGTCATGGCCTCCAGCCCGAACACCACCGAGGAGATGGACGAGCCCGAGGTGGCTGTGGAGGAGAGGGCGCGGTCCCTGCTTTTAATCGAGGGTGCGACCCCCGCTGAACCCGCCGACTCCCCACATACCCCTTCATCTATAGGAAAAAATCAGAGGGAGCGAAAGTCGTCGAAAGAAGAAAGCGATGCAAAAAAGAAGAGAACAGACGACACTGATCTCCTGAGTTCAAACCTGGATCTAGCTGCAGTCCCTACCCGCTCGCCCACTCTCCCACAACCGCCGGCCCCTGTCCTTGTGACCCCGTCAAGGGAGGATGTCCCCTTCGTCCCTCTTTCCCGCGGCCACGCCACCGATACCCTCCACCTACAATCCCTGCATCACGGGCTTCCAGCTCCCCGAGAACCAATAGTGACAGATTCATTGGATTGTGAATGGCTCCCATCCCCAACGGCTGGCCCCCCGATCCCCCTCTCACGGACACTCGATCAAGATGTCGTCGGTCTTCCCAGGGAACCTCTAGAGGCGGACCGAATCGAACCATCCTCCTTGATTACTGCCGACGGGGTCCCTTCGGCAGATGACCCCCAGTCCGCCACCCCGGCCCCTCCTGAGGGCACCTCCCGGCCCGAGACGGGCACCAGCTGTGCTCGCTCGGGGAGGCCCCCCCGTGGAACGCTGCCGAACAACCCGCTCTTCGTGGAGACCACGGCTGGCTCTTCCTCTTCGGACGAGGTCGGGGGGGAGGGATGTGGCGACAACTCGCGACCTCGATCGTTGACTCGTCGGACGAAGCGTCCCGGGAAACGGCGAAGTACTCGTCGCCCGGGTTCAAGCCCCGACCGGAGCGACGTAAGCCACGACCAAAACTCTGGTAAGTGATGTCCGGTGCCCGTAGATGCCCTATTGCTTCACCAATGAATATCATTTCGCTGAATATTGCCGGCATTTACAGTCACTTAAAAATTGCAGTCCTCCAACGTTTTCTCCGCGATCTCAGGGCTGATGTAATCCTCCTTCAAGAGGTGAAGGAGGACATAGTCTGGGATGCGATCACTTTTCAGGCTATCGGCAATTTCGCCGATTGTCATTCTGGCACCACCACCCTAGTCCGAAATGGCATTCCATTCTCTCATGTTCGCCGCCACGCCTCGGGTCGAATAACGTCTGTTATCGTGAATGGGATCTACATAATCAATTTTTACGCTCCCTCTGGCGAGTGTGCGAGGGCAGAGCGCGAAACATATTTTAATGAACTTCTCCTCCCCTACCTTTATCCCTTCTCGGGGAAGGCCATCTTGGGTGGGGACTTCAACTCCATTTACCGCCGAGAGGATAGTGCCTCGAACAGGGATAGAATGACATACTACCCAAGCCGAGCACTCTCACTGATGCTTGACTCAATTGGAGCGATTGACGCCGTGCGTTCTTTCTGCGCCGGTCCCACCCCCTTCACGCGATCAGGACATAACTCTCGGAAGCGGATCGACTACCTCTTCCTCTCGGCATCACTTAAGAATGATGTCCAGAGAGTGGACACCCTCCCAGTGTCCTTCTCTGATCACTGTGCGCTGATCATGAGTGTTACATGCCCGGATACAACCCCCGCCGCGCGTGCCCACCGCTGCGGCGCCGTGTGGCGCATGGACCTCCGCGTTCTGGAGGACGCCACTCGCCGCGACTCCATCCGCAGCCGGGTGTGTGAACTGATCGCAGCATTACGTCCTGGTGCAGACCTCGCGGTATGGTGGGACGAAGTTTTCAAACCCCGAATTGTCACACACATCAAAAGGCAAGCTTTTGAGTGGCGTAGAGAAAAAAATTACACCATCTCCTTCTACCGCCGGGCGCTGGAGGAGCTCCTGCGTAAGGATGTTGCGCCGGAGGGTTTCCACGCCCAAGTGTCGTCACTTAAAAAAATTATACTTGGCCATGAACATCAAAAATACGCGCCCCAAAAATGGCAAAAAGAATTAGAGACAGATATAGGGGGGCCCCTTACGCTATCCGAGCTTCGGCGCTCGGTGAAATCCAACTCCGGCTCCGTCACAGACAGAATCCCTGTCGGAGAATCTGCCACCGGCGACACCGACCTCCTTATGGAAGCGACCCGGCACTTTAAAAATATTTTTAACAGGTATCCTCCGTGGAAGGAGGGAGACACACCCCCTCTTCCCCCTCTCCCTATGCTGTCCTCAACCCAAAAAGCGGATCTAGGTCGAGACATAAGTTCAGACGAACTGGACTGCGTCTCCTCCATGTTCCCAAAGGGCAAAGCACCCGGCTTGGACGGCCTACCCTTTGAATTTTATTTCGCGTACTGGGATGTTCTTAAACCTATTTTAACCAGACTTTTTAATTTCATTTTAAGTAGCGGCTCTCTGACTGCAAGCCAGCGGACCGCCGTGATAACCCTTATACCAAAGGTTACGCGGCCCAAGTCGTTCAACGACTTTCGTCCAATCGCCCTTTTAAATGCCGATTATAAGATATTGGCACACGTCTTGCGCTATAGAATGACGGCTGTTGCCGACATAGTCCTCTCTCCATCCCAGTACGCCGTGTCGAAAACGCGAAACATTTTCGATGCCGCACTGCTAATTCGCGACGTCATTTTTTCCTCACCCTTGTATGGCGATAGTTTTCTAGCAGTGCTTGGAATTGACCTTGCGAAAGCATTTGATCTGGTCCGGATCGAATGGATCGTAACCGTGCTCAAGACGATGGCCTTCCCCGAGCACTTTATACGTGCCGTTTTAACGATGTACATCGGTACATCTTCTAGAATTAGAATAAAGAATGCCACCTCACCCCCCATTCCCGTCTGTAACTCCGTCCGGCAGGGCTGCCCGTTGTCAATGCTGCTTTTTGCTTTTGCCATAGACCCCCTACTCAGGCGACTTCAGAGCAGTGGAATCGGGATACGCCGTCACAACGCTGTCTGCCCGGGCGTCGCATACGCTGACGACATAACCCTTTTCATAAACGACCCGTCCCACATGGCTCTCGCCCACGACATTTTAAAGTCATACGAGCAGGGTGGTCTCTTCCTCAACGGTCGGAAATCCAGGTTTCTCCTGCTGAGGGGAAGCCCGCCACCGACCTCCATCGGTTGGTCAGAGTCGCCCTCTCTCAAAATCCTAGGGTTCTGGTGGGAGAAGGAGTTGGCTCCCACGATTGAGCGGAACTGGGGAGTTATAGACCGCCATATAAAATGGAGTGTTGGGAAATTTTCACTACCTTCCCTCCCGATTGTGACCCGCGTCCGCCTCCTGAACCAGATTGTCTTCCCGAGGCTATGGTATGTGGCCCATTTGTGGCCCTTACCCCCTAAATACAATGCATACTTCATTAAAGCGACTAACCAAATGATCTGGAACGGCTACGTAAAGAAAGTGTCCCGCAACCAGCTCTATGGCCCTTTTGAGCTAGGTGGGCTCAATTTAACGGATACAGCTCTAAAAGCAAAGGTGGTCTACGCGAAGCTCGGTCTGCGCGTCCTTGGGGGTGACGACGCGTGGCGAAAGGCACTCCTCGGGGACGCGTGGCAGGCACTCGCGCAAGACGAATGCCACCGGAGGGCTTTTGAAGAAACGAAAAAGGTCACCTCACTCCTGAGAGATGGAGAAACAATTTCGGTCAAGACCCTGTATCTCAGAGCGCTAGCCGAGCAGGGAAAAATGACATCCAAAACGACATTATCTTGGAAAAACTGGGCAACCAGCAGAATGAACGACAAGGCGCGTAGTCAAATGTTCAACCTAATCGCGAACTTGGTCATGACGAGGGAAGTGAGGCACCACCTACGTTTAGCTGATTCGCCCCTTTGTCCGTCATGCCGTCGAATAGACAACGCTGCGCATCTGATTCTAGGCTGCGGCGAAAAACTCAGAGAATGGGAAGCCCTGAGAAAGATATATAAAACTTGGGACGTGTTCGGCGGTGGTGCCATTACAGACATAAATCTGATCACCCTGAACTTTCGGCTCTTTCCGAGTTTCAAAACTCTAATAATGACTACTTTAATCGTGGAGTTCATACAATTAAGAACAGCGAAAAAAAATTCCGCAAAAGGTATGCAAGCAATGGTGGAACGGATGTGGCTGCCCACGGTGCCGGACACACTTCGCCAGTGGTTGAAGAGTTGTTTCACAGAATGTGTTTAAAACTAATCGATAACCCTCACCATATATAATGTGTATCTTGTGAACCTAGCTTCATTATTTTCTTCAACAGTATTGCATATGATCTCAATTGTAGAAATTGTAGATGCACATTTCTAATGTATGTAGTGTAATAATATGTATGTTTGTATATGCTTTTTTTCTATGTTTATGTATATATATGTGTATGAATATATTTATGCATACATTCATAAGGAAAAAGATTATTCTGTAACCAAAATCTATAAGCTGTTATTATGTACAATGTAAACACTTGCTGTGTAACATATGAACCGAACCGAATAAAAATTAATTGAATCATAGTTGAGGTGGTTAGAGCATCCGCCCGGCAAGTGAAGAGATCCGGTGTTCAAGTCCCGGTCGAGGAAAATATTTTTACATTCGTAATCTGCTCACATCCGCCATCCCCACCTCTCTTGTGTTCGTCCTTTATATGTGTTCCTTTACCATTTTCCTTATCTCTATTTCAATGTGAATGAATTATTATTAGGTAATCTACCGTTTAAGGTAGGTTTTTGGATGGACACAACTATCAAATAAACATTTTGTGACTCCCCACCTAGAAAACTAATTTATAGTACTTATATCAGGTTCCTCTTCATCTCTGTGTACTTCTTTCCTCCCTTCATCCCGTCCAACATCCCTATCCTGTTCCTGCCCTTTCCTGAATGAATATATATATATATATATATTATATAATTATATTATATAATTTATTATAATATATATATATATATATATATATATATATATATATATATATATATATATATATATATATATAATCTTGAAAATGACGCACTCCGGCGACGCAGAAACACACAAACACTAGGTTAATATTCTGATTCTGATGACGACGGCCATGCCGTCGAAACGTAAATATATCTACTGTAAGTGTCCTTCTTTTATGTTTCTGTATGTTTAATATTTATTAACCTAGTGTTTGTATATATATATATATATATATGTATTATATTATGTATTATATATATATATATATTATAAGATATTGGCACACGTCTTGCGCTATAGAATGACGGCTGTTGCCGACATAGTCCTCTCTCCATCCCAGTACGCCGTGTCGAAAACGCGAAACATTTTCGGTGCCGCACTGCTAATTCGCGACGTCATTTTTTCCTCACCCTTGTATGGCGATAGTTTTCTAGCAGTGCTTGGAATTGACCTTGCGAAAGCATTTGATCTGGTGTTTGTGGTGGTGGTGGTGATACATATATATAATGCATATAAGACAGTTCAAATGCGCACGATTGGCTGGAGATAGGTTAAAAGTATCTTTCAATCTGTTTCCTTTAGGATGTTCTGCTTGAAACCGTGGGTACTTTGAGATATATGGTATATGTTTTGCTGAATATAGTATATATTATAAAAGGTTAATTACTGCTCAAATTAATTTTAGTGCCTTAGTGACATACTGGTTAACGACCTAAACTATTTTACAGTAAGGTAATATTCAATGGCATTATTGAAGCGTGATGAAACTTGACCCAACATTGTCAAAGAAATCATAGGTATTTGGGAAGAAAGGATTATTTATTGCTAGCAGTAATTTGTTCCAAATTATACGTAAGAGTATGTGTTTAAAGTTAGTTCTAAAACGTTTTCCTCTAGCTTATTTAATTCCAACAAATAAGGAATGGTTCCTTCGTAGCTAAGCATTGTTAGATCCCTTTAAAATAAAACTAAGAACGCAGGGCAAGCGCCAAAGCCGTTTAAGTCAACGCCCAGTTGTCATTTTCCCGAAAAGAATCACGACAACTTTTGGGGATTTAAGCGTTTCAGTTCATCTATTCAAGCGTGCTCTCATGGTCTCGGCTGATTGACAATCCCCAATGAGTTGTACGCATTGCCTACCTATCGTATGAACTTCCTGCTGAAGTTCTTAGTACGTACTTCTACCTGCCAGCAGGCCTTCTAAAGAACCAAATTGTTTCCTTTATCTTCTAGATTTCCCAATGTTATTCTTTCTGCCGTGGCTTTATCATTATCCTAACACTGCTCCCTCTTTCTGGGTCTTGCGGATTTCACCCGGCAACTTCCACTCATCCTTCGCCGTATTTTAAAGTCTGTTAGTCTTTCACTCTGTCCATTTACCTTCTCATGCATTCAACATTGCCGTCAAACCCATTTAAATTCAATTCGAAAACCTTTAAGTAACACTTAACCATTCACCTTTTACAGCATTACTGACAAGGTAACATGGAAAAGTACACCGTTACTTAATAAAGATTAGTTTATTAAATACCCAGCAGTTTTAAAATCATATTTTCTTACTGAATATACCATCGTCTACGTTAAAAAAAACTTCAGCGAAGGACAAAATACATTAAACTAGCGTATGGAGACCGATATGATAAATATTCAGAATGATGAAATTTAATGCAACAATTTCAGAGTGTAAAACGCATTCACCTTCACTGGGATTCGAACCAGGAAGTTACTGTTGCGGCATCTCCCGCAGTTTCTTGGAATTGGACGAAATGTAACATTTAGGGTTGGTTTGGTGAAAATGTTAAGATAATCGGTAGGCTATTCGACGTGAAGGCAAGATCACCTTAAATAGTGTTCCCCCTGAATGACCGTATTCTGCGAGCCATTGCAGCTCATCCATCGTCGACTCCCTTTATCTGGCGGATCCTAGGGACATCGGAACTTCTGACATCTCCTCTCATAGGAATCGTGCCTCCACGGCCACTGATTTACGAGTGCGCCATGAAAAGTCTTCGTCGTCATCGTATTCCAAACGGAGAAACTTGTCATTCAGGGCAGAAGTCTCTTGTATTTTTTATTTCCCTGCAAGTCACCTCTAGGGTGTGTGGCAGGGGGTGAATACACATCAGGCTACTTTTGACCCGTGTATTATTGCCCATACCTTGGTCGGGCATTGTTATTCGGATCCCTTATCGTTCGTGGAAAAAATGCAGTCTTAAATCTATCCGTTCTACACTTTATCTCTCTCTATTTTTATTGTAGAAGTCTCTCCTAGAGTAATACGATCGGGGTAATAATATATTTTCTGCATCACTGCCAAAGAGACATCCTTTCAATTCATGCCAGAGATTAAATCAATAATTGTAAGTCCTTTCTGTGAAGGCCGGTGATGGTGACGGACATTTTTTTTTACTAACGCACAGTAGCAAATGGAATATATTCACTCCAGAAATACAGAAATACCTCTTTTGAAAGAATTGTAGGCGGTGTTAAATAACTCGGTTCTTCTTGAATGGCGTAAAATAACTGACGCTCACGTCCGCTATCGTAATCTTCCAATTTCGTTCCTCTCATTTCCATATCGACTCCACCCCTCCCCCTCTTTACTGCAATTCCCTCGAATCTTTCAAGAGTGTAATCTGCCCGAAAGGGAAAAGGCGGTTCAACGCGTTATTTGTGAGGCGAGCTTCTGAAATCTCCTCGGAAGATTTCCCACTGAAATATACATGCATTTCAGGAAAGGATAATTTCTGTGTAAGATCCAAACCAATAAAATAGACACAAAGGTCTGCGTACTGCTTCCTAAGAAATTTACTGTGTGCCATTTTGAAATTTTCGTACAATCCAAGATGAGTCCACATGCCTCAATGAAACGAAATTACATTCTTTTCCAAATTTCAAGAAACTGTAACAGTAACTTTAACGGAGTCACCCGCTGTGTGTGCATAATTATGCAACCATTTCAGAGAGTAAAAATCATTTCAGAGTGTAAGAGGACGTCGCGGTAGCTCAATTGGTTAAAGCACTCGGCCGGATATCGAGGGATCCGGATTCGAATCCCGGTCAAGGCGAATGATTTTTACTCTCTGAAATGGTTGGAATATTCTTTTTCCAAGTTTCTACTAATAGTAAAAGCGTTCCACTGAAAACTACAGGTATTCTCATTAAATCATTAAATTATTTTTGCTATTACTGAGGTCACTTATTTTAGAGAATCCAGTCCCCATTTAGTGCCCATAAATAAAAATTGAATTTGAAATCAATTTTTAATCATATTCAGTTATTAATCAAATGTTTATATTATTTAAAAATTACTGCACGGCAACTGTGAATATGGAAATAAAATGGTTTTTATTATTATGGAAATACCATCTTGGATTATATTGTTTCGTTGATCGTGGCTGCGTCGTGGTATGAATCTTCAACACGGTTAATCATAAAATGAATTGGAGTTTTTTGTAACAAAATTTGTACTCTTGACTTTAACTCTTAAGTTAAAGGGCTTAAATACGTTTTCTGGTCGGCTTTCCTTTTAAATTTTCCATATTACAGTGATTAATAACCTTTTGTTATATAACATAAGGTAACTGGCTGCAGCCACCGTAATTTAGAATATTAGGAAATCTTAAAAAGGTCAGTTGCAACATTGAGTCCCCATTATAACTTTAACACTTGACGTTAAAATGATTACATAGCAGAAATACCTGAATTTGCAAAGTATAGAACTGAAACGTGAAATCCGTGAATAGGCCAGGTCTTCTGCAAAGGCATTGCGACGATGCCCCAACCCCCTCACAGTCCCCCCAATTTGGCACCAGGAGGCTATTATTTCTATTCCTTATAAAAGTGAAATCGTCACACACAACCACCATGGGACACCCACTGGGAGTGCCGTTGTCAAAGAAGCTTGCACACTTGCACCCTCATCCGCAATTCGCCTACCAGGGAGCCTTCGAGTCGTGGAAAAGCCGCTAGAGCAGAAGTGAGTGGCGAAGAACAAGGCAATAAGTACTTTGAAGAATTTTGATAGGTGCTGTAGCGATATCTGATTAATAAATCTATATTCCCGATACTGATTATACTAACCGTGATGCATAGAAGGAGGATATTGGGCGAGTGAGATGAGGAAGACAAGAAGGCATTCTGGACGGAAAGAGGGCGCGCGGATGCCTGTTGAATGCAATTTGAATGCAGCGTGTCATAGTATTTTTTTGTTTTCCTTCCTATGACAGGTTCCCATGCCAGTTAAAGGGGCTAGAGGTTTAAAATATGCCTCATTGAGTGCATTTAACTTTTGAAGTCAAACAACTGCGAGAGATAATTCAAATTTTGATCTACTGCGTATATATTTTAAGTTCTACAGGTATTTATCAGTTCTACCTGTATACAGGGTTCGTCCGGAAAATAAGTGCACTGAGCTCAGGAAAAAAAATTTATTACACCTTTACATATCTTAAGCTAATATTCCTCAAAATAGGACCCTTGTGAGTCGATACACTTGTTCCAGCGGCGTTCCCATTCCTGGAACGCTCCCGCGAAGGCATCATCGGGAACCTCTCGAAGACACGTCGTCACGGCCTCTTTGACGGCGTCCAAAGTCCCGTATCGCGTTCCTTTCAAACTCCTCTTTATCTTCGGGAACAGAAACGTTCTCTAAAAAATGTGGATCATTTTTGCAGTGATCTGCAAATTGTGGCGCGATTTCCAAACGATCATCTCTCATCTCAGTCTTTGATCATCACTGATCACTTTCGGCACCAACTTTGCACACATTTTTCGCATCTGTAATTGGTCCCTAATAATCTCGTGCACTATTGTTTTTGGCACATTACACTGCTCTGCTATCATCCGAACACTAAGACGACGATCAGAGTTCGGTACATCGCGAGCTTTTCGCACATTTTCGTCGGTGAGTGTCGTTGATGGGCGTCCAGGCCGTAGTTCATCGTCGACCTCTTCTCTGCCCTCCACGAACATCTTGTGCCACCGAAAGATCATGTTTCTGGACATGGCTGACTCCCCGTAAGCCTGGTTAATCATACCGACAGTTTCGGTAGACGATTTCCCAAGCTTTACCGCAAATTTTATGGAATAACGCTGCTCCAAAAACTTCGGCATCGCGTTCCGTGACGTGGGTCGAGCGTGGAGGTTCGCGTTAACAGAGCTCCTCACTACACCACAGCTCAGAGCCGACTGCCTTTTTCAGCGTCGCTTGCCAACATACCCCCCTACAATCGCAGCCCGTCAGAGCGGTGCTGGGCGCGCTTGGAGCGGCGGGAAAAATCAGTACACTTATCTTCCGGACGAACCCTGTATATCTCGATAATAACTATCAAGACGTGGCCGACCTTGTTTTAAAATTTTTAATGAGTATTTTAGTTTTTTTGGATATCTTAGATTTTGCTCGATACTTGGAAATATTAATTTGTTTAAATTTATTGTATCGGAAAAAAATTAATTGAAAATTATTTAAAAATAAGCAATTCATACAAAAGCGGAGTTTCTAACTACTATAAATTCTACCCTTCAGGTTAAGCGTATAATTCTTATTTTTTTAGAATATAATTACTTTTGTTTTCTTTTTCTGGGATTTTTATCCTATGCCTATCCTCCTTAGCTTGCAATGAGCTACGCTTTTATTACAACCTTTTTTGATTAATTACATACCTGATATAATGGGTTTCACATCCCTTTTCACTCTCCTACCAGCACTTTAATCAATTCAAACACTACTTAACTGAGTAATACGCGGCTTTGTGGTCATTATTGTAACTATAATTAAAAAAATCTAGAAGTTTGCTAATGTTTCGACTTTTAGACGATACAAGATTGAATTTTAAAACACGGTTGATGGAAGAAAAAATTGCAGTTGACTAAGTTATACATTGGAATAAATTATTTCTATTTGAACATATATCCCAATCAACGTTGACGAAGAACGCCGCATACTCTCAAAGAATAATGATAACTAAAAATGAGGGAACCTAAAATAATTATTGGTCCCTAAGAAACCATCATGAAATTGTTTAAATCTACAGTCCAGTGGAGTCGAGTAACAGATCAAGAGATATTTTTGAGGCACAGGTTAATAATTATGCATGCTCTCAAAAAAAAAAGAATATTGAAGAATAAGTATAGCTGACCGTGCATTTGATATTCCTTCCACTGAGGGAGTCTGTGTCCGTGGGACCAAATTAAGTACCATTATCTAAAACTCAAGAAAATATAAGATGGGGTAATTAAAACCACTTATAGTTAATCACGGGAAGATAACTATGAGCAAGCTAAGAAGAAATAGGATTCGATTCTGTGAAGAAAATATTTTGACGTTGTTACAGGATCTACTTTCTAAATAACATGCAGCATTGCAGCGTTCATTTACAATAAGTTAACCAATCCCTGATAAAAGAATACATGCGCATTCAGCTTCGCAAATGTTACATGGAATTAAAGGATGAGTAACTGTCCGCAAAGAATGGCCTCGAGTATTTTTGTTGAGTTGACGATACACCGCCCACGCACACTTTAGCCCAAAAAACGCACGCCGAGGAGCAAACCGGCAGACGGAGTGGTACCTTATAGCAAGTTTATTGCCGGTCTGTTCCAAATGTGGTTTGGGTGACAATCAAGAATTACATTTGCGCGAATGATGCGAGGAAAAACATTTCCTTAGGACTGCTATTCATAGGAGGTTGACATCGATTGAGTTACATCTGTGCTCTCGCCTACATTCACCAATGCACCGTAATGTGGATTTAAAGCTATCAATATTGTGACAGTCTTAGAATTGAATAATTTGTACGAATTAACTATATTTAAGTCATGTAAACACTCTTCGTGGTAAGTGTCTCCAATAATAATAACAGTAATGTGAGGCTACTAGTTGGATCAAGGGCAAGGACAAAGATTTTCTCCGCGGCCAGTTTAATTACGAAATTTTGTCCTTTGGCGAAAGTTTCCAAATACTCGACGCGTATTCAAGGTGAGGTCTTATCAGTATGAAATGAAATCAGTCTTGAAGTTTTCATTCGAACGATTTCCCTCCATTTGTTTGAATAATCAAAGTTCACTTAATACGTGTAATCCCAATATGCGTTTCTCATGCGAGGCTGGATGTCAACTTTGTGATCTTCCAAGCACTTGAGTGAGTTGAGCACCCCTTTTGCCCGCTTACTCATCATCCTACTCTCCATGATTGCAGTCTTCAACATTCCGCAGTCACTCAACCTTAGTCTTCCGCTGCCATTTTTTCCTCTATCTTAGAATTTCTCCCAGAAACATTACCATATCTTCCCGTACAAAACATAAAAAAAATTTCTTTATTTACCATGTCTTTTAAAATTTGTCTGCTCAAACCTCAAGAATCAATACACATTTGCACGATATTTGACAATGTTTTAAAGAATATCGTTCTCTTTTCCTCCCCTTCTCCTCCCCTATCACTCATCCTTCCCATCTGGTGCTTGCACCCCTTGCCACACACCTATTTAGTGGATAGCGGGGAATTAATTTCGATTTCAAAACCTAAATCTCCAACTTACATCTATTCTCATGTCCCATGGATCAAGTTTCCAAACTACAAAAAACTATGCTCCCCTTTAATTTATCAGTTCGTTTAGGGCGAAATAATTTTTCGCTAACATGTCAATAGATCATGTCTTCATATCCCTGTCATCCTCACATCCCTCCTTTTCGAAAAAGCTCCCTCATTAAAGAATACTTTTTTTAATTTT
Source organism: Hetaerina titia (assembly GCA_037158775.1). Lineage (NCBI taxonomy): Eukaryota > Metazoa > Arthropoda > Insecta > Odonata > Calopterygidae > Hetaerina > Hetaerina titia. The sequence continues at coordinate 4,058,819 of CM073770.1, read as the reverse complement.
CTCAATGCTATTCCTATTTTGCGGTCTAGAAAGAAGAAGAACGATTCCACTTGCTCAGCTTTAGGCGCACTGCCTTCTCCTCCGTTTCATCCTCCGCTTTTCTATCGTTCGGGGACCCAGTCACCTTCGCTTTCCTGACTCGACCCCTTACCCCTTCCACCTTCCATAATGGTAGAAAACGACCTTTGCGGTGCGTGCGTGCTGCGGGGCAAGGAGGAGGTGCCCTTTATGGGGCGAGGGCGGCAAGGGACGGTGGGGAAGTGGGGAGGGTGCTGAGGAGTGGTCATAAGACGAACGGCGAAAACAAGGGTAGTTACAAACTCCTTCGTCTTATGGGCTCTCATCCCTCGCCTCCCCGTCGCCCCCTTTAACCCCCTTCCCTTCACGCGCAAAAAAGTCCCTCCCTCCCGACGGCGAAACGTTAAGCGACGAGTGGGTGCGAAATTGAGAGAGTGAGACTACACAACCCTCTGCTGCGGAGATCCTTCTTTTTTATGGCATTCGCAAATGAAAGACAGCTGAAGCTGTTTCCAATTCCCCAACATTTGATGGAAAAGGAGGGAGAGAGACGGAGGAAGGGAGAGAGAGAGGTAGAGAAAGAGAGGCAGAGGAAGGGAGAGGGGGAGGGACAGAGGAAGGGAGAGGGGGAAGGGCAGGGGAAGGGAGAGGGGGGGAGGCAGAGGAAGAGAGAGGAGGAGAGGCTGAGGAAGGGAGAGGGGGAACTTTTGAATGACATTTTAAAATCAGTCCAAGTCTGAAGAAACGGAGTCATGGCATCCAGGGAGAGGTAGCATTCTCTACTTTTATTTCCCTACTAGTATCCTGAACACTAACGAAGCACTGGTGACAACATGCGAGGAGACGGGTTTAAGTTTTGAGGGATATCTCCGTCAAAGGGTTTAATGTGACGCCGAGTCCTGCTACACGAATTTATTATTTTTAGTAGAGTTTTTACACGTACAATGAAACTTCAGATCGTTTTAAAGACCCATAAAAGCAAGAATGAACCAAATTGAAGCTAACTTATTAGCTAGCTACCTAAGAGACTAGCTTAGCTAACTGAAGAGACTAGTTTTCCTCAATCTACCATGAAAATACCCGAAAACAGACAATTGATTGCTACAAAATACATGAAATACGATACATATTCGTAAAGTAAGAACTGTTTGCTTATATTTAATTATTGGCCCTTCAGAACACAGTTTTACTCCAATAGCGCCATCTACTGATTCATTGAGAAGCTATAGCAGCATTTTTTTAGTTTCATAGGTCGTTTGCTTGCCTGTGCATGCAAACAATAATGTCCGCAACAATCGTTGATCCCAGCTGTGAAGTGTGTTCTGCCATACGATTCTTGTATGCAAAAGGATTGTCGGCTGCTGAAAATCATCGGGAGTTATGCCTAGTTTATGGACCTACAGTTTTGAGCGAAGGAAAGGTTAGACCGTGGTGCCGTGATTTTAAAAATATCCATATCGAAGAGCAAAGTGGCAGGCCCAGTATTCTGACCGAAGAAATTATTTCGTAAGTGGAACAAAAACTGCAATGTGATCGTCGATTGACGATTAATGGCCTGGCTGAACAATTTCCTCAACTTGGACGCACTACTGTCTACAACATTGACACGGAAAACCTCGGATGCCACAAATAGTTTGCAAGGTGGGTACCGAAAATGCTCACCGACCACCACAAAGAGCAGAGAATGTCCAGTGGACGAGAGTTTTTGGGTCTTTACCAACAAGACGGAGATGGCTTGTTTTCTCGCATTGTTACCGGGGACGAGACGTGGATATCCAACATCAATCCAGAAATAAAACAGCAGTCGATTCATTGGCGACACTAATATTCACCAAAACCGAAAAAGTTTTAACAAACTCTGTGCACAAGTCGAAAATTTATGGCTACCGTTTCTTGGGACATAAACGGTGTTCTTTTAGTTGATTTTATGGTCTTTAAACAATTACAGCTGATGTGTATTGCGAAACGCTCAACAAACTGAGACTTGCGATCCAAAACAAACGACGCGGGAAACTGTCATCTGGCGTAATTCTCCTCCACGATAACGCGCGTCCTCACACTATTCCCAAAACCAATAAGAAAATTCAAGATTTCCGTTGGGAACTCTTTGACCACCCACCGTACAGTCCTGACCTTGTACCTTAGCGACTAATTCCTCTTGTTTCATTTGAAACAGTGGCTCGGTGGACAACGTTTCTTAACCGAAGAGGAACTCAAGAACGGCGTTGTCAATTGGTTCAACTCTCAGGCGGCGAGCTTCAATGCAGAGGAGTAAAAGAAGCTAGTGCAGCGGTACGAAAAATGCTTAGAAGTGGACGGCGAATATGTAGAGAGGTGAAGAAAGTGCCAATAAAATTTGTTTCATATGGGTACATTTTTCCTTTGACCAAACGGCCATTACTTCATGAACATGCCTCGTATATTTAAATAGTTGATTCAAAACACGTTTCTGTGTTTCTCTCTGAAATCCTTGTGGCCATAACTCGGGTACCACATCACCGCAATTAATCAGAACCTGTTGATATTACAAATGTGAAATATTCCCCAAATGACACCAATTATCGTTGACATGTGTACATTAATTTCTAAGATAATACAGATGACGAAAGTTAGCGACTATAAGCTATATCTCCCAATGTATGAATAGTAAATTTAATTTCAATCTATAATTAGGGTCATCTACTCTTCCTAACTTCATTGTGTCAAAAGCCAATAGGCATTCTGACTAAATATATCTTTTCATACTGCAAGATACAAAATAAATGGAATATTTCGTACCAAAATTAATTAAGTGATTGAAATTATAACTTGATTTTAAAAGTATAGTGTACATAATTGTTTTTCTAAAATCAAAATTTTAGACCTGAATAAAGTCATAGTCATTTACATAGAAATAGATATCAGGAAAAGGGATAGGAACACATATAAAGGACGAACACAGGAGAGGTGGGAAAGTCGAGATCAAGTAGATTACAAGCGTAAAAATATTTTTGACCAGGCCTTGAACCACGGATCGTTCTTGGCCAGTCGGTCAAGGAAATATTTCTACCCTTGTGATCTGCTCGATTCCGCCTTCCCTACCTCTCCTGTCTTTCATATGTATTCCTATCCTATTTCTTAATATCTGTTTCCATGTGAATGTATATGTTTTTGCAATGAATCGGGTTTTCATGTTTGAATGTGCCCGTGTATATTACAATAATTACGCCTTCAAAACAACTAGCGGGTTTTAAAGCATTTCACTGAAATTCCTGATGAAGAGTTAATGCGTTCATAAAAGCCAGCGCGGCGGTTCTTTCATAATTCCTGGTGGGGTAGTTTGAAACATTGCTTCACGCTGACGCGCTTTGGAGCGCCACGAGCATTGGTGGGGGGAGGAGGAAGATTTCTTCGCGAATACGAGCGGCTGTAAAAATGAAAGAGAGCCGGGTGCGGAGCGGCTACCTTTCACGGCCCCACTCGCGACACACGCAACCGGTTTTTGTGCGTCACTCTGCATCCGCCCGTTACATTGCTCTTGTTCCAACGGTAACCGGGGATCATCATCGCCATCTTCTCAGCTCAATACGCAGTGATGGATATTTCGCTTGCGAACACGTCGCGAGGACGAAGTTGATTAAATAGATCGAAGTAATGTATGGTGCGTTGAATTTCATTAAAAACCTGCTCATGACAGTCTCGTACTTTCTCCATACAGGTAAATAATTAGGAATATTTTAGTTTTATGAAAAAATCCTATTCATGTAAATCAACGAATGTAAACCTAAATATTTGTATCTGTTTCGTAGATTTCGAAAAAGTGTTTGATGGAGTGAATTGGGAAAACATAATGCGTCTTTCGCAGAAAAAAGAAATGGATTGGAGGAACAGGAGACTTATTCGCAACCTGGACATGTGTCAAACTGCTCAGGTGCGACTGGAGAACGGAGAGTCCGGATGAGCAGTGTTAGGTAGAGGTGTAAGGCAGGGTTGCCCATTATCACCGGTGCTGTTCAGCGTATATGTGGAGGAAATGATTAAAGAGGCATGGGAAGAACTGGAGGTAGGAATGAAAGTCGGAGGGGAATTCGTAAAATCGGTTAGGTTTGCTGATGACCAAGCATTAGTTCCTCAGTCAACCAAGGGGTTGCAAGCATTGCTGAGTGAATTAGAGGTTTAATGCGATAGATATGGGATGAGAATCAACATTAATCAAACAAAGGTTATGCGATTTTCCGGGAAGAAGAAGGCTAAGCTAAACATTAAAATAGGAGGGGAAAAATAGAGCAGGTAGAACTGTTTACGTATCTCGGAAGTGTTTTGAACAAACACGGTCAAAGTAGTAGGGACGTAAGGAGAAGAATTGCACTAGGCAAGGAGGCTTTCTCAAGAAGGAGGGAGTTGATGACGGGGACGTTGAGTAGGGATGTTAAGACAAGACTCGTAAAAACTCTGATATGGAGCGTAGCTATGTATGGTGCGGAAACGTGGTCACTGAAGCAGGAGGATAGACGTATAATGGAGGCTTTTGAAATGTGGGTGTGGAGAAGAATGGATAAGGTGAAATGGACCGAAAGGAAAACAAATTAGGAAGTACTAGGGATGGTGGGTGAGGGGAGGGGTTGTGTTTAGAGAAATCCTATGGAGGCAGGAAAAATGGATGAAAGGCGTATTGAGCGGCAGTGGAATGTTGAAGAAGGTAATAGAGGGGAGAATATTAGGCAAACGAGAAAGTATAGGAACAGGATAGTGATGTTGGATGGGAGGAAGGGAGGAAAGCAGTACACAGAGTTGAAGAGGGAACTAATGTAGAGTAGGTTGCTGGATTGAGTTTTGTTTAGAGTTACAAAATATTTATTTGATAGATGTGTCCGTCCATAAACCTACCTTAACCGGTAGATTATCTTATAAAAGTAATATTATTATGTATAAATAACAGTATTCAACTCGAAGATCAGTTTGGTAGGTGATGGCAGTGTTCTCCCAGTGCTAAGCCCGACGGCGTGTGAATATTCACACATCAGGGTAGGGGGGGCAGTTCCTATCCTTGTGCCGGTTATGGTTTTCCAGGAAGAGCTGGTACCCGAAAAATCACATACGTGGAGCTGCAGTTTTTTTAGTGTTGCAGGTAGAGTTTTTGTAATGGCCCGAAAACAGCACTTCTGACCTTTATACCGTACGACAATGACAGACAATAGAAACAATGCAAACACCGAAACCCTAGATGAAAAAATCCCACACTGATGGGAATCGAACCCACGACCCTTTGATTGGCAGATGACGACGTTACCCCGCCGCCACCGGAAATGGCATATTTAATGTTTAGCTTAGGCATAACCTTTGTTTTATTAGCATTAATTCTCATCCCATATCTATTACATTGAATTTCCAATTCACTCAGTAATGTTTGTAACCCCTTCGCTGACTGAGCAACTAATGCTTGGTCATCAGCAAACCTAACCAATTTTACGAATTCCCCTCCGACTTTCATTCCTACCTCCAGTTCTTCCCATGCCTCTTTAATCATTTCCTCCACATATACGTTGAACAGCACCGGTAACAACGGGCAACCCTGCCTTACACCTTCCTAACACTGCCCATCCGGACTCTCCGTTCCCCACTCGCACCTGAGCAGTCTGAGACATGAACAGGTTGCGGTCTCCTCTCCCTCCAACCTATTCCTATTTTCTGCAATACACGCATTAGTTTTTCCAAATTCACTCTATCAAACGCTTTTTCGAAATCTACGAAACAGACAAATACATCCTGATTGTATTCTACATTCCTCTTGATTAGTGATATCATTACTGCAATGGCATCACGCGTGCCTCTTCCTTTCTTAAACCCAAACTGATCATCCCCTAAGTAATCATTTGCTTTACTCTCTATCCTTTTGTTGATGATCCTGAGAATAACTTTAGCTGCGTGGGATTTCAAGCTGTGTGCCGTAATTCTCACATTATGTAGGCTTTACCTTTTTCGGAATAGGTACTAACACTTGTCTCAAAAAATTTTCCGGCCAGATTCCTTCCTCATACATACTACGAATCAGTCCAAATAGAGTCTCTTTCCCACATTTTCCTAAACATTTCAACAGTTCCACGGGAATGTTGTCTACCCCCACGTTCATATTTGCTTTCATCTCCTTTAATGTCCTTTCTATGTCATCGTCGGGTATGTACCGAAACTATCTTCCTCTACGTCATGATCCTTTTCTATGTCTAACCTTGCCGGCCTAAGTTCTCTACCATACAGTGTTGCTATATATTTCTTCCATCACTCCTGGATCTTTTTTGAGTCAAATATTATCTTACCCTGTAAATATTTAACTGTTAGCACAGATCTTGTCTTCTTACTTCCCGACAATAACTTAACCTTGCTGTATAGAGCACCAATTTCACCCTTCTGTACACTTTTCATATCCTTGCATTGCGTTTTCCACCATTCTTCTTTTGCTTTATTTGTTTCCCTTCTCAATTTATTGTTTAATTCTTTGTACTTCATTTTGCCTAACTCTGTGTTTACTTTCTTCTCACTCTTTACCGTCATCCATGATTTTCTCTACACCCTGCTGATACTCCTTCCTTGTTCATCCATTCAATGTTTCTACATGCCATTTCTTAACCCGCCCCCTGGGAAGTGAGCTGCCGGTGAGGAAGTGGGCATTGAGTGCATTGAAAAGTCAGTTAGATAGGGGTGGGATGAAGGCCAATGCAAAAAAAAACAAAGAGCATTAAAAAAGTGCGAAATGCAAGGAAAATACTAAATTAAACGTTCACATTGGAGTGTAAAAATAGCGAAGGTAGATAATTATCTTGGAAGTACTTTGGGCCAAATTATTCTAAGAAGCATGAAAATTATTAAAAGAATTTCCTCTAAGCTAAGTACTCTTCTGAGGAGAAGTGAGTTGATGACAGGGACGTCATGTAAAGATGCAACGTAGCTATTAGTGAAAATCTTTATTCGGAGGCAAACTTGGCCATTCAAGCAAGATAATCGGCGTAGATTGGATGCTTTCGACATGTGGATGTGGAGATGGTTAAAAAAGTTTAAATGAAAGGATAGGAAGAAATAAGAAGAAAGGCTTGGGCATGGTTAGGAGAGGGTTGAGTTGCGAGGAATCCGAAGTAGGCAGGCAAGTAGGATGCTGAACATAACGATTGGCGATGGGACGTTGAGGAAAGAGGGAGGCGTCAGCAGGCACACGAGAAAGGGAGGGAAAAAGGAATAATAACGGATGCTGGACGGGTTGAATAGAGATGTGAAGTATTGAAGAAGGGTTTATTACAACGAGATACATGCGTTTTCGCCATCCGTATTAGACGAGGCGACGCGATATATTTGTGTTCGGTGTAATTAAAATCTAGCTTGCACGTTCCTGATAAATTTCTTGCTGCATCCTGGGGTACAATTATTTGTTGTAGGTAAGCGTATGTACTTGCATGCTTGTGAAGTGAAGGGAGGTTGATGTGTGTTTGCATGCGCGTGGAATGATGGGATGTTTCTATGAATGTGTGCACTGCTGTGGATTGGGGTTTGCATGTGTGTGTTGGTTTTAAATGCGGTATTTCTTTTTTCCTTTTGGGTGGTGACCTAACACCCCCCGCCACACGCCCTTGCGGCGGCTTGCGGGGTATTATGTAGATGTAGATGTGTGACCAGCCAAATTAATATAATACCGAATGAATAGAACAGGATTATATGTTAGGAATTGATTTTTTCTTATTAATAAATTTTAATCTACGAAAATTTATTCGTTCATAAATAACTTCAAGTTGGAAACATTCTCTTCGCCTCGATAGTTTAATTGCAAACAAAAAAGGGGCAACTCCATCTTATCAATACTTATAATAATAATGAAAGGTTTTTCTAGATTGAATTTAATGAATAAATGTGCAATGAGTGTTGAAAAGGACACAGGATATCTGGTGTTAACTTATATTAGGAAAATTTCCAATGGGAAATTCGCCCATTGGAATGGATTAATTGAATTTTGCAAATCGGAGTTTGCTTTCTGAGATTATGTCAGTCTCCCCTGGAAACTCGCCAAAACAGCATCGAAAGATGTTTGAATCGGCATAACCTCTTCATCAATGGATTCTCATTTGCATCTGATATAGTATGCAAGCAATTTGTAAACTGCCTATACACCAAACGCTCAATAAAATTGATGTCAGGTCAGCATTATTTCAAATTAAATGCTTGGGATTCCGAATATTGTTGTAAATAGCACGCTTTAATTTGGAACGTTCGAAATGGAAATTAAGAGAAACGGTGAATATGTTTACCGTCTTAACTTGTTAATACGTCCAAGATAAAATTATTCTTTTAAGCCATGTCTTTTCCAACAATAAATTTGAACATTTTAAGAAATATTAACGGAAAGTACTAGTAAAAATAACAAGAGATAACTTAGTGTCAAACTCATTCCTACATTCACTTTTAAAAATACACTTTATTTTGGTCAAGCGAAGGATTCGTCTTGTGATTGCAGAGGCCAGGGGGCACTGACTTTAGCGCTGGTTCTAAAAATATCCCCCTGCTAAATTAAATGGAACAGAAAACGACAATTAGCTTATTTGTTTTCTGTAGCCATAAAAAATAGCAATTGCTCTATGAATACGTATTTAAGGTACATATACTTTAAATAATTACAAGCGGAGTTGTTCCAATGTAACCAAAAAGATTTTTCGACTCGAGAAAGAGGTTTTTCAGAGGAAACCTTCGGAACATCTGCTATCCTAATCGTCCACCCTCGGCTAGTACGTACACACAGCTGAAGATGGTGTCCTCAAAATGTGCGGACAATGGAAATCCTAATTACCCCTGTTAACAGGGCTCAACCCATTTGAAGTGAATGCCAGTTTCATTAGGCTTCATTTAAATATGATGTCCCACATTTGAAGCAAATTTATAAATAGCATGATTCCAAGAAACTGCGAGAAATGACGCGACAGTAACTTTCAACGGAGTCATCCGCTTAAATGTGAATTACAATGTGACAAATTCATAATATAAAAACCATTCTGAGTGTAACAGGTGGCTTCTGCAGCTTAATTGACAGAAGAACTCTATCGAACATCGAGGGATCCGGGTTCAAATCCTGGTCAAGGTGAATGATTTTTACACTGTGAAATTATTGTATTGTATAACACATCAGTATTTAGTTATATTCTCTTTTCTATTTGAAAACCAAGCATTCTTTCGCCCTCTAGTTTTGGAAAAATTAAACTATTCAAGTTTCAATATTCCCTTTTATTTAAATGTTTCAAATTTCTTTTGAAAGTTGTAAAACGTTTCAAATCAAGCGGTCCTTGACACAAGTACGTTTTGTGAGTTTTGATTCCCATTTCAGGCTAAATGTAAAACGATCTGTTGACAGTTGGTCGCAAACGAGTCATTACATTTTTATAAATATATAAGGTCTAAGGTATTTGATTTAGGAATAATTATCAATATTTAATTTTTGAAACTTGGCATGAATTTTACCAATCATGATCACTATAATGATTATGGACAGTGCACAGCAAAGTAAAACAGTTTTTCCTTGTGGGATTACTATCCAATGGCGTTGTTGGTAGCAGTTCTTCGAAGCACATTTTCACACGTGAGTATGAGGGTTCCTTTGTCATTAATAAAAAGTTTCCATTTATTAGTATATATATGTATAATGATCTCTCTAATTGTCAGTTCTTTAATTAAATGTTGGCACCACAAAATTTCCGGAATCACAATCAGCAGAGAAATTATAACAAAACGCTTACACCTCGCGATGGACAATATGGCGATTGATTACACATTGGTGCCATCGCAATTTATTGATATCACTTGGAAGACAGTTACCATTGATTCCTAATTGATATGATCTTTTGAACATGGCCATTAGTTTATTCCCTAACATAGAACACTGATGTGTCCTTTTTCAAAACACGAATCCCATCCCTCTCCCGCCCGTTCTTTAACTCTATCACACCAATTTCCTGCTCCTCATGTACTTCCAGTAATGTAGTGTACCTTCTCAAGTGCCAACTTTGCCGTGCCGTCTATATTGGACAGTGGATCACAATGCTAAATGCTGTGCACTTACTTCCTCCCTTCATCCCGTCCAACATCCCTATCCTGTTCCTGCCCTTTCCTCGTTTGCGTAACATTCTCCCCTCTATTACCTTCTTCAACATTCCACTACCGCTCAACACGCCTTTCATCCATTTTTCCTGCCTCCATAGGATTTCTCTCAACAAACCCCTCTCCTCACCAACCATCTCCAGTACTTCCTCATTTGTTTTCCTTTCGGTCCATTTAACCTTCTCCATTCTTCTCCACACCCACAGTACACAGAGTTGAAGAGGGACCTGATGTAGATTAGGTTCCTGTATTTGGTTTTGTTTGGAGTTACAATCTATTTATTCGATAGTTGTTTCCATCCAAAAACCTACCTCAACTGGTAGATTACCTAATAATAATAATACTTGCAATAGACCTTTCACTACGCTTCTATTACACTATTTATTTCCAACACTAGTTTATAATCCAACTCTCTGTGCTTTCTTTTGCATAACTCTGTATCTACATTCTCCCATTTGTGATGATCGTTAATCTTTCCAATTTACTCGTCTATGATCCAATGTTTTCCTAGTTCTTTTTCTCTTTGATGTTCCTGTAGTTTCGTTTATCAGTTGTTTTATCAATTTTATATTTTCCATCAAATTTATTCTATTTTTTTTACTGCCTCCTTTTCCTCAGATTGGAAATATTGATTCTTCCACGCAAAATTTATTACGCACGATCTCGGTTTCGACTTACAAAGTCAGGAATATGAATATAGAAAATATTACATGAATCTCGAAATAAAATACGTACTAGCCTACACAGTAGGTTAATTCCTAACGTGCGAACGTACTTTTCCCTTTCCCCCTTTGTCCAGTCGAATAGTGGTAGGAAATTATGGTATGATGTTTTCAGATATCAATATTAACAACCATTTCTATTGACGGAAAAATATGTGGTATGATAATTGATTCCTAACAAAATTCGAAAACGCATTGCACAGTACTGTCCTAATAATATACTTCTTGCTTTCGATAAATTATTATTTTATTTGATCTTAGTTCCTAACAACACAGCCAAACAGACAAACATATCATATTCTGGAAAAGTTTACGTTTTCTGTTTACGGTTTTAAAATGGTCTCGATGATGTACTGTGGATTCTTGCCGAGCCAAGTACTACATGGAGTTTTTTTAGGGCAATGCCAAAACTTTTCAATCCCTCGTTCGTGCGCGTCTAAAAGGGTTGCGTCAAGAGGGTACTCCATCTCCTGACGCCATCTCCCGTCCACTTCGACGACGGTTTTCCGATGAAGTGCGGCCTCGCACGAGTGCATCGCTCACCAGGGGAGGGGAGGCACTGCGGGGAATTCTCGAGGAGGGCCCAGGTGGGGGCAGAGTGGCCAGGGACCACGGCACCAATCAATCCACTTGTCCATTTACATAATTAATCGATTGGACGACCACTGTTCTGCCAAAAAATACCACGACGCAAGGGAGTCTTCGGTTATCAGTTTCTTGATTGATTTCAGGCTGTTTATTTTGAATTAGTTGTGCTCTTGGACCCTTCGGATCCTATCGACATCTAAATAAATACCCCGCGACCCACCAAAAAGGTTTGAGACAGGGGGTGCAAGTACCAGGTGGGAAGGTTAGGTGATGATGTAAAATACGGCAGAGGGAGGGAAAAGGGAAAATATTCAGTAAAAAACTATCAAATAACGTACATATGTGTATATGCATGCTGGAGGAAGACTTCATTCGAAAAAAGGTTAAATCTACCAATGAATAAGTTATTTGTGTTTCATAGCTTTTTCTACAGGACAGCGGACAAGATATCTCCTGAACCTAAAATGTGAACAACGGCCAATGAGCTCTCGTAATACTCACGACAACTATTTCTCTGATTCTCGTCTTAGTTTATGAAAAATAAAGGTCAATGAATTCTTTCATAAGCATTGATCCACACAAATTATCCTACTGCTTTGACTTTCAAGCAGGAATAATTTGAATTAAAGAAAATAATTTCTTATACCTTCTCTGGTCGAAGTGACTCGTGTGAACTAAATTAATAATAACAAGACCTAAAACGATGAACACTTACCAACATACCCGACAATTTTTATCCTAAAGCCGAAAGGGTGCGGGAAAAAATTTTTGAAATGATGGTTTTGGGTGTTTCAAGGTAAAAAAGGATTATTGCCTAAATGTCAATCTCCTGGAAATTTCCTGGAGAAACTGTTAATATACGGTTCCCTTTAGTAATATGTATTGAAATTCATACAGTTGGTACACATCGTTCAATTTCCTGTGCCTTTTCTAATTAAAAAACCCCTGATGATTTGACCCTGCATCTTCACATTAGGTGGCTTGTAGGACAGGACGTAGATGTGGAAATTAAAGAACACAATAACCTTTAAACAAAAAAAGATAGCTCATGATTTTTAGAACAAATTTTCATTAAAAAATTGATACTTGTGAGTTAGGTTGAAAAATTTCGATCAAGTCAGTATAAATTTAAAATTAAAACACAGTAAATCTACAATTCTTAATGTATATTTTTCGAAAACCCTAGCTAGGATTAATTCAAGAGAAGTCCAATATTGGTACAGCTATGAGAAAGATATACAGATATTTTGTCAATGCGAGGTGAGATGGAAGGATAGCGAGAATTACTGGAGTGATCATTATAGAAAAATATAATGCGACGGGGACGAGAGCCAACGAGGGGTTGCCGTAATATTAAAGAAAGGGGTAGGAAGAAGCGTAGTCAACATAGAGTAAGCAACTGATAGAATCTTACTCGTAGAGATTAAAGCAGAGCCGACGAACTTGGTCATTGTTCAGGTATGCTTGCCACCGAGCAACCACAAGGAGGAAGAAGTCGATAAGATGTACGATGAGTTAGAGCATATAATCGCGTGTGTTCCTGCAGGGAAACATTTGATAGTGATGGGGGATTGGAATGCGACGGTGGGCGGTGAAAGTAGGTAGGCGAAAGTGACCCAAATTATTTATAATATGTGGTTACAGGTGACGAGACATGGGTCTTTGAATACGATCAAAGTACAACCCCTTCAAGTACCATTTCGAATACTGGATTATGTCAGTGGGTGTGACGAGGTGCCTGAACTAGGGTCCTGTTGATACCTTACAGGAAACATAGCACACCTGGTGTGTAGGCACTGGCATTGGTGTGTCGATACATAGGGATGCCTTTTGAAGAATGTTAGCAATTTGTACGTTGGTATGTAATGGATTTTTTCCCCCGATTTATTCCACCTATTTTGGAGGCAGTTCCAGTAGACGGTGATTTTAATCTGCCTTCCAATGCATGCGATTCATTTTGAAAGTCATTGGACTGTATCAATAACCTCCATCGAATGCTGAATATTACTTTTTTCCGGAGTCAATACTTTACATTGTCATTGAAATACGCTCACGATCGAACTGAGCGGATGCTGAAAAGCAGGAATGGAAGATAAATAAAAGGTTTGTTCCAGCCGACCGTGACTAGTGGAAATATTTTCAGCGCAGGTTTCTTCAGTAGTGTTCAATTTATCAACTGAGCCTCTTACATCCTGCCAGCTAATGTGACAATTTGGGAAATTATTGGATTATAGGTTTTTGTGAAAATGTTTTACTTCCATTCCTGCCTTTTGTTATCATCTTTTGGCTGTAATAGAGAAAAATATGGACCTAACATTTTTAAGGGGGAGAAGGTTGATTATAAAACAAACGAAATATTACATCTTTTATGAATAAAATTTAATAAAAATCCTTGTTACCCTGCTGTCTTGAACAGGAAGCGAGCCTTTTACAGAAACATTTTAAAAATCTTCATTCTAACTGAATTGGAATCATTTGACATGCATGGCCATGGTTAAGAAATTTAAATTATATATTATAAATTATAATAGCTTTTATTGGTATGTTGGTAATTAGTAGCAAATTTGCAATTTCATATTTAAAAATGAAAAACTTTTTATAGGTGCAAGAAACTAACTTTTTTCCAGGTGAGGAAGGTATCAACTAAATTATGCAATAAAGACTGCATTACAGATTACCGAAGAATCTTTAAATTAAATGGGTGGCATATAAAGAAATTCTTAAATACATGTCCGCAAGCTATTAAACGCACAATAAGAGTGTTCGGTAATTCTTTCTCATATTACACAGGCCAACAGTGGTTTTGGTGCCGAAACTTTTAATGCTGATTTAAAGAACAATTGGGGTGCTGAATCCAATTATGGCACTAGTTTTTTCCTATCAGCTATGGTTTTCAAGAAATAGATATGTTGTTACTTACGTAAAAAATCTTCTACATGATGATATGGGAATATTCTATTAATAATAAAACCCACAAAATATAAAGACTTGATTTATTTCTAGGGCTGTTAAATCACCCACAAACACAACAGAATTTTACAATACAATTGAACACGAATACTAAAATTTTTTACTGTAATAAAAAAAATTGAAAAGAAAAAAATACATAAAAACATCACTCAACACATCGGAAGCTTCTTTTGCGCGATTTTCTTGAGTGCACTTTGTTCGAACAGTCTCGTTTTAAGCACCAGCAGTAATCTGCCATCATATGGTTATCCCATCTTCCTTGGTAGCGAGCTTCCATTGTTTTTATATCCTGGTGAAATCTTTCACCTTGTTCTTCACTTGTGTCTCCTAAATTTCCAAGAAAATTGTCTAAGTGGCTGTGTAGGTAGTGAACTTTTGTGCTCATATTACATCCAAGTGATTTGAAGTTACTGAGCATAATGTTTACCAGCTCAATATAATTTTCACTTTTGTGATTTCCTAGAAATTTTTTTATGACCTCAACAAATGACATCCAACTAATTTTTTCAATCTCATTCATTGACTCGACAAAAGCAGGATCCTTTGTAAGTTGCCTGATTTGTGGCCCCTCAAAAATACCAGTTTTAAGTTTTTCAATACTGATATGGGGCATCTTTAGTCTCAAGTAGCCGAAGCATGGTCCATCCTTGTCATGAGCTTTTACAGATTGCTTCATTAGGCCTAGTTTAATATGTAGAGGCGGTAAGATGATTTTCTCTCTTTCAACTAAAGATTCAGCAATGATGTTTTCTTTCCCAACAACCAAGTTTTCTCTCTTAGGCCACTCCTTCTTAATCCAGTGGTTTTGTCTGTCCCTGCTATCCCAGAGGCACAAGAAACAAGGATATTTTGTGTAGCCACTTTGCTGCCCAAGAAGAAAGTTCACCATTTTTAAATCTACACAAATCACCCAGCGATGTTCCTGGTATTTTATCTTCTGTAAGACCAATGCTATTGTATCGTATTCTTCTTTCATTTTGGTTGAATGAACGATTGGCATTGTGCCAAACCTGTTACCATTGTGAAGAAGTACACATTTTAAACTACGCTTGGAGCTATCAATAAACAAACGCCAATCACTAGCATCATATTGTGATAGTAGTCCCATTTTTTCCAAAAGACCCTTAACGTCTAAACAAAATGTAAGATTGTCTTCTTGAGTAAAGAAGGGTCCTTTTCCCTTGTGCGATAAAAACTTATTTTTGTACCGGGTTGCAGTAAATTCTTTTCATGCAGTCTTGATGCTAGTAGTTCGAATGCTTCCTTCGATAAGTTCAGCTCTCTAGCAAGATCGCTTAGTTCATCTTGATTAAATAGTTGAAGAATTGTTGATACCCCCTCGTAGTCACTGTCACTATCGTCAATAGGATGAGAAATGTTTTCAAATAACTCAAATTCTTCCTTAGATATATCTGGTAACGTCTGAAATATTGGGATCGGTATTTCTTCCTAATGGGGTACCGGGCGTCTAGCTGAAGGCAAATCTGGATATGTCCACTTGTGGCGATTTTTTCGATTAATTCCCGAAACATTTACCATGCAAAAATAACAGTCGTCAATATGGTTCACAGGTTCTCTCCACACCATTGGCACACCAAATTTTAGACTTTTCCTTTGTCCTATTGCCCATTGCCGCAGATGTTCAGTACATGTTTTACACACAAAATGCGGTGCCCATGTTTTATCTTGGTCACCAAGCTTAACACCAAAATATCCCAAGTATGCACGTTTCACAAAGTCTGTAATATTTTTCCTATTTTCTTTTACCATATATTCCCCACAAACGTAACAAAACACATCAGGATCATTAACACAGCATCTTCGACTTGAGCTCATTTTTAGATGATGTTTTACAAAAAGTTACACTTTGAAGTAAAGTCCGTCCACCTGCTCCGAATAGCCAAGGGCAACTAATGAAACATAAATGGCTGTCAAGAGAACAGAAAACGTGGATGCCATCTAACGGATACCTTATGAACTAATTTCGCCATCTTTTACCGAAGTCGATACAAACGATTTTTGTTTTTTAATCTCATTGGCCTACAATATAAAAATATACATAAAACTTATTGACAGTTTACTGAAAATAAAAGGAACACCGCAGAGTGGCTATAAATTAGTATACTTATAGATTGATTTAACACTGAAAATTATTTTCCGGAATATATCAAATATTAAAACAACTAATCGTAAGATGTGCCATATCTAAAAAAGTAGAACTGTTAAATAAAAACGGATTTCATATTTGGATTCAGCTCTACAAATATAGTTAAAATCAGCACAAAGATTCCCGGCACCAAAAAAAATTTTTTTTTGTAGGACACAACCACCGAATAAATATTTTGTATAAAATTCAAAACACAGTCCAGCAACCTAATCTTTCATCTCTTTATTCATCTTTCCTCCCTTCATCCCGTCCAACATCCCAATCCTTTTCCTGCTCTTTCCTCGCTTGCACAACATTCTCCCCTCTATTACCATCTTTAACATCCCACTATTGCCGCTCAATACGCCTTTCATCAATTTTTCCTGCCTCCATAGGATTTCTCTCAACACAACCCCTCTTCTCAACCACCATCTCCAGTACTTCCTCATTTGTTTTCCTTTCGGTCCATTTCACCTTCTCCATTCTTCTCCACACCCACATTTCAAAAGCCTCCATTATACGTCTATCCTCCTGCTTCAGTGACCACGTTTCCGCACCATACATAGCTACGCTCCATATCAGAGTTTTTACGAGTCTTGTCTTTACATCCCTACTCAACGTCCCCGTCATCAACTCCCTCCTCCTTGAGAAAGCCACATTGCCTAGCGCAATTCTTCTCCTTACGTCCCTACCACTTTGACCGTGTTGGTCCAAAACACTTCCGAGATATGTAAACTGTTCTACCTGCTCTATTTTTTCCCCGCCTATTTCAATATTTTGCTTAGCCTTTTTCTTTCTGGAAAATCACATAACCTTTGTTTTATTAATATTTATTGTCATCCCATATCTATTGCAATGAATTTCCAATTCACTCTGCAATACATGCTGACTTACTGACAAACTAAAGCTTGGTAATCAGTAAATCTTACTGTTTTTACGAATTCCTCTTTAAATTTCATTCCTACCTCCAGGTCTTCCCAATCCTCTTTAATCATATCCCCAACACATATTTTGAACAGTACCATGAACGGTATGACGAGTAGTTTTGAAAGTTAAAAAAAAATAATTTTTGTAGTTGAATGCTTCGGGGCTATGATAATTAGTTTTGAATTTTATGACACGTCTCTATCAATGAAAGAAGAACCAATAGCAGATATTTAGGTTTATCATTGAAGAGAGATTTGAAATTTCAGTGCTGTATATTAAATACAAATATTATTCAAAAGCAATCACACAAGTTATTAGCTAAAATAGCTGCAACTGATACTCTGATTTTACATTAAATAATAATTTGCTGTAACCTAAATTTATATTCTTAAGTACATCGTATACCATAGAAATAGCATTTTGATATTTAAAGAATTTTTAAAAAAGATGGTTAGGAGTATTAGGAGCAGTTTACAGGAGTAGTAGGAGCATTAGAGTATTTTTTCGTTGTTTACGTTGCCTGAGTTTGCAAAAAATATCGTGGAACGGAAATGATTGTATAATTCAAAGGGTATCTATAGAATTTCAGATGTGGGTGTGGAGAAGAAAGGCGAAATTAAGTTTATTGGAGAGAAAGTAAAACTAGGAAGTTTTGCATGAGTAGTTTTATATGTGTTGGTAGAAGGGGGAATGGATGGAAAGGGCTGTTGAATGGAATTCGATTTTGACAAAAAACGTGGATTGAGAAGATATGAAGAGGTGCTGGGACGTTGAAGAACGACGTGACAAAAGGACGGATATTTGGCAAGGGAGGAAAATGAATAAAAGTGAGCAGACTTTTTGTGCTGCATTAATGGGATGCTAAAACACGATAAAATACTGAAGAAGACAGTAATGAAGGAAAAATCGAACTTAAGGTAGAGGTAAATGCATCTACAATAATACCTTCTTTAAGTGAGTATCATTGTAAATAATCGTCCTAGATCTACATTTCTTTGGTAGACAAGGTTAAATGATGATCGCCTTTTTGGGGGTGTGGTAAGTATCCCTATTTTTGCTCTGATCTCGACTTAGACGACGGGAGGAAGAGTATTCGAACCTGGCAATTTATCTTTTTATTCAAATGATCGTGTATTGAGTCACATTGCGGGTCATTGGCAAGTCTTAAAAACACTCCCCGTTCTCTCTACTCCTCCATCTCCGACTCATCCCATATCCGCCCATGGGCTGGCCAGAGCAGCAATTAACCTCAAAATGAACACTTTCGAGGGAAAGTCATGCCATGAAGCGACGAAATGCCATGAAGTGATTCAAAAAATCCAAAACCTACGGTTCCTTCCAGGAAACTGGATAAGCACGGATATAGTCTCAAGGAGGCTGCTTTTTTTGCCAGAATATTCTATAAAGAGTCATTTGTTCCAAATATCTTCATATAGTCTCGTTTCCCTACGTACTGGCGACTGAAAAATGAAAGAAAATCTCTTCCCACGGTGACGTTGTTCTTCATCCGCTTCTCTACAATTGATACCCGCTGGTAGGGTTAAACGAGGTTTATTGGCGGATATTATGACTACTATGCCACATTATTAAATATTTTACTTCTATATCGTGTCCTTGCAGCCACCATCAGGGAAAAGGGTTACTAAATACTAGATTAATTAAAATAAATTAAATTCTATGCAGTCTAAGTTCTGTGTTTTTCTTTACAGTAAGTTCCAACTGAAGAATGTGATATTTTCCTTTTTTTGAGTCACAAATATTCTATATTTCGGTCGGTTTATCGACCAAGTTCACTTTAAATCCTTCCTTTTGAACTTTCCGACCACTTTAATGCAAGACTCCAATCACTTCTTCCGTTTAATGCTTAAAAATTAAGGGTTTTCATTCATGTAAAAGTTTAAACCCTGCATGAGGCCTGCGTGCTTTCTTGCATATGCGCACAAATGTTTATTGACAATTTACGCATGAATTTTAGTTGCGGATGGACGCAGAGACTACCAAAGCTACATTTCGTTCACCCTGGCTTTCAAGGTATTAAAATATCTTTAATATATTTAATTTCTTAATTACCTTCCGAAGACCATTTTTATTAGTTCTCTCCTCTTTTCACAGATTTCGTCTCATAGCGCCAGTGTACTTCTTCCAAAGTTTCTTTGTCGATCATCATCAATGGTACAGGACGCATGTGGCCCCATTGAGGTGCCACCGGGGACGAGACTCTAGTAATAGAGACAACAACTTTCTCAACTTTCGATATCGCGACTGAAGGCCTCTCAAAAGTACTGGTTATGACACTTAACGAGATTGGTCTACGGGGGACTCAATTGCGCATCTCCCGCCAACTCCGTCTCACTTCCTCTATCCCCGAAATCGCTATCGTTTGACGCAAGGCGCCTGTGCGGCGCCCCTGGCTGAGTTAGAGGAACTATTCGGAGGCGACGTCACTTCCTCTTCCCTCCTCCCTAAACCCTCACCCTCCGCCATTTTAAAGCGCAGCGCAGTTGCGCGCAATCACCCCTTAGATCGTCTTCCCGGATGGAACTTTTACGGCTCGCAGGGGGGCGCCGACACCTGGGGTTCCCCTCGAGACCCCGCAGACTTGGAACTTGGAAGAGTGCTCGCCCGATCGGGGGCCGAGCGTCCCCGGGATCTGCCGGCGCTTCCTTCCCTCTCCCTCCGCCCTCCGACGCCAAATGGAGTTATCTCCGCGAAACTTCGTGTGGAGTCGCTTTAAATCCGGGGCTGCCCAGGGGCCGGGAGCGGGCCCGGGGCATGAGGCCTCTGTGGCTAATGTGCTCCATCGATCCCCCCCGCTCGCGATGCATATCCTCACCAAGCACTTGCAGTGCTGCTTATGCTTTTTCACACGCTTTGGAGAACCCGTGGCCAAGGGGACTCGCACGCAGTGACACTTCGATGTTTTCTGTGATTTTGTTTTGATTAATGTGACCCGGGGTTGACTACTTGAAGCTCAATTGTGATAAATATGATTATAACTAACTTTATGGGATTCATATTGGAGCTGATTTAACACCTCTAAAAGTTTTACTAGAATGCTTTAAATAATCTAACACCTATGAATAAAATTAATTTACGAAATACGATGGCGAATCATAAAATATGATTCACCAATCCGAAGACAAAAATATAAATATTAATACATATAGCATTACACTAAAAACAATACAAGGCATATCATATCCCTTTAAAATATTCAAAATGCAATAAATAATTTCTATACTTAATAAATTATTTCTTCTAAGTTCTAAAGACGATAAATATTTTTTTCCTTTTGATATACTATAGTAAAATTGATGGCATTACTGATGCTGAACAAAACTATGTGACTATATAGAAACAGTGTTTCTATATATTCCTTCAATCTCTCTTGGATTTTTTCTGGTTCAACTATTATCTTACCCCGTTCATCTGTAACTGTTAGCACAGATTTTCCCTTCTTACTTCCCGATAATAACTTAACCTTGCTGTATAACGCACCAATCTCACCCTTCCTCTGTTAACTTTCCATATCCTTGCATTTAGATTTCCACCATGCTTCTTTCGCTTTATTTGTGGCCCGTCTCAATTTATTGTTTAACTCTTTGTACTTCATCTTTCCTAATTCTGTGTTTACATTCTTCCACCTTCTTCTCTCATCCATCGTTGCAATCATCTCATCCGTGACCCATGGTTTTCTTATCCTTTTCCCGTTAACGGTCCTATGGTGTGTTTTGCGGCTTTCGAAATTACAGTCTTGATACATTCCCATTTTATTCGATATTTCTCAGTTCTTTACCGTTATCCATCATTTTCTCTACAGCCTGCTGAAACTCCTTCCTCGTTAATCCATTTAATGGTTCTAAATTCCATTTCCTAACTCGCCGCCCCCGTCTCATCTTATTGAAACGGAAGTTACATTTCATAACAACTAAATTGTGGTCTGAGTCCGCATCCGCTCCTGGGAAACTGTGCGAATTTATCACACTGTTCCTAAACCTGTACCTAACCAGAATGTAATCTATCTTATACCTTTCTGTGTCACCTGGTATATCCCATGTATTCCTACACTTTTTCTGGTTTCAAAATCAAGTGTTGGTGATGACTAACCCCTTTATCCTTCAGAAATCAATTGCTTTCTCCCCGCCTTCATACCTCGTGCCAAAACCGTAGTCTCCCACCTTATCTTCATCTCTTCCTTCGCCTACCGTCGCATTCCAAACCCCCATCACTATCAAATATTTCCCAGCGAGAAAACACGCGATGATATCCTGTAAATAATGGTATATTTCTTCCTCCATATATATATATATATATATATATATATATATATAATATATAATATATATATATATATATATATATATATATATATATATATATATATATATATATATATGCGGGTCGCGGTCGTCCAGTGTGTAGAGCGTTGGACTACTGACCGGAGGGTCCCGGGTTCGATTCCCGGGCAAGGCACTCTGGGCACCTGCAGCTCCACCCAAGCTAGTTGATTTTTCGGGTACCAGATCTTCCTGGGAAACCATAACCGGCACAGGGAAAGGAACAGGCCCCCCTACCCTGATGTGTGAATATTCACACGCCGTCGGGCTTGGTACATGGGTGAGCTCTACTAAACCGACCTTCGGGTTGATTACTGTGTTTATGGTTTAAATACATATATATATATATATATATATATATATATATATATATATATATATATATATTTAATTACAGTGGTCGCGTCATTGTCATGTAATATGACAATGACGCGACCATGTAATATGATAATTACATGACAATGACGCGACCACATCCTTACTGCCCCAATGTCCCTCTGTCGCTTACAGACGACCAGCCAATCTCAGAAACCTTCTGAGATCCACCAACCCTTTGACACCCCGCCCTGACAAATTTCCACATATTTCCCCTACCTGCAGTCGCCCCCGATGTAAAACATGTCTCCTAATCAGATCTGCTCCCCTCTCCCCACATTCCCTCATTGTCCCTTCACCCCGTTCCCACGCTAATTGCCTCTCAAAAAACATTATCTATCTTTTGTCGTGCAAACAATGCACCTCATTCTACATAGGCGAATGCATTACCCCCTTATCCATCCGAATGAACAATCACCGCTACTCATGTAATCTGCTTCACTCTTTTCTCTTCCTATCCCGTTACACGCAAGTTCACACATCCTATCATTTGACAAAGATAGACAAAGTAAACCCAGACCATGAATCATGAATGTATCGAGGAAGCTTGGAACGCGTTGAATTTTTCAAATTGCGATAAAAAGTCAATTACACCAGATAATGCCTAAAAACAGTTACTTTGACTTTGCTTCTTAGAAAAGGCATAGATGATACGTATTTTACACAATTGGTGTCAATTTTGCATGAATAACGTACATTATATTCAACGATAATCCACATAAAATTTACAAATATCTACTGAACATTTATTGACAGTGATATTGGTATAAGATGAGGTAAAAGGCTAGAGACAGTGATGAGTATAAGGTGCATTAGATACTTAAAATATTTTGACAAAACCTTAAAATCACTTAGAAGCTCAATTATGGCTTTATAACTAAAAGCAATTAAACTGTATTTTCCTAATTAGGTTCATTGCTTTCAGAAATTTGAAATTTTAAGATCTACTGTCATTATTCAGGAGTCTGGAGAATGCATCAGGTACTCTGAAGGTAACTTAATTCCGGTCATGATAAATAACATTTTTATGATTCATAAACAGCTTGCAATCCGGTTGTCAATCCAGTTTGATTGGAAAGTCTTAAATTTATGCGGCTAGATAAGTGCACCAACGGATAACTATTAGTCAACACATCTAGTTAAATTATTTTATAATAAATGGAGGCTGTAAAGGATTTAAATACACATTGTGAAATATCATCATATATTGGGGACGTATTCATGAAAAACAAAAACAAATTTTTAGCCGCGCGAGACAATTAGAAGCTAAAAACTACACATTTGTGCACGGGGTGCGTATTCGTGCCATAGTTTGTCTTTATGACAGTCATTGAGAAATGGTTCTAATCGGGAAGTTAAATGCTTTCTCATTTTTACGAGAAATCAGAAGAATATACACTCTTAGTGTTCTGGAAGCATTGAACTGCCTTCATAAAGAATCTGAGACGTGCCTTTGATGCTTTGAGGAAAGACCACACTCGCACGTTTAGAAGTGCTGATTTATTTGTGCACCTTCTTACTACGGGACTGTATGCAGAGTCCCATAATTTTGACTTGGTATCAGTTGGAAGATAACTAACTAATTATGCGGGAATTAGAACATGCTACAATGAAACGCTTCAACAAATTGAGTTCAATGATTTGTGAACAGAGATGAAAAACGAAGAAAATAACTTTGGGAAAATTTCATGAATAAAATTGAAATAATCATTTAGAAGAGGACAGCAATGCCACTCACGGATACCACAGCGGTGCAGGTCGGTGCCGCGAAGTCGAGCAATGATGATGGCGAAGTGGAGGGTGTGAGATGAATCAGCCGCAGTTGTGGATGACGTCCAGGAAGAAGAAAAGTTAATTACCCGTGGAGATTAGAATGGAGTCTTCGGAGGAAAACTGTAGAAAGATATGGAATGGGAAAGTGAAAGGATATTGAAAATTCTGTGTTAAACATAAATTCGTGTTGGAAACAAACTACATAAAAACAACTTACCAAGAACCTATTCTTGAAAAATTAAGGAGATGTTAGAAAATACCAATTTACTATGGACATTTTATAAAAGCGAAATGAATAAAAAAGAGGGCATTAAGTATTCGGGGAGGGGGAACCATAATATAGTAGTCATGTAGTAACATCATAAAGTTGAAAAAGTAAAGGAAAAAATTAATAACTAATGATATAAAGGAATTGAGGGAAGAAGAAATGGCGAGACGGAAAATTCAAGCAATTTAATATCCATCAAATTAAGATTTTCATCTTATATATAGTGACAGTGATTGGTGCTTCGGAAGACGAGAAACAATTATACATGGAACGAAACATGAGATAAGAAAACCTTGAATCAAGGCAGAAAAAATTAAACTAATCGATTGGATCAGAAACTGCTAATACTAAACAATTTTCAAAAGGCTTTTTTTATAAAAGGTTAAGAAAGGAAATCAGCAACAAACAATCCAAGAAAAATAGATAAGTCCGGTAAATATGACCTTCTCCATAAAATGTTAAAGCAGCTTAGTTCGAAGTGAGACGTGACCACAACGAGAAGAGGTCAAACGACAATCGTGATGGGGATGCCCTCAACAATGTTTGCAACCCCTTGACTGACTGACAAATTAGAGCTTTGTCATCAGGAAATCAAACTGATTTTATGAATTCCCCTCCGCGCTTCACTCCCACCTCCACTTCCTCCCAGGCCATTATAATCATTTCATCCACATATACGTTGATCAGCACCGGTGATAATGGGTGATAATAGTAAATGATGGACGCAAGACAGAAATTAAAAAAGGCAAGGATACCACATCCCAAGCAACCCTTACAGGGGAAAAATAACAGCAGCAGGATGGAAGACGCAGAAGAAGATTAAAGTAGTTAGAATAGGAAACTGGAACCTCAGGACAACGTTGAGCAAAGGAGGGGGAGCAGCAAATTAGAAAATATTAAGCGAGAGATGGAAATATGCAATACAGATGTTTTAGGTATCTGCGAGGTGAGATGGAAGGATAGCTGAGATTACTGGAGTGATAATTATAGAATAATATACATCAGTGGAGATGAGAGCCAACGAGGCGTTGCCGTATATAAAGAGGTAAGAAGAAGCGTATTACGCATAGATCAAGCAACGGATAGAACATAAGCAATGCATAAGCAAAGATATGCAATGACCCCAATATATATATATATATATATATATATATATATATATATATATATATAATGTAAATTCACTAATAGTCATAACAAACACAGAAACTAAAACATATAAAAGAGGGACTCACTGGTTCTCGAATTTTCGGTGGTGCAACCACCTTTCTCAAGAGGAATTAGGAACAGAACTGAAGCAGAGGAGGGCCCGAAAGCAGTGGTAGGAAGGAGAAGAAGGAAAATGGTGGAAAAAAGAGGGGAAAAGAGGGGAAAAGAAAGGAAAAGGGGGGAAAGGCATTCGAGGTGAGGGGTTTGGAGGAGTAGTGTTATATGCATAAAGGGGGCAATTAATGTCTAATATTAATACCTGGGCGATTCCAGGAATCCAAGAGCCAGATGAAAGCTAGCTCTAATGTTTTGAGTTTCAGTGGAGGGTCTGGGTGTGGGAGGGATGCTAAGATGGATACTTTAAAACATTGATCAAAGGCAGTGTTGTGTTCGGAGGCATGTTTGGGGATTGGGATCATACCAATAAGGGAGGAATTGTTGCATGAGGCTCTCTCTCTCTCTATATATATATGTATATGTATATGTATATGTATATATATATATATATATATATATATATATATATATATATATATGAACCAAGCCCACTGATTTTATCCAATGCTGCCTACATTTCGCCTCCCCCACCTTGTCCGCTTCCTATTGGCCCCTTAATTCTCCTCCTCCTTGTATATATGTAGAAGAGTGTGTGTATGTATATATATATATATGTATATGTGTATATGTATGTATATATATGCATTTGTATATATATATATAAGGATTTTTTCCAAAGCTGCCTAGAACCGCTTCACTCTTCTGAGCGAATCGGTCACCAAGTCCCCCACTAAAGGCCCGGCCGCTTCACGACCGGGACATTCCAGCTCTTCCCCTACCGCGGCAACTCTACCGCCCCCTGCCATTTCCCCCTCCCCCACCTTGTCCGCTTCCCATTGGCCCCTTACCTCTCCTCCCGTCACCCTTCTCTTGCACATGTCCTCTCCGCTCTTCCCCGACAACGGCATTCTGATGACGACGGCCGTGCCGTCGAAACGTAAATATCCAATGTAAGTGTCCTTCTTTTATGTTTCTATGTGTGTGGTGTTTGTTATCTTAGTGTTTGTGTGTTTGTGCGTCGCCGGAGAGCGTCTTTTCCAAGAGTATATATATATATATATATATATATATATATATATATATATATATATATATATATGTTTGTATATATATAAAAAATATGTGGAGGAAGAAGTATACCAGGAGTTACAGGATATCATCGCGTGTGTTCCTGCTGGGAAACATTTGATAGTGATGGGGATTTGGAATGTCACGGTAGGCGAAATAAAAATATGGAGTTGAGGTGGGGGGCTACGGAATAGACACGAGGTAGGAAGACGGGGAGAAAGCAATTTGAGTTGTGAAGGATAAAAGGGTTAGTTATCACCAACACTTGGTTTAGAAACCACAAAAAAACGTAGGAATACATGGAAAATGCCAGGTGACTCAGAAAAGTATCAGTTAGATTATACTATGGTTAGGCATATGTTTAGGAACAGTGTGATAAATTCACACAGTTTCCCGGGAGCGGATGCGGACTCAATTTAGTTGTTATGAAATGTATCGTCCGTTTCAAAAAGATAAGGCAAGGGCGGCGGGTCAGGAAATGGAATGTAGAAGCATTAAATGGATTGATAAGGAAGAAGTATCATCATGCTGTAGAGAAAATCATGAATGACGGTAAAGAGCTTGAGTACTATCGAAGGAAAATGGGAATGCGTCAAGAAAATGATACCGAAAGCCGCAAAACATACTAGAGCAACAGTTAACGGGAAAAGGATTAGGAAACCATGGGTCACGGATGAGATGATTGCAAAGATGGATGAGAGAAGAAGATGGAAGAATGTAAACAGAGTGTTAGGAAATATGAAGTACAAAGAGTTAAAGAGTAAATTGAGGTGGGCCACAAATAAAGCGAAAGAAGAATGGTGGAAAACGCAATGCGAGGATATGGAAAGTTAAAAGAGGAAGGGTGAAATTGGTGCGCTGTACAGCAAGGTTAAGTTATTATCGGGAAGTAAGAAGGCAAGATCTGTGCTAACAGTTAATGATAAGAGGGTTAAGATACTGGTGAACCAGGAAAAATCCAAGAGAGATGGTAGGAGTATATAGAAACACTGTATGGTAAAGAACTTAGGCCGACAAGGTTAGACATAGAAAAGGAACAGGACGTAGAAGAAAATAGCTTAGGTCCAGGCATACTCGACGATGAATTAGAAAGGGCATTAAAGGAGATGAGAGCAAATAAGGCCGTGGGGGTGGACAACATCCCTGTAGAACTATTGAAATGTTTCGGAAAATGTGGGAAGGAAACTCTATATGGACTGATTCGTAGTATTTATGAGGAAGGAATCTGGCCAGAAGATTTTGTGATATCATTGTTAGTTCTTATTCCGAAAAAGGTAAAGGCTAAATCATGTGAGGATTACAGAACAGTAAGTTTGATATCCTACGCAGCTAAAGTTATTCTCAGGATCATCAAAAAAAGGATAGAGATTAAGGCAAATGATTACTTAGGGGATGATCGGTTTGGGTTTAAGTAAGGAAGAAGTACGCGTGATGCCATTGCAGTAATGATACCAGTAATAGAGATGAATACATAGTAGAGTACAATTACGAGAATACTCGTAGAATGTATATGTCTGTTTTGTAGATTTCGAAAAAGCGTTATATAGAGTGAGTGTCTCAGACTGCTCAGGTGCGAGTCGGGAACGGAGAGTCCGGATGGGCAATGTTAGGAAGGTGTAAGGCAGGGTTGCCCATTTTCACCGGTGCTATTCAACGTATATGTAGAGGAAATGATTAAAGAGGCATGGGAAGAACTGGAGGTAGGAATGAAAGTTGTCGGATAATTCGTAAAATCGGTTAGGTGTGCTGATGACCAAGCATTAGTTGCTCAGTCAGCCAAGGAGTTGCAAGCATTGCTGAGTGAATTGGAGGATCTGGGCGATAGCATTTGGTAGAGAATCAATACTTATAAAACAAAGGTTATGTGATTTTGCAGACAGAAAAAGGCTAAGCTAAACATTGAAATAGGAGGGGAAAAAATTGAGCAGGTAGGAAAGTTTACATATGTCGAAAGGAGGAGGGAGTTGATGACTAGGACATTGTGTAGGGAGGGTAAGACAAGACTCGTATAAACTCTGATATGGAGCTTAGCTATGTACGGCTTGGAAACGTGGTCACTGAAGTAGGAGGATGTACGTAGATTGGAGGCTTTAGTAATTTGGGTGTGGAAAAGAATAGAGAAGGTGAAATGGACCGAAAGGAAAACAAATGAGGAAGTATTGGAGATGGTTATTGGGGAGAGAGTTTTGTTGAGAGAAATCCTATGGAGGCAGGAAAAATGGATGAAAGGCGTATTGAGCGGTAGTGGAATATTAAAGAAGGTAATAGAGGGGAGAACGTTGGGTAAGCGAGGAAAGGGCAGGAACAGGATAGGGATGTTGGATGCCAAGAAGGGAGGAAAGAAGTACACAGAGATGAAGTAGGACCTGATGTAGATTAGGTTGCTGGATTGGATTTTATTTTGGAGTTACAAAATGTTTATTTGATAGTGGTGTCCATCCAAAAACCTACTTTTACCGGTAGATTACCTAATGATTATATATATATATATATATATATGTTCATTCAAACAGAAATAGGTATAAGAAAAGGGGATAGGAAAACACATAAAAGGCGAACACAGGACATGTGGGGAAGGCAGTTTTTGAGCAGATCACGAAAGTAAAAGTATCTCCTTATCCGGGATCCCGGATAAGGAAATTATATTTTATATACTAAATTATATTATTATTATACCTGTTTCTGTTTGAATGAATATTTGTGCGCCGTATGGCGGGATTTTCAAGTTTGAATATATATATATCCGATAGATCTATCGGAGCACTTTGGCGAATTATAAGATCGCATATCTCAAGATAAATCAGGTTTCCTTATTAGCTCAATAGGTAGAGCATCCGCCGCGAAAGTGGAAGGTCCGTGGTTCAAATCCCGGATAAGGAAATATTTTTTACTTTCGCGATCTGCTCAAAAAACCGCCTTCCCCACATGTCCTGTGTTCGCCTTTTACGTGTTTTCCTATCCCCTTTCCTTATACCTTTTTCTGTTTGAATGAATATACATATATATGTTATAAATATATATTTGAATGTATACTACCTTGATCAAAAAGTTCCCGGAATAACCACCGTGTGGCGCTCCCATCGTTCCGATTTGAGTTCTGTTTTTTTGTTAAATTGGTACATCTGTTGTTGATATTCCCTTTAAATCGTAGTGTCATAACTTGACATTTGCAAAAGTTACGTAGCCAAGAGTACATCTATCTCTGTGTGTGTTGGCGATTTTTTACAATTGCAGAAATGGATTTAAATTTGCAACAACGAACTTGTATTAAATTTTGCGTAAAAAACGGATTTAGTGGCGCACGGACGTTGGAAATGTTGGAAAAGTGTTTCGGCAACGATTCTCTAAAAAAACGGTCGTTTACCAGTGGCACGAGCGGTTCAGAAGTGGTCGTGAGTCAATCGAAGATGATGAACGCAGTGGCAGACCATCGACATCGAAAGTCGGTGAAAAAATTGATAAAGTAGAAGAAATGGTGGTCAATAACCGCAAATTAACCATCAGAGAAATAGCGGAGGACTTGAACATTGCCTATGGATCCGCCCAAGACATTGTGGTTAATGATTAGGGTTTCCGTCGTGTAGCAGCAAAGTTGGTGCCAAAAGACCTCAATTTCATGCAAAAAAGAGACCGTGTTGACGTCGCAAAAGACATGATTTGCGAGGCTGAATCCGATCCCACATTCATCAAAAGGATCATTACTGGAGACGAGACGTGGGTTTATGAGTACGACACGCAATCCAGACATCAGGCAAGTGAATGGCGTTCACCAAATGAGCCGAGACCAAAAAAACCACGTCGTTTTCAGTCAAAAAAGAAGGCAATGCAGACGGTTTTCATGGATTACAACGGTGTAGTGCATCATGAATTTTTGCCAGAAGGTCAGACAGTAAACAAAGAGTATTATTTGGGCATTATGAGACGTTTGCGTGAAGCAATTCGCCGAAAGAGACCAGAAATCGTCGCACAGTGCGTCGAGACCGTCGCACAGTGCTATCATTATTCGTAATTTTTTGACGAAAAATGCAACAAATACCATCCAACAGCCACCGAATTCACCTGATTTGGCTCCCTGTGACTTCTTTCTGTTCAATTGAGTTAAAAAACCATTACGGGGAACGCGTTTTAGCAGCCGAGAGGAAGTAATGGAAAAATCGCAGGAAGCACTGATGGACATACCGAAAACCGAATATAAAAAATGTTTCGAGGATTGGATCAAGCGCTGGCATAAGTGTGTTGCAGTCGATGGGGATTACTTTGAAGGGGACAATATAGATTTAGATGAATAAACTTGTATTTTTAATTTTCTGAATAAATTCCGGGAACTTTTTGATCAAGGTAGTATGTACACGCAAGAACATACATACACACTGTAACGATCCCAATCATACACCCTTGTGGCGGAATGCGGGGTTTTTTTGTGGATTTACGCAGATGTGTCCGTTTGAAAACTGAAGGCTTCTGAAAAACATCATATTTGTATTTCACAAACCAAAAGTTTTGCTTAATATAGAAATGGCTTTGAAAGGCGCGAGACATTGAAAACAGAAATGACAAATTACTTCTCCTCCTATTGTCCTGTTCCTTCCGATCAGTTGTCGCTGCCGGCAATTAAAACAATGCTACCGCTCTACCCGGTGACGGTCTCTGAAGGGAAGTTGGCCGGCTATTGTGGGCGAAAATTGGTTTCCCAGTACAATGGGAAATGCCGTCACGGCTTTGAATGGAAACTTGGGGAGGAGGGGGAAGGGGCGGTTAAACGGAGCTAAGCAAGGCGGAGACGCAGCGGAATGCACCGAGAAGGTGCAACAATGGGCGATGAAGAAGGACGGCGGAAGGGGGGGGCGGGGAGGAAAGAGCCTCGTCGGGCAAAGGGAACTCGCCGCGGTGTTGCAAAGTCGAGATTCCTGGAAATCTCCATCGTAAACAAGTGCATACAGAGAATAGCGTATCCGCGGAAAGTCACTGGGCAACGTGTCGGACACGAGGGGAGGGAGGGATGGGCGGTGCTGGGTGGAGGAACGGGTTGGAGGGGTAGATGGAGAGGAGGCAGGTCGACCTCGGAACGACGTGGGGAAGAAAGAAAGAGAGAAAGAAAGATAAAGGAGTTGGGGAATTAAAGGTTCACACGTGCATTAAATATGGCCCCCACAACCCCACAGCCACTTACTCTCTCGAGAGGGACTTTGACACAGCGGAACGGCACGAAATTATTACCATTAATAGGTAATCTACCGTTTAAGGTAGGTTTTTGGATGGACACAACTATCAAATAAACATTTTGTGACTCCCCACCTAGCAAACTAATCTATATCAGGTCCCTCTTCATCTCGGTGTACTTCTTTCCTCCCTTCATCCCGTCCAACATCCCTATCCTGTTCCTGCCTTACCTCGCTTGCCCAATATTCTCCCCTCTATTACCCTCTTCAACATTCCACCCCGCTCAATACGCTTTTCATCCATTTTTCCTGCCTCCATAGGATTTCTCTCAACAAACCCCTCTCCTCCCCCACCATTTCTAGTACTTCCTCATTTTTTTTCCTTTCGGTCCATTTAACCTTCTCCATTCTTCTCCACACCCACATTTCAAAAGCCTCCAATCTACGTCTCTCCTCCTGCTTCAGCGACCACGTTTCCGCGCCGTAAATAGCTACGCTCCATATCAGAGTTTTTACGAGTCTTGTCTTAACATCCA
Organism: Hetaerina titia; assembly: GCA_037158775.1. Taxonomy (NCBI): domain Eukaryota; kingdom Metazoa; phylum Arthropoda; class Insecta; order Odonata; family Calopterygidae; genus Hetaerina; species Hetaerina titia. Next base: position 4,026,562 of record CM073770.1, on the reverse strand, counting down.
TACTCAACGTCCCCGCCATCAAGTCCTTCCTTCTTGAGAAAGCCTTCTTGCCTAGCGAAATTCTTCTCCTTACGTCCCTACCACTTTGACCGTATTGGTCCAAAACACTTCCGAGATATGTAAACTGCTCTACCTGCTCTATTTTCCCCCCGCCTATTTTAATATTTAGCTTAGCCTTTTTCTTTCTGGAAAATCGCATAACCTTTGTTTTATTAATATTGATTCTCATCCCATATTTATCGCACTGAAACTCCAATTCACTCCGCAATGCTTGCAACCCCTTGGCTGACTGAGCAACTAATGCTTGGTCATCAGCAAACCTAACCGATTTTACGAATTCCCCTCCGACTTTCATTCCTACCTCCAATTCTTCCCATGCCTCTTTAATCATTTCCTCCACATATACGTTGAACAGCACCGGTGGCAATGGGCAGCCCTGCCTTACACCTCTTCCTAACACTGCCCATCCGGACTCTCCGTTCCCCACTCGTACCTGAGCATTCTGAGATATGTACAGGTTGCGGATCAGTCTCCTGTCCCTCCAATCCATTCCTATTTTATGCAATATACGCATCAATTTTTCCCAGTTCAGTCTATCAAACGCTTTTTCAAAATCTACCAAGCAGGCAAAAACGTCCTGATTGTATTCTATATTTCTCTCGATTAGCGATCTCATTACTGCAATGACATCACGCGTACCTCTTCCCTTCCTAAACCCAAACTGATCATCCCCTAAGTAATCATTTGCCCTACTCTCTATCCTTATGTTGATGATCCTGAGAATAACTTTAGCTGCTTGGGATTTCAAGGTCATTGTTCTGTAATCCTCAAATGATATAGTCTTTACCTTTTTCGGAATAGGAACTAACACCGATCTCACAAAATCTTCCGACCAGATTCCTTCTTCATAGATACTACGAATCAGTCCATAAAGGGCCTTCTTTCCTAAACATTTCAACAGTTCTACGGGTATGTTGTCCACCCCCATGGGCTTATTTGCTTTCATCTCCTTAAATGTCCTTTCTAATTCATCGTCGAGTATGCCTGGACCTAAGCTATCTTCTTCTACGTCATGTTCCTTTCCTATGTCTAACCTTGTCGGCCTAAGTTCTTTGCCATACGGTGTTCCTAAATATTCCTTCCATCCCTCTTGGATTTTTCCTGGTTCACCTATTATCTTACCCCACTTTTTTTTAACTGTTAGCACAGTTTTTGCCTTCTTACTTCCCGATAATAACTTAACCTTGCTGTATAGCGCACCAATTTCAGCCTTCTTCTGTAAACTTTCCATATCCTCGCATTGCGTTTTCCACCATTCTTCTTTTGCTTTATTTGTGGCCCTTCTCAATTTATTGTTAACTCTTTGTACTTCATTTTGCCTAACTCTGTGTTTACTTTCTCCCATCTTCTTCTCTCATCCATCTTTGCAATCATCTCATCCGTGACCCATGGTTTCCTTATTCTTTTCCCGTTAATGGTTCCTATAGTGTCTTTAGCGGCTTCCAATATCCCTTTCTTGATACATTCCCATTTTTCCTCGATAGTACTCAGTTCTTTACCGTCATCCATTATTTCCTCTACAGCCTGCTGTTACTCCTTCCTCGTTAATCCATTTAATGCTTCTAAATTCCATTTTTTAACCCGCCGCCCTTGCCTTATTTTCTTGAAACGGACGTTACATTTCATAACAACTAAATTGTTGTCAGAGTCCGCATCCGTTCCTGGGAAACTGTGCGAATTTATCACACTGTTCCCAAACCTGTGCCTAACCATAAAATAATCTAACTGATACCTTTCTGAGTCACCTGGCATTTTCCATGTATATCTACGCCTTTTGTGATGTCCAAACCATGTGTTGGTGATGACTAACCCCTGTCTCTTGCAGAATTCAATCGCTCACGAAATTATAATAGGCCGAAAACCTAATTAATCAGAGAAGGAAGTCGTGCATCATATATGCCTCTGACAGTACCCAAACCCCCATTGCAACGTATTTTGGACGACAATGCGCGCTCAGATAGAATATCCCGCGAGTTGTGAAGTGTGCGATCTATGATTAGGTTTTTACTGGAACAGAACGAACGCAAGCCGATTGGAATTCATGGGAAACTTAGTACAGTGTTTCAATGCAACAATTTCAGGGTGTAATAATCTATTTTTACACTCTGAAATCAAAATACAATTTCTACACTCTTTGAAATTATTGCATTGGAATGCATATTAGCGGACGACTCCGTTAAAAGTTACTTTTGCGTCCTCTCTCGCAGTTTCTTGGAATTAGTAAGGTGTGTTCGGAGACGAAATTTCAGAATAATAATGAGTGAAGGCGGATTGAGGCAGTGTTGCATTCAGTTTATAAATGGCCGCAACAATGTTCTCCTTATCACTAAACATAATTTACATTTGGCGGGATTTCCAGTGGTATTGTTCATTTTGACTCGCTTCAGCAAACAAACGGCAGGGCTTTCAAACACTGCTTCTCGAGGTGCACTGCTCCAGTGTGTGTGTGTGCGTGTGTGTGTAAAGGTACCAAATATTCGGCTCCCTTCCAATACTTTGCTCACAACACGCAAACGCTAGTTACTTTCTGGTCTCGCCTCGTGTATGGATCGCGAGAAATAGTACTTCACGCTCGCTTTACATTTTTCCATAAGAGTTTTGTCCTTTCTATTAATTGTCTTTTTTTAAAATACAGCTATGAGTGCCACTAAATATTCTACCATGCCGATTGGCCTAGGTCATCCCATTTAATAGAGAGGGTGCTACTTGAAGAAGAGACATTGGCTAGCGGCAGCAGAAATCCAAATGGGAAAATAGGAGAATGGAAAAATCGGCGGAAAATGCAGCGGCATATCTCTCACTCTCCGAAGCTTGGTAAAGGTGCCGAGGGTGACTGAGCCTTAATCTGAACAAAGAAATGCATCGTTGCGAAGTCATGACTCTTCGATGATTTTTCTAACTTTTCTCATACCTTTCTCTTGTTTAATTCTTATCTGCGCTTTATAGAAAATGTATCGACTATTTAATTTTCATTCGGTTGTTATATTCATTAAACTTATAATAAACATGGTACTAATTCATGTTTTATGCAGAGTTGTAATATTTGCCATTTTTTAATTGAAAATATTGAATTCAAACCAAAATTCGCATTCAGAGTAAATTTAATTATTAAAAACTGACAGAAAGAATATTAAAAAAGAATATCTTTTGAAAGCATTCCTAACAAATATGTGCAAGGCTCAAGTATTCAATCATTGCAAATCTCAAAATAAGTCGTAGCCTAGACAATAGATGTATAAGAAAAAACTTTGCGTCAGAAATTGAAGTCAGGAAATTAGGGTACGATTTTTTTATGAAAAGGGGGTACAACAAATGATTTATAAGTACGGTCCAAAAGTACGGTATTTCAATTTTTCAGTATAATACAAAGCAATATATCGAATCGTATCGTGCTGTCATCCTTTCCGTTGACCATAATGATACTCCTCGTGTTCCGTACGTACCATTTTCATTTTTGCTATTTGTAAAGGGAAAGAAGGTTGGTAGTGAAATGATACGATGCAGGCATGGAAAAATATGAAGTATTATTTTAAATTCGTTCCGTTTTGTACTTTTGGAATATTCTTTACCGGAATTCGAACTATTCCACTGTTTAAATGTGATTTGCCCGTTCGCATGACATCCCTAGAGCTTCAGCGATTTCTTGCACTTTCATTCGGCAATCCTCCCTGACCATTTTATGCACTTTTACAATAATTTATCGGTTAGAGGCACATTTTGGCCGACCACTACGCAGATCATCATCTAATCTGTCCGACAAAATTTAAACTAGTTTGCCCTCTTGACTATAGTTTAATACGAAGGAGCAGTCTCTCCCAGAATGTTCTGAAAGTCGGTAATAATTTCCATTGCTTTCGTACATTTTTTTACGAAGTATTTGCATTTAATCACTGACCCAATCCCAATTTTTTTCATCATCGCATATCATTGCACAGGAAAAACAACAAAGAGGCGTGCGCACTACAGTTCTCATCCCAGAGCACTGACGCGTTGCGGTGTTTACTCATTACAAGGTTTATTACTAAGCGGGAAACTCGTTGCCCTAGCGCTGACATCTTATGGTGATTCCGAGAACCTCTCTTAGAATTCGGGCCAATTAATACTTTGCGGGGTTGACACCCGTCGTGTGTTGGCGAGCGGGGGACGGCCAGGACCCCTTAGCCTCCTCCGCTTCACTCACTCTGAAGCGGCTTCTTCTTTTGAACCTCAAAGGTCGGGGAGGTGACCTCCCGAGGGATGCTGCGGGCACCGGGCGTTTTGACGAGATTACATTCGCTAGGATTTCCAGTCACCAGATTGCTTGACTGTAGCCCTTAATTCCCTCCAATTCTATTGCACTATGTTCTAAACTATAAAACCGCCTTTTTTGATCTCCTTGTTCACCCTTGACATGAACGCCGACCAAATTACTTTCAGGGGGGCACACACAGAAAGGGACGAGCATTGTTGTCTGTGAATAATCGTATTTTTGTCAACACAGTGTGACCTGTAATAAAGATTCTTCAATATCGGCACAACATACTTATCTGTTTTCTTATTTTAATTAGCGAGTTCCACGTTCCTGTTTTTTGTTCTATCCCTCTGAATACTTGTCCACTTTTCATTTTATTGATCAAAATCACCTTCATGTTTGATCTCCTCCACCACGTTTCATTTTTTCATATAGACCTTGATAGAGATTTGACCCTATGTGATCAATTTTAATTTGAATGTATGCAATTTTTTTGAGTATTAATGTTTTATGGTATTCCATTTCATAGAATTTTAATATTTGGCAATATCAGAATTTCTAAAATCCACGCTTAAATTTTTACTCGGGGAGGTTATGCAAATTCTACCACCCCTCAATTTTTGAAAGAGATTCCCCGCTTTTGCGCTGGCCTGCATCGTGATGCACGAGCAAAGCGAAGCGAAACCTTCACCTCGGGAAATGAGATTATTGCTTACTCATGAGCATTATTAGGTATAAAATTAATAAAGTTACGGGGTTCCTAAGATCAAACACATTAAAAGTCGAAAAATGAACAATTTCTTTCCTCAATTATGCTAAATTGGTCAAAGTGTACTGAATACCTTGGAAGCGGATCATAAGCACTTGTGATACGCACAACACTTTCCGTTTTTCATGCCAAAATGGCATACGAGAACCAACTCATTTTTAAAAACTACGACCGACAATTGGTTTAGGTGTGATATTTTACAGAAATGGTTTCCTCCGAGGGCAATAAAATCATCCTCAAGACACTCGCCGCCAATGACTCTGAATTCTCGAGGACAAGTCGATTGTAGGGACCACTTGAACCGTCAGGTAATATCATCCATAACATCTTCAAAGCATTAGGTAAGGAATGATGCAAATCTTGATACTCCGACTAATTACTTTAGTAATTCGTGATTCGGGGTTGAAACAATAATGAAACAAACAATACGTACATACTGAAATTATGACAACGAGATCACACTCTTGGGTCACTAAGAGTATCACACTCTTTGCCAGAGTGTAAAAGTGGAGCATACAGCTTCATACGTCTATGAAACATGAGGAGAATACTTCCGAACCATTTGTGAGAAGAGATAAAGTAAGGAAGCTAAAAATATAATGTAAATACGCCAGTTTCACTCAGTTATATCAATCCCAAATGTGCACAGGCTGCTTCTGTGATATTTGAAGGCATTTTTCCTGAATTTATGAAAGCGGAATACAAACACAAATACCGATGAATGCTTTTAAATCGTATGGTGAGATTTATTGACCGATAACAAAATAGGACTGTTGTCTAAATGCACAATGAATGACTTTTCGCCGAATGTAATTTGAGATTTCCCCTTTTTTTGATCTAATCATGACTTGTAGACCAACGCGTTGACTTTTGATAATCAGAGAATTTTTTAAAGATTTAATGCAATAATGAAGAAAGGCAAATAGTGACACTGAGAGGTGGGACTGTATCCACGGATGTGTTTAATGTTAAAATGGAATGTCTCCGGAACGTGAAAATGCATGAAGCTAACTCCACACTGATGTTCTGATGATATTAATTATTTAATATTTCTATAAGTTCCGTACTTTAAATTCATATCTGACACGCATTGCCATTCTTCCAACAAATAAAGCTGACGCAGTGAAAATTGCCATTCAAAACGGAGGCCCCCTAGGGGATTACGTAAAAGAAAATACTTCAAATGCATTCCATCGGAGGAAGCGGCGGTTGTTTTTTTATTGGGCACGCACCGGTGGCATGGGCCCCTCTGAGAGTCATAAATTGGATGGATGATGAAATCGCCAGACGTAACAACATTCGCGCACTAACATTTCCTCGACGGTGAATTGGTTCCGTTGGCCCTCTTTCGCTTCTCTTTCCTTTTTTTTGCTAGCGCGTGTTCAAGGCTCGGCGAGTGACCTCGAGTGCCGTCCAATCGGTTTTTATTCGGTTGCGCTCTGCCTTTGCCATGTTCCAGTGACCCTGCTCAATTGAAGTCCGTTTCCATTGGCTTCATGATGTGTTCGATAAAGGTGGAGGAGAGAGAGGGAAAAAGTGATGTTATAAATACAACCGGACGAGACGAGAAATTCTAAGCCTAAGTGGTTCGTATGATTCTTTGAAGGGAAATTATTCCCAATTCAACGGTGATCTTTTCATGCAGACGGCGTCCCGCAATGTCACAGTTCATAATCACGTAGAGATGAAAGAATTTAGGACGGGCACGGTTGCAAAGCGATGTAAGCTATTACAAGCACAATGGGAAAGGAAAATTTTGTATTTTAAGGTTAATGAAAAGTTTAAGATCATTATTACAGTCAGTAAATTCTGTAACAGGGAGAATAAAATACTGGTTTTTACACAGAAGGAACTGGGACTTGGAAGAAAACCTGACCCTGAATGTATGTAAGTTTGTAATTTTAGCATTTAATAGCCATCATTTGTGTTTATGTGTCACCTGCTGTCAAGCCAGAACTGACTGGCTTAGCTGGACCAGGATGGGTATTCCATTCATAATATTCAATAAATACTACTAATGCATACAATTAAGGCCCTACGGCTCTGGTATAGATCGTCTGTAAATATATTTTGGATTGCTATGCTATCTTGCAGAAGATTGCGTGTAATTGCATTTTGTATTGAAATGTTCGGTCGTATGTTGTATATGATGAAGATTATACTACTATTGTACATGATCAAGATTGCATGTAAATATATTTTGTACTGATATGTTTTGTTGCACATTGCATATGATTGAGATTGTACTACCATTGTATTTAAAATAAATGCAGTTGCAGGTTCTGGCAAACCGAACTAGCGGAAAACTGAAATGTCAAGCGAAAAAATAATAAGAGCTTTAATTTTGGCAACGCATTACGTTGCCAAAATAATTGGACCATGAAATGCTCCTTCAAGCTTCCTCGTCGACATGAGGAATTTTGGAACAACTTATGCTAATTCTTATTTATGTTATAACTTTTATGTAAGTGTGAATTTGTGAAAATGTATGAGTACATAAGAGAGAGGGAGAAATGCATTGAGTGAAAGTGTAAGAAACATATTAATACACGTCTGGGACGCAACGAATAGAGGCCATTCGAGGAATTACCAATTGTCTTTGCATCTAATTGATAGCGATTTTTTCTATTGTTGGAGGAGATAAAAAGCTCGCTAAGACCGATTAAAAACAGGATTGATAGGATATGCTCAACCTAAAGGACACTATGCATGCGGCAAGAAGCGATTTAAGAAATGGTAAAAGGATAGATAGAAAGTTTTCTTTATTTTGGGGCGAAATTAAGACAATGGAGTCTCTCCTACCTCCTAATTCCTTCCTAAAAAAGAAAGAAAAGGGCTCACCAATATTTGGAAAATGTTGGGATAGGAAACCTCATATTTGAAGAATTGATGATGTATGCATTAAGAATGGGAAAAATAGATGAGAAAGAACCATCGCACGGCCAAATGGCCACAGATGATGAGAAACATAGTTTCGAGCGGCCGTCCTCTTAACTTGAAAAGGGATCGAGAAGGGGCTACCCTGTAATTTCCCAGTTAGACGATGAAAGAGATGCAGAGGGAATGTAAAATGGGAGTCTTTGGTTCATGTTCAGTTAATTATTCAAAGATCTCTCATTTAGAGCAGCACATTAGGGTACGGGGAAGGGCCGAACCAACCACGAAATGTTTCAATCGGAAAAACACTGCGAGAAATTCGAAGTTGAACTTTTCATTGAGGTGTAAACTGTGCATAAAAGAAAGACACCGACGCATCGAATTCTCAATTGCAAATGAACGCCGTCGCTTTACACGCATCGCAACGTCGCATGAAGAGATGAGCTTCTCGCATTTTGGGAATTTTTAGCGGAAATATTTCACTAAAGAAATAAACTTAACAAAGAGGAATGATCTCTGGTTTGTAGAAAAATCGGTACAAAGGAACAGAAGTTAATAATTCACAGGAGAAACCTTTTTTGGGAGTGTTCTGAGAAATAATATCAAACAAATGATTGAAACTTTTAGGTAAGTGCAAATAATTCAAGTTTATAGCATATGTATCAAAAGTAACAGGCCTTTACCTTTATCCCAGACAAATAATAAGCAAGGTGTAAATTAGATTGACGGGCACAGAAAGAAGGGAAGGCAATTGGCCGCCGAACCAATTTATATGAGGCAATATATTACCCAGCAGAGTTTGAGAGCTCAAAATTAGAAAGAGATATTGGACCTCCCTGGTGCCACTTATCACCAATCACCAACTACTATAACAACTGGTGACTCTAAGGTCGCCTCTTCAAGCCAACTCTCGAGGTAAAATCTAAACATTCTTTAGTGTTGAAGCACTAAATGGTGTCAAAATATAGCACTGCGAAATCATATGAGAATCGCGTAAAACAGGCTATCGCGATACTTCAATAGGAAAATAATCTATACATGTACATCTTATCTTGCAGGCTGCTATAAGTGGATTATACGTATGTCGCTAATTACTAGAGTATTCGGATATTAGTGATTAAAGTTACCCCAGAGGTTTCATTTATATTTGTAGTGTTTTGATCCCATTGTGCAAGTGCACCTTATTATGCATCCATCAGTTTTTCTGTCAATGCCCATTAACTTCACACTGTGGTCTCGTAAATTCTTATCCACTCTGTATTTACCTAACAGTTTCTGGGATCTTTTTTAATATGCCTGCCTGAGAAGAAATACTGGAAGTACATTCAAGGTATTTTACTGACTCGGGTGATTCCGAGACGAGTAGCAATTAATATCAACATGTAGGTTACCTTCTACAGCGAGGAAAAAGAGGGTATTTCTTATATAAATCTTAAAATGATGGTTGTTGACCCACATTCAACTATTTCAATACTAAGCTAATACCGATCACATCAATATCTTTATGACCAATACCTTTCTTTAATGTAATCGTAGAGGAATTAAAAAGCGACCTTGAAAAAATTTGAACAGAAGAAAGCTTCAATTCCGCTCAATAATACGAGGGTGATCCAGAAAGTAACCGCCGTTTGTGTGTAGCGCGAGAAGGGGTAGCACCGCCATATTGACATTGGCGCGAGCAGTAAATCAGTACGCTTCTCGTGACTGTGCTAGGCGGAGCATCGTACGTTTACGCGTTGTCCAGTTATAGCCTAAAAACATGAGTGCCACAATAGAAACTCCGGCCAAGTGTGAAGTGCGTGGTGTAATATGATTTATTTGGGCAAAAAATCACTCATCAGTCGAACTTCATCGTGAATTGTGTGCGGTTTATTACGGCGGCAAACATTATGAGTGAAGGTGTAGTCTGTCAGTGGGTATGGTTTTTTAAAAATGGAAGAACAAACATTCACGACGAATAAAGGAGTGGTAGGCCTTCTCTTGTCAGTGATGACCTACTGGACAAAGTGAACGAAAAGGTTCATGAGAATCGTCGATTCACGATTTCGGATCTTTCCGACCACTTTCCTGAAGTTTCTCGAAGCCACGTACACGAGATTGTGACAGAAAAACTAGGCTACCGCAAGTTTTGTGCTCGTTGGTACCAAAACTGCTCACCGACGACCACAAGACAAAAAGAATGTCGACTGCCATTGACTTTCTTTCTCGGCACGGCTTGGAAGGAGCAGAAGTTTTAAACAGAATCGTTACTAGCGACGAGACTTGGGTGGCCCACGTGAACGCTGAGACAAAACAGCAATTAATGCGATGAAGTCATACCGCTTTTCCAAGCAAGTCAAAGAAAGCCCGTCAAACGTTGTCAGCAAGGAAGGTCATGGCCACGGTGTTAAGGGATTCCAAGAGCATTTTGCCCGTCGAAATTATGGAACGTTGCACAACCATTACTTCTGAAGTTTATTGTGAAACATGAAAACGACTAAGAAGAGCAAATCCAAAACAAGCGTCGTGGCCTCCTGACATCTGGTGTTGTGTTTGTGCATGACAACTCTCGGCCTCACGCAGCTCAAAGAACAAGTAAAATTTTGGAAAAGTTTAAGTGGGGCATTTTTGACCATCCCTTGTATGGCCCGGACTCGGCTCCAAGTGATTTTCACTTGTTTCCGTGCGTGAAGCGCTGGATTGCATTTCAGCGGTTCGACAATGACGAAGAGCTTCAAAACGCAGTGGCAGGTTGGATCCATTCACAGGCGGCAGATTTTTACGAAGAGGGGATTACGAAGACTGTTAAAAGATACGACAAGTGCTTGAACCGATTTGGCGACTATGTGGAAAAAGTAAAGTTTTAGTTTCAAGATGTATATAATAAAATTGTTCTATCTTCACTGGTTTAATTTTTATTTCAAAATGGCGTTTTCTTTCTGGATTACCCTCGTAGTTCCCTTAAATGCAGACTATATACAAGTGGTATATGCTGTGATAGATTCTGCTGATTCTAAAGTTCTATCTCACAATCCAACGCCAATTCCAAATCATATTAACTTAAAATTCAAATTGCATGCATTTAATTCATTCACGTAACTTTAAAAATACACTCTTAGTATGGTCGGTTAACTCGTATAATTGGATTGAATAATGATTTCTTTCAAAACAATTTCTATGGAAACGTAAAGAGAAGATTAGTAAGGTCGTAAGCGTCCGGTCTGTCAGATGGCCGGAGAATAGGTGTCTAGTGAAAGCTATTGAGATAGATAGACAAAGGACTTTATTTGGGCGAAATTGAGGCCTAATGGTCCCTTCTTCCATTTAACCCATCCTCTAACCAAGAATGAAGCATGTAAATTGGACATAGAGTAATGACGAAGGCACATATTACGCAAAAATATTTAAAGATTAGTGGAAACCTGAACTTGAATGGTATTTTTCCTTATAATGAAATGTGGGATGCTTAACATCGTGGAAGAAGCGAGAATGCTGGGTAAGCGGTGTGAAAGGAAGAAAAGGTACATGTTCTAAATAAGGATGTTAGAATATTTGAAAATCTGAAGAAAAAGCATGAGCAAACGATAGTAAGTCCATGCAAAACTCAAAACATAATATCTACTGGTTAGGGACCAACCAACCATCAATAACTAATAGATGAATGGTGAGGATCATCGTTATTTCGGCACTAATACGATCGAAAGATTAAGCAAAGACCTCCAGTCAACACAAGTCAAGATCTGAGGTCAAATACGTGGCTTATATAAAAAGTTTCGGTAGATTTTTCCTAACTTGCATTGCGTGAAGTGGTAAATTCACACTGTGTCGGTTAAGTGCGGGCATGATCGCAGATCGTGCCTTAACGTTGATGAGAGAGTGAGAGTGCACATACCATTATCACTTAATAATTGGTGATGCGAAATATCTCCGCTAAACTCGTCCTCCCGAAGGTCTTTGGACGGACGACCGAGAGAGCAGAGTCGAGTGTATCTGCTTGCGAAGACCTTCTGTAACGGTATCACGACGATCCCCCAACCCCCTTGCAGTCCCGACTTGGCACCAGAGGACTATTATTTCCTTCCCATTATTACCAGAGGACTATTATTTCCATCCCAAAATTGTAATTGCGCCTCAAAGAATACCACCGTGGTTTGACCCTAAGTACCGTCAAAGAAGTTTGCACGCGTACCCTGAAAAACCTTCCGCTTACCCTGGAGCCTTCGCGTCATGGAAGAGCCGCAAGGGCAACGGCGTGTGTTGACGCTCGTGGGATGTAGTGAGAATAATTTTGAGAAGCATTGAAGCAATAAAGCAGTTGCTGACAAATAAATCAATCCCCCCAGAATCTTTTCCAGATATTTTATATAAAATATATATACCCGGACCTATATCCGTATCTATCTAGCCCAACTATGCTCGGTAGTTGCAATTGCTCACTTGCGGCACAGGCTGAGTGAAATCGCAGAGTTTTCCTGGAGTGTGGGAAAAAATTCCACGCGTGAAGTGGCGATCTCTGCATTGATGCCCGACGGCGTTACGCTTTCGTTTCCCCACGGCAAAGAGAAGAGCGCCTCGAAGCGCCAACTTGGGGCGTTTGCGCCCCAAGTTGGCGGTGCGCGCTTTTTGTGGACATCCCTAGCTGTGAACATTCTCCAGCGGGGTGTGAAACCCCCATGGTGTAACCGGGGGTGGCGGTGAGGGGGGAAGAGGAAAAAAGAATGGAGAGAGGCGATGACGCCACATTAGGCACGGCAGGGCGCCCATTGGAAGCTCAGAGCGCGGAACGAATTCGTTCGCAAGAGCACGTGACCACACCGCAGCGATGTGAGCAGCCCTGTGGGAGTAGGCTGGCCGGCAATCCGTGAGTAACGTGCCCCCCCCTGATAGGAAGGCGCCCCTCGCATAGGCGCCCATTCTACCGATGAATCGGGTTTAACTCTGTAGGCCCAGCAGAGGTGACGCCCCTGGGTATGGAAACATGTCGATGCGAGTGATTTATCGATTAAGTTACTTATTATGCGGCAAGATTTATCGAGAAAATTCTGCCGATCAAATATATATATATATACACATACATATATATACACACATACAGGTATATATTTATATTTCACATGGAAATAGACTTTAGGAAAAGAGCACATCTAAAGGACGAACACAGGAGAGGTGGGAAAGGCGGAATTGACCAGTTCACAAATGCAATAATATTTCCTTGCCCGGAACTTGAAGACCGGATCCCTCCACTTGCCGGGCGGATGCTCTGACCAATTAAACTATCGAGGAAACTTACTTTACACTAAAATCTGCGGCCTTATATGTAGCCAAGTGCCCCGATTGTTTGGCCAAGAAATGGGAGTCAGGGAGGTGTTTCACCCTTCAAATGTAAATATATATGTGTAAATATTGTGTGAGTGTTCCTTTTATATGTTCTCATGCTGCGTGTTGCTGTCTAAGTTTTATATATATATATATATATATATATTTACATGTACATACATATTATTATTAGGTGATCTACCGGTAAAGGTAGGTTTTTGGATGGACACAACTATCGAATAAACATTTTGTAACTCCAAACAAAACAAAACCCAATCCAGCAACCTAATCCACATCAGGTCCCTCTTCATCTCGGTGTATTTCTTTCCTCCCTTCATCCCGTCCAACATCCCTATCCTGTTCCTGCCCTTTCCTCACTTGCCCAACATTCTCCCCTCTATTTCCTTCTTCAACATTCCACTACCGCTCAATACGCCTTTCATCCATTTTTCCTGCCTCCATAGCATTTCTCTCAACAAACCCCTCTCCTCGCCCACCATCTCTAGTACTTCCTCATTTGTTTTCCTTTCGGTCCATTTCACCTTCTCTATTCTTCTCCACACCCACATTTCAAAAGCCTCCAATCTGCGTCTATCCTCCTGCTTTAGTGACCACGTTTCCGCGCCGTACATAGCTACGCTCCATATCAGATTTTTTACGAGTCTTGTCTTAACATCTCTACTCAACGTCCCCGTCATCAACTACCTCCTCCTCGAGAAAGCCTCCTTACCTAGCGCAATTTTTCTCTTTACGTCCCTACTACTTTGACCGTATTGGTTCAAAACACTTCCGAGATACGTAAACTGTTCTACCTGCTCTATTTTTTCCCCTCCTTTTTTAATATTTAGCTTATCCTTTATCTTTCTGGAAAATCGCATAACCTTTGTTTTATTAATATTGATTCTTATCCCATATTTATCGCACTAAACCTCCAATTCACTCAGCAATGCTTGCAACCCCTTGGCTGACTGAGCAGCTAATGCTTGGTCATCAGCAAACCTAACCGATTTTACGAATTCCCCTTGACTTTCATTCCTACCTCCAGTTCTTCCCATGCCTCTTTAATCATTTCCTCCCCATATACGTTGAACAGCACCGGTGACAATGGGCAACCCTGCCTTACACCTCTTCTTAACACTGCCCATCCTGACTCTCCGTTCCCCACTGGCACCCGAGCAGTCTGAGACATGTACAGGTTGCGGATCAGTCTCCTGTCCCTCCAATCTATTCCTATTTTCAGTAATACACGCATAAATTTTTCCCAATTCACTCTATCAAACGCTTTGTTGAAATCTACGAAGTAGGCAACTACATCCTGACTGTATTCTATATTCCTCTCGATTAGTGATCTCATTACTGCAATGGCATCAGGCGTACCTCTTCCTTTCCAAAACCCAAACTGATCATCCCCTAAGTAATCATTTGCCTTACTCTCTATCCTTATGTTGATGATCCTGTGAATAACTTTAGCCGCGTGGGATATCAAGGTTATTGTTCTGTAATCCACAAATGATATAGTCTTTACCTTTTTCGGAATAGGAACTAACACTGATCGAACAAAATCTACCGGCCATATTCCTTCCTCATAGATACTAGGAATCAGTCCATTTCAGGCCTTCTTCCCACATTTTCCTAAACATTTCAACAGTTCCACTGGAATTTTTTCTACCCCCACGACCTTATTTGCTTTCATCTCCTTTAATGCCCTTTCTATTTCATCGTCGAGTATGCCTGGACCTAAGCTATCTTCTTCTACGTCACGTTCTTTTTCTATGTCTAACCTTGTCGGCCTAAGTTCTTTACCATACAGTGTTTCTTTACATTCCTTCCATCTCTCTTGGATTGTGTTCTATATATAAATGTGCATATTTTTATCTTTATAACACACGTATCTATAGCATCATACGATACTTGATATCGCGATGCTATTGATACGATAAAACCTGACATACCGGTATATAATGGACACATGCCGGCGGGCATTGAGATACGATTATAGAAATAAACTGTAGGACCAACATATATAAGATGTCGTTCTTTTACGATGAAGGAAACCTTCAAACACCATTTTTTACGTAAATTATCTCATTTTTTCTGCATAAATTGTCCGGTTTTTGTGTTGAAACTCATGCAAACAACGCGTACGTGGAGTGTTTGAAACACCCACACTTTATTTTTAGTGAATTTGCATGTGAAGTTTGTTTCCATTTGAAGAAGTATATAATTTATCCCTTAGTCACCAACATTTTTAGCAACATGTGATTTAAATAGCGGCACTATTGCTGGTGATCCTTGGCACACATCATGGAGGTATCTGGGCGTGCAGGTGCAATATTTTCGACATGGCTGATCCGGAGGGAGGTGTGCATGTGTCGTGGAGGGGGCTCGTGTCGGGGCGTGCAGGAATGGCGTTGTGGGGAAGGAGGCGTGTGGGAGGTTTGGAAAGAAAGGAGTGAGAGCGCAGAGAGAGGCGAGAAGGCGGGGGGAGGAGAGGGAGGGATGGAGGATGAGAGGAGAGGGAACGGGTGACTTGAGGCACCGAGGAGGAGATTTCTAGTTTAAAAAGTGTCGGGGGCGGTTGGTCGTCCGGGGGGGGGGAGGGAGGCACGTGGGAGGGGTGTTTCAAGAGAGGGAAGCGCGTCTGGCGGCAGTTGGGAAGGTAGAAGCCGGCGGATCGGCACCGAGTTACGGCCGGAGTCTCGCGAATCTCTCTTTCCCCACCCCTCTATTCCCCTTCCCCCCGAAGGGGATCCCTGTCCGTCGAATCGTCCGTCCGTCCGTCGGTGACCCTTGGGCGTTGGCGGGTCCCTCCATCAATCGGTGAGAGAGGACATCCGTATTCTCTATCGAATCACTTCATTTTGAGGTCCCCTCGGAGTTCGGTGGACCACGCGGCCGGAACCTTGAGTTCGTCGCCCGAGTTCGGAAAACGTTTGTTGGTCCTGTCGGTTGAAGAAACGAGATAAGGGTACAATGAGCGGGATGGACAGTCGGATTGCATTGTCCGCCAGTGAGAGTTGATTCGAGCGGGACACCTTTGCCGAAAGCGATTGGCGATCACCGCGTGTTTGCAACCCGCCAGTTTCCGCTCGGCTGTGCCTCTCTCGCACTGGAAATTGCACGGGGGCGAGGAAGAGGCAGCGAGGGGGGAGAGAGGCCCTCGCTGAAGAGGAGGGTGAAGTGCGGCTGCCGCGTGGGTATTCCAAAGGAGTCGCCTGGGGCAAAAAGTGTGCGCTTCACGGTTTGTCTTTCGCGCGACAAGTTGAGAACGCTTTTTGAAAATACCAAGTGATGCTAGCGAGCGGGAGCACCTCTTCGAAACTCCCTTTAAAAATATATACACGTATATGTATGTACATACATATATGTTATAAATATCCTCTAGCATAAAAGTGTTCGCCTGTGCTTGAATACGCTCTTCTGTTATTAATATTCCCCATCACCTCGGTTTGTTCTCCCTCGGCATCCGGCGGGGTGGAGTGAGTGGGCGAATCGAAGGGGGGGGGCGTGTGAAGGAGGGAGGAGCGGAGGGAACTGAGGCAGGGAAATAGGGGCACGTGAATTCTTTTCGGATTCCTGGGGGAGGGAGGAGGAAGGGAGATATAATTGTCAGTGGTCCCACGGGAATGATGGGATAAGGAGGGTGGGTAAAGGGTTAAGGGTGTCTCGCGCCGCGGGAAGGGAGAGGTAGGAGAAATAATCAGATGGGGAGAAACGAGGGGGTGGAAGAGGGGGGAAAAAGGGTTTTTCGGGAGCTGGGATTCGCTGTTTTTTAATTTGAATAATCTTTTCCGTAAGAAATTTCGAAGGGGAAGTTTCGGAAAGAACTTACTTCCAGAGAGAAAGGGAACTTACCAAAATTCGGACAGCGATACTTTCTGATACAGGTGATGCAACAAGACAAACGGGGTTTTGCCATAGAGAGTGAAAGTGTTGGGACAGTCGTTTCAGTTGTCGTTGCAGATTCTTTGGCAAATTAAAATCACTCAATTTGAAGCTTTCACACGTGAATCTGCGGTGTGCATGATTGCAGTGAGTTACAACCCCACATGTAGGAAAACAGTTTTCTAATCACATTGGGAAATATTCCTCTTCCAGAAGTGATGGAAATAAAATCAGTGGGTTGAAACGACTGAAGCACATCCCAGCAAGAGTCTTTGTTTCAGAATGTGAACAAGTGATTGATTGAAGCATCCGTAGGTGTTTCAATCTGGGCTATCGGAAGCGTGTGAATTGCTCTCCAAGTGTTTACATAGTATAGCAGGATATAGGGACTGGGAGGAAAGGTGAGAATTTTAAGCGTCGAATTGACGGCAGTCTCGCTGCCGCTTGACGCAAGCGGCTTGCGGCATCCAGTAGAGTACCCGCGGGAGCAGGGAAGGCCCGAGCTGAGGTAAGTCCCAGCACTAATTTAGGTCTTAAAATGGAGAGACAATTGCGTTTGGAAGAACACGAAATTTAAGAAACACCTTCTACGGTATATATGTATGTAGGTGTGTGTGTGTATATATATACGTGCATATATATTATTTTCGCACATAGAAATAGACATATAAGGAAAGGGGATAGGAAAACATTTTATGGATATGTTTTCCTATCCCCTTTCCTTATATGGCTATTTCTATGTGCGAAAATAATATTTGTTCGCCGTATGGCGGGATTTTTGAGTTTGAATATGTATATTATTATTATAATGTATTCTACCTTTTAAGGTAGGTTTTTGGATGGACACAACTATCAAATAAACATTTTGTGACTCCCCACCTATCAAACTATTCTATATCAGGTCCCTCTTCATCTCCGCCTACTCCTTTCCTCCCTTCATTCCGTCCAACATCCCTATCCTGTTCCTGCCCTTTCCTCACTTGCGCAACATTCTCCCCTCTATTACCTTATTCAACATTCCACTATAGCTCAATACGCCTTTCATTCATATTTCCTGCCTCCATAGGATTTCTCTCAACAAACCCCTCTCCTCACCCACCAATTCTAGTACTTCCTCATTTGTTTTCCTTTCGGTCCATTTCACCTTTTAAATTCTTCTCCAAACTCACATTTCCAAAGCCTCCAATCTACGTCTATCTTCCTGCTTCAGTGACCACGTTTCCGCGCCGCACATAGCTACGCTCCATATCAGAGTTTTTACGAGTCTTGTCTTAACATCCCTACTCAACGTCCCCGTCATCAACTCCCTCCTCCTTGAGAAAGCCTCCTTGCCTAGCGCAATTCTTCTCCTTACGTCCCTACCACTTTGACCGTATTGGTCCAAAACACTACCGAGATACGTAAACTGTTCTACCTGCTCTATTTTTTCCCCGCCTATTTTAATAATTAGCTTAGCCTATTTCTTTTTTGAAAATCGCATCACCTTTGTTTTATTAATATTGATTCTCATCCCATATTTATCGCACTGAACCTCCAATTCACTCAGCAATGCTTGCAACCCCTTGGCTGACTGAGCAATTAATGCTTGGTCATCAGCAAACCTAACCGATTTTACGAAATCCCCACCGACTTTCATTCCTACCTCCAGTTCTTCCCATGCCTCTTTAATCATTTCCTCTACATATACGTTGGACAGCACCGGTGACAATGGACAACCCTGCCTTTCCCCTCTTCCTAACACTGCCCATCCGGACTCTCCGTTCCCCACTCGCACCTGAGCAGTCTGAGACATGTACAGGTTTCGGATCAGTCTCATGTTCCCCCAAACCATTCCTATTTTCTGCAATACACGCATTAATTTTTCCCAATTCACTCTATCAAACGCTTTTTCGAAATCTACAAAACAGGCAAAAACGTCCTGATTGTATTCTATATTCCTCTCGACTAGTGATATTTTTACTGCAATGGCATCACACGTACCTTTTCCCTTCCTAAACCCAAACTGATCATCCCCTAAGTAATCATTTGCCTTACTCTCTATCCTTTTTTTGATGATCCTGAGAATAATTTAGCTGCGTGGGATATCAAACTTATTGTTCTGTAATCCTTACATGACGTAGCCTTTGCCTTTTTCGGAATAGGAACTAACACTGATCTCACAAAATCTTCCGGTCAGATTCCCTCCTCATAGATAGTACGAATCAGTCCATATATGGCCTTCTTCCCGCATTTTCCTAAACATTTCAACAGTTCTACAGGTATATTGTCCACCCCAACGGCTTTATTTGCTTTCATCTCCTTTAATGCTATTTTTATTTCATCGAGTATGCCTGGACCTAAGCTATCTTCTTCTACGTCATGTTCCTTTTCTATGTCTAACCTTGTCGGCCTAAATTCTTTACCATACAGTGTGAATATGTATATATATATAAATAAATAAATATATATATATATATCGATGATGCGGAAGTACTCCAACCAACCCCTTGACACCACGCCCTGACAAATTTCCACATATTTCCCCTACCTGCAATCGCCCTCGATGTAAAACATGTCTCCTAATCAGATCTGTTCCCCCCTCCCCACATGCCCTCATTGTCCCTTCACCCCGTTCCCACGCTAATTGCCTCTCAAAAAATATTATCTATATTTTGTCGTGCAAACAATGCAGCTCATTCTACATAGGCGAATGCATTACCCCCTCATCCATCCGAATGAACAATCACCGCTACTCATGTAATTCTGCTTCACTCTCTTCTCTTCCTATTCATTTACACGCAAGTTCACACAATCTATCATTTGACGAATGCTTTTCCCTAACAGTTCTAGAATCTCTACCCGATTCAGCGACCAACAGAGGTGAGAACTCGCGAATCCGCATACATCCTATATTTCCGATCCTTTAAAATTCCCACCCTTAACCGCCATCTTTAATTTCTTTCCCAACAGTCCCTAAACCTTCCGCCCCCCCTCCCGTCCCCATGCACTCTTCCCTCAAAACCTCTCAGTCTGACCTGAAGAAGGCCTCGAAGTAGGCCGAAAGCTTAAATCATCTACAGTGTGTGTCCTTTTACGTGTTAGCTGTTTTATTCTGTGTTCTATTGTGCCTTCCAAAAGTTATATATATATATATATATATATATATATATATATATATATATATATATATATATATATATATATATATATAAACGAATTTCATCAGTAAGTCATGAAATCTTAGCGTAAATTGAATTTCCTCGATAACTCATGCGGTAAGAACATCCGCCCGGCAAGTTGAAGGTCCGGTGTTAACATCCCGGATAAGGAAATATTTTACGTTTGTGATCTGCTCAAATCCGCATTCTCCACCTTTCCTGTGCTGGTCTTTTGTTTTTTCCTATCACTTTTCCTCATATGTATTGCCTTGTGAATAAATACTTGTTCGCCATATGGTGGGATTTCATGTTTGAATTTGTATGTACGCATATATATATATATATACTCTGAGTCTGACCTGAAGAAGGCTTCGGAGTAGGCCGAAAGCTTAAATCATCTACAGTGTGACTGTCCTTTTACGTGTTACCTGTTATATTCTGTGTTCTATTGTGCCGTCCAAAAGTTTTATTTCTCTCCTGAGTACTTCCGCATCATCTTTATATATATATATATATATATATATATATATATATATATATATATATATATATATATATATATATATATATACATATATATATAAACACACAAACACTTAGTTAATAAATATTAAACACACAGAAATATAAAAGAAGGACATTTACAGTAGATATTTACGTTTCGACGGCACGGCCGTCGTCATCAGAATGCCGTTGTCGGGGAAGAGCGGAGAGGGCATGTGCAGGAGAAGGGAGACGGGAGGAGAGGTAAGGGGCCAATGGGAAGCGGACAAGGTGGGGGAGGGAGAAATGGCAGGTGGCGGTGAGTTACCGCGGTAGGGGAAGAGCTGGAAGGACCCGGTCGGGAAGCGGCCGGACCTTTAGCGGGGACTCGGTGAACGATTAGTATAGAAGGGTGAAGCGGTTCTAGGCAGCATTGCATAAAATCCTTATATGTATATATATATATATATATATATATATATATATATATATATATATATATATATATATACTACCTTGACAGAATGTTCCCGGAATAACCACCGTGTGGCGCTCCCATCGTTCCGATTTGAGTTCTGTTTTTTTTTGTTAAATTGGTACATCTGTTGTTGATATTCCCTTTAAATCTTAGTGTCACAACTTAACATTTGCAAAAGCTACGTAGCCAAGAGTACATCTATCTCTGTGTGTGTTGGCGATTTTTTACAATTGCAGAAATGGATTTAAATTTGCAACAACGAACTTGTATTAAATTTTGCGTAAAAAACGAATTTAGTGGCGCACGGACGTTGGAAATGTTGGAAAAGTGTTTCGGCTACGATTCTCTAAAAAAAAACGGTCGTTTACCAGTGGCAGGCGCGATTCAGAAGTGGTCGTGAGTCAATCGAAGATGATGAACGCAGTGGCAGACCATCGACATCGAAAGTCGGTGAAAAAATTGATAAAGTAAAAGAAATGTTGGTCAATAACCGCAAATTAACCATCAGAGAAATAGCGGAGGACTTGAACACTGCCTATGGATCCGCCCAAGACATTGTGGTTAATGATTTGGGTTTCCGTCGTGTAGCAGCAAAGTTGGTGCCAAAAGACCTCAATTTCATGCAAAAAAGTGACTGTGTTGACATCGCAAAAGACATGATTTGCGAGGCTGAATCCGATCCCACATTCATCAAAAGGATCATTACCGGAGACGAGACGTGGGTTTATGAGTACGACACGCAATCCAGACATCAGGCAAGTGAATGGCGTTCACCAACTGAGCCGAGACCAAAAAAACCACGTCGTTTTCAGTCAAAAAAGAAGGCAATGCTGACGGTTTTCATGGATTACAACGGTGTAGTGCATCATGAATTTTTGCCAGAAGGCCAGACAGTAAACAGAGTATTATTTGGGCGTTATGAGACGTTTGCGTGAAGCAATTCGCCGAAAGAGACCAGAAATCGTCGCACAGTGCGTCGAGACCGTCGCACAGTGCTATCATTATTCGTTATTTTTTGACAAAAAATGCAACAAATACCATCCAACAGCCACCGAATTCACCTGATTTGGCTCCCTGTGACTTCTTTCTGTTCAATCGAGTTAAAAAACCATTAGGGGGAGCGCGTTTTAGCAGCCGAGAAGAAGTAATGGAAAAATCGCAGGAAGCACTGATGGACATACCGAAAACCGAATATAAAAAATGTTTCGAGGATTGGATCAAGCGCTGGCGTAAGTGCGTTGCAGTCGATGGGGATTACTTTGAAGGGGACAATATAGATTTAGATGAATAAACTTGTATTTTTAATTTTCTGAATAAATTCCGGGAACCTTTTGATCAAGGAAGTATATCATCAACAAAATGTTAGAGAGTAAGGCAAATGATTACTTAGGGGATGATCAGTTCAGGGGTTCAGGAAAGGAAGAGGTACGCGTGATGCCATTGCAGTAATGAGATCACTAGTCGAGAGGAATATAGAATACAATCAGGACGTTTTTTCCTGTTTTGTAGATTTCGAAAAAGCGTTTGATAGAGTGAATTGGGAAAAATTAATGCGTGTATTGCAAAAAATAGGAATGGATTAGAGGGACAGGAGACTGATCCGCAACATGTACATGTCTCAGACTGCTCAGGTGCGAGTGGGGAACGGAGAGTCCGAATGGGCAGTGTTAGGAAGAGGTGTAAGTAAGGGTTGCCCATTGTCACCGGTACTGTTCAACGTATATGCAGAGGAAATGATTAAAGAGGCATGGGAAGAACTGGAGGTAGGAATGAAAGTCGGAGGGAAATTCTTAAAATCGGTTAGGTTTGCTGATGACCAAGCATTAGTTGCTCAGTCAGCCAAGGGGTTGCAAGCATTGTTGAGTGAATTGGAGTTTCAGTACGATAAATATGGGATGAGAATCAATATTAATAAAACAAAGGTTATGCGATTTTCCAGAAAGAAAAAGGCTAAGCTAAATATTAAAATAGGCGGGGAAAAAATAGAGCAGGTAGAACAGTTTACATATCTCGGAAGTGTTTTGGACAAACACGGTCAAAGTAGTAGGGACGTAAGGAGAAGAATTGCGCTAGGCAAGGAGGCTTTCTCAAGGAGGAGGGAGTAGATGACGGGGACGTTGAGTAGGGATGTTTAGACAAGACTCGTAAAAACTCTGATATGGAGCGTAGCTATGTACGGCGCGGGAACGTGGTCGCTGAAGTAGGAGGATAGACGTAGACTGGTGGCTTTTGAAATGTGGGTGTGGAGAAGAATGGAGAAGGTGAAATGGACCGAAAGGAAAACAAATGAGGAAGTACTAGAAATGGTGGGGGAGGAGAGGGGTTTGTTGAGAGAAATCCTATGGAGGCAGGAAAAATGGATTAAAGGCGTATTGAGCGGTAGTGGAATGTTGAAGAGGGTAATAGAAGGGAGAATGTTGGGTAAGCGAGGTAAGGGTAGGAACAGGATAGGGATGTTGGACGGGATGAAGGGAGGAAAGAAGTACACCGAGATGAAGAGGGACCTTATATAGATTAGTTTGCTAGGTGGGGAGTCACAAAATGTTTATTTGATAGTTGTGTCCATCCAAAAACCTACCTTAACCGGTAGATTACCTAATAATATATATATATATATATATATATATATATATATATATATATATATATATATATATATATATATATATATATTTATATTCTTGGGAATCATAATTGTAGTGGTTTCCCGTTGCTTTCCTCAATAGTGTTTTTAACGTGACACCATCACTTAATGGCCGCCCCACTGGGGTCAGACGCCATTTCAGCCGCCTCACTGAGGAACAGATGCTGCGATGATGAAATAGAAAGGGCATTAACGGAGATGAAAGCAAATAAGGCTTTGGGGGTGGACAATATTCCTGTAGAAATGTTGAAATGGTTAGGGAAAGGTGGGAAGAAGGCCATACATGGACTGATTCGTAGTATCTATGAGGAAGGAATCTGGGCGGAAGACTTGGTGAGATCGGTGTTAGTTACTATTATATATATCGATGATGCGGAAGTACTCACGAGAGCAATATAACTTTTGGACGGCACAATAGAACACAGAATAAAACGGATAACACGTAAAAGGACACTCACACTGTAGATGACTCTAAGCTTTCGGCCTACTCCGAGGCCTTCTTCAGGTCAGACTGACCTGAA
>CM073770.1:3781635-4002082 GCA_037158775.1 Hetaerina titia | reverse complement strand
TCAATGCATTTTGCCTCCATACGTGCTGGAAAGTGGGGTCGAATAATCTAGTAATGACACTATTCCTTTACTGACGATCAAGCAAATAACTTTTCGTTTTTATCCATCGAAATAATGATCAAGGAAAATTTACTGGAATTGAATATAGACTTCAGAAAATTATTTTATCTGAAACTAATGTCAACCCTGACAATCAAAATAACAATGAACTAAGTTCCTATCACAATGTTATTTCTAAACTTTATATACTTTAAAAGATTAAAGATTGTATATACATGTATATATATTTGTATATATATATATATATATATATATATAACTTAGACAGTAACACACAGCACGAGAACACATAAAAAGAACACTCACAATAATATCTTGATAATTTCGACGGACTTGAGCTCCGTCTTCTTCGGAAGATAAGATATGACTAAGGAAAAGGGTACGCGGTGCAGGGAGAGTAACGGTCGAGGGAGAGGGGAAAAACAGGTAGTGGGGGAGGGGTGAAGGAGGGGTATATGGAGGGGGAGAAAGCGGAGCGGGGAACAGGTGGTGGGAGAGGGGTGAAGGAGGAGGTTATGGAGGGGGAAAGGGTGGCCAGAGGGGAGCGGAGATGGAATAAGGAGGATGCGGAAATAGTAACAAGCGACACAGAAAACTAACAATTCATCCACAGATCCCACAACACCCATGACCTGTTGACCCAACACCCATGTTTGTCATCCTTGTCCTGTGTTTTGACTTGTCAAGCCCTTATGATGACTTGGTGAGTTGATGCCTTGGCATATATATCTGTTTTATTCTGTGTTCTATTGCGCCGTCCAAAAGTTATATTGCTCTCGTGAGTACTTCCGCATCATCGATATATATATATATATATATATATATATATATATATATATATATATATATATATATATATATATATATATATATATATATCGATGATGCGGAAGTATTCACGAGAGCAATATAACTTTTGGACGGCGCAATAGAACACAATAAAACAGATAACACGTAAAAGGACACTCACACTGTAGATGATTTAAGCTTTCGACCTACTCCGACCTACTACCATAAACACGGTAATCAACCCGAAGGTCGGTTTAGTAGGTGACGGTAGAGCTCACCCATGTACTAAGCCCGACGGCGTATGAATGTTCGCACATCAGGGTAGGGGGGCCAGTTCCTTTCCCTGTGCCGGTTATGGTTCCCCAGGAAGATCTGGTACCCCCAAAAATCAACTAGCTTGGGTGGAGCTACAGGTGCCCAGAGTGCTTTGCCCGGGAATCGAACCCGGGACCTTCCGGTCAGTAGTCCAAAGTTCTACCCACTGGACATATATATATATGTATATATGTGTGTGTACATACATATATATATATATATATATATATATATATATATATATATATATATATATATATATATATATATATATATATATATATATATATACATATACATATATATTCATTCAAACATAGAAATAGGTATAAGGAAAGGGGATAGGAAAGCACATAAAAGGCGAACACAGAACATGTGGGGAAGGCGGTTTTTGAGCAGATCACGAAAGTAAAAATATTTTCTTAACCCGGATTTAAACACCGGACCTTCCACTTACCGGGCGGTTAAAGAAATATTTTTAGTAGTAGGTTTTTGGATGGACACAACTATCAAATAAATATTTTGTAACTCCAAACAAAACCCAATCCAGCAACCTAAACTACATCAGGTCCCTCTGCATCTCCGTGTACTTCTTTCCTCCCTTCATCCCATCCAACATCCCTATCCTGTTCCTGCAATTTCCTCGTTTGCCCAACATTCTCACCTCTATTACTTTCTTCAACATTCCACTACCGCTCAATACGCCTTTCATCCATTTTTCCTGCCTCCATAGGATTTCTCTCAACAAACCCCTATCCTCACCCACCATCTACAGTACTTCCTCATTGTTTTCTTTTCTATATTATAATATAAAATGTTTTATTGACTATGTTTTTATATCATGATTTAATAAAATGATTATATTGTTTCAATATATTTTAGATAATAACATTATTTTATTTTTAAAATACGACTTTTTAAAGAAGTTGGAATTGTCAGATTCACATTGCTGTCTTTAAAATTTTCACATAAGAACTGGAAATTACACTTCAATCCACAGAGACTATGTTTTTACATGCAATAGTAGCAGTTATTTTTCATCTTCTCATCGTTAATTGGTCATCTGCATATTTAAAAGCAACAGAAACCTCGAGGAATGTTGAAATAATTAGTTACCGAAAAAAAGGACATCGATTGAATTAAATCCAGGGCGAGTTTTCATTATTCAAAATGCATTGCAAAAGATTCCTCGCGACAGAATAATCGCAGAAAAAGGTATTGAAAACGGTTTTAATTAAAAAAATATATATATACAAAAATATTCACGAGTAGCACAATGATACACGCTTGCTACATGCAGAGTGTGAATGCAATTAAATGAACACATACACACAGAGACGCAGTCGCTTTAATTAACGTGATGGAAGATTAATCACAGCAGAGTACGCCCACTCTGAAATTAATTCATGGAAGCAGTACACCGGGAACAACGTTCTTTGGGAGTATGGCAGGTCTCGCATCAAATTGATGACTGAAATAAAAATAAGAGAGCATCATCTCGTTTTCCCGAGTTGTTGATTCACTTTTTCGGTTTTTAACTTTTTTCTGCATCGAGACGAAATTATTCCTCCCGTACCGAGCGGATATCCATTAGTTCCATCCTTTCCCGGACGAGGGCTCGACGTTTGATCTGACGTCAGGTTTGGATCTCCGTAATCGAAGGAGGGCGGCAATTGGGATAATCAAGGCGAATTATAACCGATCTCCGTCGAATTAAGAACAAGGGAAGAGAATTGGAGCTCGTAATTCAAAATTCAAAGCTGGAATAGTAATTGGAAGAGTCTAAAGGGTTTTCGGCGGGGATGATGGGATAGACAAAGAGGTTCTCACGCCGAAATCAGGAATTTGTCGGGTTGGCGATTGAAAACATCCGATGCTGCCGACGAACCAATGGCAGATTTCCTCCGACTCCCTTGATGAGCATAAACGATGAAGAGGAAATTATATCGCCCTCTTGAGTCTCCAAATAAAGACACGACTAAAATTGGCAGGCCCTAATTTCAATAGCCCACTCACTCACACCTATGTACCGGTAAAAACTCAGCTGCATATTGACTGCAACTGTATTCAACTTTTGAGTCACCTATTGATTAAGGTAAATATGGCTACAGTTCTTTTCTGAGTGAATTCTCAAACCGGTTTATTGCGCTTACAAACTAGTGTCATACAGTATTGGTATCTGGTGTTTTTCATCGCAGGGATTAATAGAAATAATGTGTTTATTTCAATGGATTGATTAGCCGTAGAAATTTAATCTCATTAATTGAAAAGCTCATTCATCAAGCCATTAAAAAGCTGTTTTAAGACCGCGACATAACGTACGACTTCCTGATCATGAACCCACGTGACATTCAGAAAGAGAATGTTACGAATGATTAAAGAAAAGATTACCTTTAAATAATTTATTTTTCCCTATTCCTCTAATATGCATAAACCCATTGATTACCCTTTCCGTAGATAATTGGGATACTCTTTAGAGATAGCATTTTACCAAAATGAATAATTCTGCAACGTGTGATAGGTTTTGGACAGAAGTAATGAAATTCGTCGAGGAGTTCGCTCGTACGTTTGACGTCCTAGTTTAGGCTAGTAAGCACAATGTCTAGGCGTTAAGTATTTATGCGGTTTGTCCTCTATATGGTGCTGAAGTAACGTCACCTTCTCTTTGAAAAGATTAATTTATTCCTAAAGTAGCAGTCATCACATATTCGGAAGAATAGTAGGGTTGCTGTTTATATTTTGGGCCTTGGCAACACAATCTGGCGTTTCTATTTGAAAGTTTGACACTTTAAACGCTAACTTTCTCCAGGACATATTTTCGTTCGATCATAAATTGTGTTGTTTACAGTTATTAAAAAATTTTGTCTCAGCGAAAAAATGGAGTGCACTCGTGCGATGATTTTTTTATGACTCTCGACGTAGATTTTGAAGACAGGAGTGCATCGATCAACTTATCTCCACTTTTGGCGATAAAGCCCCATCATTTACCAATGTGACTATGGTATAAGAATTCCATCATGGCCGCCGTTTGCTCAGCAACGAAAGTCTTGAAGGTCGTCCAAAATCAGTTGTTGTGCCAGAAAACATTGACGATATGCAAGAACTAGTAAAGGAAGGCCGTCTTGTGACTCATCGTGAGACTGAGGCATCCTTGGGAATTAGTAAGACGAGCAGCTATAGCATATTGCATGAACATTTAGCTGTTCAAAAAAAATATTTGCGTTGGATCCCGCATAATTTGACAAAAGCTCAAATAGATTCTCGTGTCAATTGGTGCAAAGAAATGCTCAACAAATAAAATCGTGGTGTATCAAATTCTGTGTATAACATCTACACAGCACGAGCATTTGTTTGCCAGAAGCTCTTGGTGAAATACGGAAAAAGAAACGAATATGTATTTGACTGGCCAAAACATCGAATTGATGGGTTATCCTCCGTACAGCCCTGATCTAGCACCAAATGACTACTTTTTATTCCCATTTATCAAGAAAAAATGCCTGGCCAATGTTTTTCGGCGCCTGAAGAAGCTGTTGATTCATTCAAAAAACATTTTTTTGGAGGCACCTCAATCAAAATGAAAAAAGTGTTACGACAATTGGCTCGAGCACATGCAAAAGTGTATTGATTATCATGGAGAATACTTCGAAAAACAATGAAGCCATTTTCAACAATAAATTACTTTCTTTTCATTATTTGACTGAAAATAAAAATAGAAACCCTCGTACTATACACAAAGTATTAATTTGGGAAAAAATATGAATTTGACTGTAAATGTTACCATGCAAATATCAAGGAGTTTTTTATAAGGGAGACGTTAAGAAGGTAACTTACGTATCGGCCTAGCTTGGCGGTGGGTAGAGCTAGATCCACCAACTTGGTGTTTAAACGTCCCTACACGCAGTACGCAGCCTGCTGTGATAGTGTATGCAGACTGTGGTTCTTCTATTATGCTCACTGCGAACCGTTAAAATGTGCGCTGCAATGGAAAATCCCGCGAGTTGTGAAGTGCGATCTGTCACGGGCGAAAAACTAACACAACCCAATTGAAAAATTCAAACTTTGTGAAGTGTGTACGGAGGCGGAATAGTAATGAGTGAAGGCGGAGTGAGGCAGTGGTGCATTCTCAGTTTAAAAGTAATGGCCACAGCACCAATGTTCACTAAGAGGACCGCAGGGGTCGGCCTACATGTACATCTACATAAGTACCCTGCGAGCCACCAAAAAGGTGTGTGGCAGGGGGGGGCTAGCCTTGTGACAGATGAACAGAGGGTGAAAAGCAAGGAAAATATTCGTAAAAATCCCCGATTTACGATTATGGATCACTCACTAGACGTGACTTTCTACGCAACAGCGCTTTGACAGTGACACAGAATTGCATGCTGGTGTAAACAAATGGGTAAAAGGATTTCTTCAGTAACTGAATTGAAAAGCTCGTGTATCGTTACGGTAAATACTTCAATTTGAACGGCGACTGTAGAAAAATATTCCAAGAATGTGCCTTTCAGATGTTTATAATGAAATTTCGTTTTGTAACTAGGCACATATGTAATTTTAAAAGGTAAGTTACTTTCTGGGTAGATTTCTTATTTCGTTAATGACGGTAGTAGTGGTAGTGACAGTGGTAGTGTCAGTGACAATAATTCATGGAGGATCACGTAAATCAAGACCTTGGGTCCTCATGGAACATCGAAACGAAGGTGAACTCGATTTGAGGGAGAAAACATTCTGATATATAACATAGGAAAATCATTTGCCAGTTCCTCGGCAAGAAAAAAACCCTCAATGTGAATAATAATGAAGTTGCATTAAATTATTCTTTCCGTTGTTTGATCTCTATTATTGTCAGTTAAATGATGGTGATAGCGTCTTCATGTACAGATGAAACCTGACTAAGTAGGGCGTGTGGTTGGGGCTATGCTCAATCACATCTACATACGTTATACCTTGCAAATCACCGCTGGGGTATGTGCCAGGGGGTGATTGAATGCCGAGCGTGCAATATCAAAAATGTTTTTCATAGCTTTTAGTGCCAATAAAACCGTAAAATTAATCCAAATATTCAGATATTTAGATCATGATGAATATAAGATATCAGATCATCAATCAATAAAAATTATTGCACTGTTGATTTAATTATTGGGTAAGTTTGAATTGTCGCAGTTGTTGAGGTTTCCTAGTGCCAAGGTTGTGAATGATGTGAGGGGATAGTTTGCATCGATCCGTCCGCCATTGGATTGAACTTCGGTTTTGGTCTCCCTCTCTCCTATATTAGTTGTAATGGAGCACTAGAATAATTTCCTTTTGTGTCGGCGTTATACTGGAAATACTTGTATCTTGCGCCAGGTCTAGATAAAGGGGACGCTGCGTTTTATAGAAAGGTTCTGCAGTCAGGACACTTATTCTACTTTCCCTTTATGTGTCAATTTGAAAAATCGAACAACATTGTGTGGGTCTAATGAAAACCATTTATTATTTACTGTGTTAAATATAGTCTTTAAGCAATCTCGATTAGGGACCGAAATTAAGACAGACAATCGAATAAGTGAGACTCAGCCCAGGACTGCGGATGAATTCACCTGAGTGATCATTATTCAAAGTGAAGGAGATAACTTCAGGCGTCACTTTGTGGAAACGATAGATATTTGCAAAAGAACCAAGAAAAACCAAGTGTTACTTTTGCAAATCATTCAAAGTGGTTTTGACGAATTGCGCGGGCGGACAGAGTTCACTTGCAATGAGCGATCGGGAGAATGGAACGAAAAAATATCTCAAAAAAATGTTCTCTACGGCGATTGAATTGAAGTGTGGACGATGAAGAAGTGGAAACAGGGAATACCTTCCAATCCGCACGCACACACACACACACAAAAACACAAAATGAGACGTAGGACAAACGATTTTACAGACGAGAGCGTTGATTGAACTCACATGAAAGTTGTGTTAGATGTCGTTACAATCGCCTCGTCATACTATATATCTTGGGAAAGTATCAAAGACTCAGGCTCCCGTTTAAATTTCGAAGAACACAAGTTCATTTTTATCAATGTCTGATTGATTTTATTTAGGAATGGCAATCACCGTTCAGCTCGTTCATGTGGCATGATGTGTACTCTGAGTTAGAAAGGCGATTGGGCATCGCTTAATTTGAGGCGGCCAAAATGTTATTACTCACAACTTTCTGCCTTGAACAGCATTATAATACATTTCCAAAAGTTCTACTTATTACTCAAATGCGGCCAGTAGAAATTGATCTTGTTTACGTCAACAAACCACTTTCAACTTCATATTTTAGGGCTTACATTTTCCACACGAGAGCCCATTTGGTGAATAGAGGTATTTCTGCACACAATATCTAATGAACCTGGGCCTCCATTATAAAAAACATAAGTAGTAAATGTGACGACACGACCCCCTGTGTGAAACCAGTTCGGATAAAAAGCATTTGGGAATAATAATTTCCTATTGTTGTAAAGAAAGAGCCTTTCGACAGGAAATAGAGCGGAATATTAATAAAGAAAGCTTTCTAAATAAAGCTATCTTACCACACCTCATCAAAGCCTTCTTAAATTTAGAGAAATGTGGCTCAGGTGCGTGGACAGAATGGCCGTGAGCTGGGGAACGGAACGGAATTTTAATTTACGTTGATATAACTGTTTTCTAATAATATGTAGAGGGAACACATAATGGCAATGGGATTGCAAATAATGGAATGGGATGACAAATTTTGGGATTGCAAATGCCTTTCTTCAGCATGTAAGATTGTTTTCTCGGTACACTAGGCAGTGGAAAAATAAATGGAGACGCTGCAAGAGTTTAATGGTCAAGAATGAATGTTTATTGTCTCAGGCGTAACTTTATGGAATTCGCATAACGTAATGAAATGAAATGAAATAATTGACTTTGTAATTGCTGCTAATCAACGCATGTTTGCTGAATGAAGAAAGCCAAAAAGAACAAAGACTGCAAGCTCTGGGGTCATGAGTTTGGGTTTATCCTAAAGGTGTCCGAGGACTGTCCTGAAAAGTAACCTCCGTTTTCATGTAACTGGAGAATCAGTGCCGAAAGGTCGCTGCATTACCGCAGACAGTAGGGCAGTACGCGTCGATCTGCAGCAGTTGTAAGGTCATGCCGCTTGTCGTTTGTTTGCAGTAGCGAGTCAAAATGAACAATGCAATTGAAAATCCCGCCAAATGTGAAGCCCGTTCAGTGATTAGGTTTATACTGATAAAAAACGTCAAAGCTGCTGACATTCATTACTCAAATTTGTGGTCTGTAGGGCCCAAATGAGTGAGTTGTCCGTCAGTGTTGTCGATCGTTCAAGAGTGAACGGGGAAATGTCGACGAAGAGGATAGAAGTGGCCGCCCCCGTCCGTGGTGAGCAATGAACATCGCCAAAAAATTGACGAAACATTTCGTGAAAACCGGCGTTTGACGATATCTGAATTCTTTAGAAAATTTTTCGCAGATTTTTACGACTCTATTGCATGGAAATACGACTGAAAAGATAGGCTACTACCCATGTTTTGTGCTCGTCTCGACGCGGAACTTGAAGATGCCATCACTGATAGGCTGCAATGTCAGGCGGCAGAATATTATACTAAAAGTAATCAGAAAACTACGTCAGAGGAATGACAAATGTTAATTTAACCTATTTGGGGAATATGCATACAATAGTTGAGATATGTCTTATTTTTGGTTGAATAAGGCACACTTTGTTGTTCCTCAATAAAATGTCTGTCAAATTCCATAAAGTGTCGCCAGAAACCACCAACTTTAGAGATATGTTGATCATTTAGATGAAAATAACAAACTTTCTCTGCCAATTCCATTGTATTTTTTAAATGACAACGGAAGTTTCTTTCTTGACAACCGTATTCAATAATCCATTTAATCGTATTTTATCAATTAAATTCAATGTTATCTGTAATATCATTAATCAATAATTACCTAAATAAAAAATAATGTCATTTATTTAGAGTACAGAATTCTGTATCAACTTTAATCTGGTACACAGACAAAGTCCAAGTGGAAGAGGAGACCCCTAGAGCCGCATACGTAATCTCAATAGATCCACCTCGATAGGTCATTATTAAAAGCATTCAGCCACGGCCGCTTAAGACACGATTAGCTGCAATCTCAAGGAGTGACTTCGTTCAAAACATTCGCATTCTTTTTCGTTTGTTTTGCGGCGAAGAAAGTCATGGGGAGGTCAGAGCCTCGTTTCGTCTGGAAAAGTGGCGGGAGGGAGGGCCCGCCCACCTCCACGAACGCGCATATAATTATCTCCCCCTCCCCTCTCTCCTCCCTTCTTTGCCCCCCTCCAATAACATTGCGTCGCTTTCTTCCAGCGAGAGCTGGCCGAGTGCCAGACACTCCACGGACGGTCAGCGGCAGCCGGGGGGGAGGGCGAAAGCGGACGAAAGGGGTGGCTGATGATCCACAGCTGTTTTTCTTTTGTTTCGGCCACGACAGTCAGCCATCGGAAAATAGACAAATATTTCTAGAAGCAAGTCGTGCGACAACTGGCGACTTCATTGCCAACACGCTCCTTAATCGACTTAAAAAAAAATGAATGCACACAAGCGTGGCGTTTGATGGCGAGGGCATCTCATATGTGAGCGTATCTTTTTTTGCAATTTTCTCTGGAACTTGAGTGATGCGTGCGACTTCGTCTCTTGACTATTCATTATGAAAACTCTAACCTCATGCTAACTAAATTGGCTAATCCTAATACGGGTCTCCGGTGCAATAGCGTGTTCTTTCGCCATTAGAGGTTTATCGAGCACTTGGAACCATTTCACGACTTTGATTTGTTTCTATTTTGGTCACCGAATTCACATTAGAGATTACGATGGATTGCAATAAAACATATCAATATCAAAAAAGTACGAGGTGCACAGAGAGTTAGATGACGGAAAAAAAACTGCGAAAGGAATCAATGGGAGACAAAATACTGGTTACGATATATTAGAGAAGAAAAGGAATTAACGCATTTGTCCACAACGCAATGACCGAGAAGGCACTTTCAAGACTAGTTCCGTCACTTGAAATGTAGCAGTCGACTCTCGCCACAACTTTTAGCTCACTCCGAGACATCGCCATATCCCTTCCACTAGGACGCGGTTATGTATTTTTCATATGCCCTCGGCTCTTCTCAATGGACGATTCCTAGACTCGGAAGTCCCCTTACGGCTTTGCCCCCCCCCCCCCACGGATTTCTCTGTCTGCCTCATTACGTACATGATCATGGTATTGTCAAATAAACATCCTCAATCTTCCATCCTCACATTCCAGCCTAGATTTATGCACTGGTTTCCAAAAATTCGCCTATACGTCCAATCTACCACTATACTTTGCATTTCATTTAATTAGTTTTGCCAACCTAGTTGAATTCCCCCTTGAAATACCTCAAACGTGCAAAGAGATTCCCGGTTATGTTTTATGCAACTTTGTGGTAATATTCTTACTACAGAGAAGGATTGACATTTTCACTTTCCCTTTTTAAAAATGAAATTAATCTTAATAAAATTAATATTAATTAAATAATCTCCCTTTGGCTATTTCATTACAATAAGCGCTCTCTTTTAACAACTAAATGTAATATCTTTAAATAGATGAATACGCGAATATGTGTCTTAATTGAAACAACATTCTATAACTTTATGATTTCAGGTTGTCTCTTTTAGCCAAAATTAAATTTTAGAAGTATTATTTTGTTTAAATTTAAAAAAAATATCAGCTATGCAATGTCAAATGTTCCTAATGTATGCATTTTGCAAAAAAAGTTTTCATGAATACATATGACATGTACTTATGTATGTATACAAGTACATAATATGAATATGCATAGACGCAAGGATACATCTTTTACGTAATATCACGTGCATCTGCAATAAAATTGAGGAATATATTGATCACAAATTTTAAAGTTTAATAGATTCGTTCTAAATTCATATTGCGTCTGCATCGTTTAGGCAAACCCCATCGAGAAGTGTTGACATTATAATCCAGTTATCATTTCTGGAATTAGTGGTTGGTCACTTTCCAAGCCACTCCATTTCTGTACACTCTCCTAGTGTCTTCGTAATTTCTTGGGTTCATATTTTCCACTGATACTTCTCATATTAATACTTGGCTTTCTTTAGTTCCTTGTTTAAATGTTTCACCCCGCGACGCTCTTCTGTTGGCTGCCGGCCAAATGTGCGCCCAATGATTCTCATATTCATCTCGCCAGAAACTTCTTTTGTCATCCTCCCATCACCAAATCTCCGGATTAGTTCTTCACTCACCACACGGTTTTTCCATATAATTATCATCATTATTATGTGGTGAGCCATTGGATTGGTTTATGATGAGCAGTCAAATGAAAACCGAACACCCACAATAACGCACAGTCCGCGCGAAAAATTGCAACACTGTTGCTCGGTATCGATACTGCTATGGATGTGGTAGGAGAACTGCATAATCGCACAACTCACACGGACAACTCGCAGTCCTGTCTTGCTGGTGCGCGGACTGGTGTGTGTTTATCCATCTGTATAAATGGAGAGGCAAGCAAAGAAGAGCAGAAGGATGTGGTTCGTATTCCGAGGGCGCTGGAGCGGAGAGCTGGAATGATTCATTCCTCGTCACTTGTCTGTGCTGCGTATGGCGAACACTGCATTTCCGTGACGAGCGTGCACGTCCTGTTTGGTTTTCATTTGACTGCTCCTCATATAATTTTGGCTGAAATTCTGGAATGTCTTCCAATAGTGGAGAGAGTAAACTACATACTATAAGGGCTTCCATTTTCTGTTTCCTTATTCGGAGGTTAGTTTGCACACTTTTGGTTTGGTGGTCGTTACTTTAGATAGGACTTCATTGGAATGAACAATTCAGCTAACTACTATCTAATATAATGGCGTTCCCACGTGATGAGAGCCTTGCGCGCTGGGTGATATTTCCTTAGCTATTGCTCCTGCATCCGGATGTTTTAGAGAACTAACTGCCAGCCTCGGCGATGGACCAGGCGCCAATGATCTCGAAATATAAGTGAGCGTGTGCTATTCTTTGAGACAATATCGATTATTAAGATATTCGATATGGATACCAATTTTTCCCGCTACTGGTGAACATGAATAATGGCTCACCCTCAACGTTATGCCCAGTGCTCTCATTCATAGTTGTCATTCACCTCTATATCATTTCTCCGGGTGGAGGACTGGAAAATATCTTCGTTTGATTTATCCTTGTTCAGATTAGATGAACATCTATCGGACTCATTTCCAAAAGGTTGCCTTCCTTCTTCCCTGTCCGAATAAATATGTCCTCCGTAAATCGCCGTGTACGTATATCACCCCTCTCATCATGTCGTGGTACACGCCATTTCTTTCACTCCCTTCATCCCTCTTCCTTGCCTTATCGATTTATAAGATCAAGGGCCACAATTGTCATCACTGCATTGATCCTTACATTATTTTAACTTCAATTTCACTTCACACATTATTTCCCGTTAGCTTTATACGGAATAAGAAGAGAGAAAGAGATATACATTGATTTATATCCACAAGTCTTCTTCTATAGCATCATTTTATTCCGATTCCATTAAGAATAGACTGATATAGGGTCGGGTTTATACTATCAAGAGCTTTAAATGGAAACACAACAGTAAATATCGGCTGACTCTTTTGTATCGTCTTCTCCACAATAATTCTGAGAGGAAGAATAGCTTCTCTTGTAAACGGCCATACATTTTCTCAAGTAAGCAGCCCTTCATTTCGTCTTTGGTGTGCGGTCGAGCATTTAAATAGATCTGAGATCCCCCATATTTCTCTCCGTTACAAAAAATACTTCAGTTAATTTGCGAGCCTTAATCTACTATATTTCTTTACGCGCCATTAAGTATTCTCTTGTTTGTATGTGTCCAATTCCTCCTCCGACGACTTCTCCTCCGTCAGAGGTTCCTAAGGAAGTCGTGTTTCTGCAATCTCGCTTTCACGCGCCTTTTTAAAATTATTTTTCCATCAGGCGTCGAGTCAATCAGTTATTCATATCCACAGTATTACATGTGCGAATATTGCGCCAAACTTACTCTTTATACTACCACAAGAACCAGACACTTTGTGCATCTATTGCGGATTGAAAAAAATTGGAATTTCTTTTAAAACTTTAATTGACAACCTCCTTAGTAAATCCACATGATTTTTTCAATAATGAAACTCAAATCTTTGCTTATTTTAACTTGAAATTTACCTTGAACATGCATACAAATGTTAAATTCAACCTTTTATTTGCTATTTTTACTTTTTTACCAGAGAAAACGATAATTTCTTCGAATTATTTCATTGCTAAATATGGATAAATAAATATATCCATAAATTATATAAACAGGATGCGTTCCGAAAGAAATGCATTTATTTTTTAAGTAATTTATTGAACAGATTTGCACAAACCTTGAAAATTCTTCAAAGTACTATCCTTGGCCCTCTACAAATTTTTTCCAAAAATTCCGCCATGAGCTGTACGCCCCCTGGAAGGCGTCTTCGGGGACGTCTCTCTCGCAAGGTCTTCTATTCACGGCTGATTGGATCTCTTCTGTGGACGGAAAACGGGTTCCTTTCAGGGCTGCCTTATTTCGAGGCCCATAACACCTTCGGGACACAATACCTTCGCCAATACATTCCCCTCTTTGGCAAATAGATGGGTCGATTGTGTGTGTGGACTCCGCTTGTTAATAAAAATTGTGCCCGTTGACCATGAGTTAAGTACAGCTGTGCGATGTCATCCATCAAAAATAATTTCTACTCCCTCTTCATCCCGGATGTTTCCATCTGATCGTGTTTAAAGGTATCGATGGAATAAAATATCGATGTTTAGGACGTAGCAAGTGCCTCATCGCCCTTTCTCGCCGAAGAGCCGAATACTCATGACGGCGAATGGCGAGGGAACTGGATTCCAAAGATGTTGAGGCAAGAAAGAAAGGAAGAACTTTATAGCATTCGAAAGTGATTGATCATAAAATGGAAGCAAAGTCGTTTACTTGCCGGAAAAATCTTCTCCGCGCACTCCATCGAAGGTAATAAGCCTTTGTGATGGAATGCAGTCTAGAAAAGAACTGAAAAAGAGCTACTTAAATGGGAATCACAATATTTGTGCGTTTGGCCCACACGATTTTTTCAATCAATACTTCATTAGGCGAGAACTTAGAGGGCTCCCGAGAAAGTAATTTACGTTTTGAAATAAAATGTTAACTTAGTGACAAAGTTTTATTATTTTCACGATTTGTTTCATTTGATTTTCACCGTCAGATCATTTGTCACAAGGCTAGGCCGACACCCGCTGCGGTGTCCTCCACGTGAACATTGGTACTGTGGCCATTTTCAAACTAAATGCACCACTGGCTCACTCCCCATTCACTCATTACCATTCCGTCTCTGTACACACTTCATAAAATTGCCCATGAATTTCAATTGGCTTTTGTTCGTTTTTTGCCAGTAAAAACCTAATCACAGATCGTAAACTTCACAACTCGCGTTGTGATTTTCTATTGTATTGCATTCTGCTTTAACAGTTCGCAGAGTGCGCAAAGTATAGAGAAACCATAGTCTTTCTGCACACTACCACAGGAGTGAGTTTAGGGACGGTTAGACTCACCAAGATTGTGGCTCCAGCCCTACCCAGCGCCACGCTAGGCCGAAACGTAAGTTATTTTCTGGAAATCCGAGTGTGTAAATCGACACGGGGATTGCAAAATGAAACCGTCCTCCCTGTGAGTACACTATACCTACTTTCCGCGTTTCATTCTTTCCCCAGTCATGACCATCCTGGAGATTACGTGCATATGGCATTTTTGTAGGTAAGATAACTCAATTACGATAATCTGCAGAACATGTAAGTTCATGATTTTCCTTTCCCTTTTGAACATTAAATGATTTATTTTAGGGAACATACTGTATGCAATGTATCGCAAGTGAAAAGCCCTGAATAATTATCTTTTACCATTGTAATTGATTAAATATTCGAATATTTAAAATTTGAGCCATTTCAAAAGAAGAAAAACAGGTAAATTATTTCCACAAACTCTCCATTTCGTTTTCCTTGTAAAGCTAAGGTTTTCGCAATTATTTTGTTTAATTAAACTTTTCTCAGAAAAATTTTTTAGTCTTTATTTTGGAGATGTTTGTAAAAAGGAATAGGGAATTCATTCATTGCGAATTGTTTTTAATAAAATTTTTATAGAGTCTCTAATTTTTATATATTTTTTTCGGCCTTTTTGCCGTTGAAGAAAATTCGTTTCCAAAGTTTGGTGCTGAAACGTAGGTTTTTCGGCCTTAACTAAACTATATGTTTATCTAGAAAGTTATAAGATCCTGTTCGAAACGATTTGAACTAAGGTGAGTATTATCCGAAGTTGTCATTGGAAATACTACTAAAAAGTGGCTAAAATAGAACACATCTTATTGTAAACAAGAAAAATGGAGCCACAAGAATCCTTCATTTCAACGAAATGGTAAATATTAGAAGGTATGTCCCTCTTTTTGCCAAGTTGACCTATAGATTTCTAACGGAGAAATTAACATTCATCACGTTTGCATAGCCTACGCAGTTTCCCGTGAACATATTCCTTTTACATTTGTTTCTTCTTGGCTGGAGTTAGCTGGTGGAGGGGGGTGGATCTTAGTAAATATGATGTCTAGTCTATTTTATACATCTATTTTCCAGTACTCGGAGGCGAGGAAATGAGGAAAAGAGACCTTAAAATGGCGCGTTGCAATTCTGTTCACCGTGTAGTGTAAAATGTATCAACATATTATATTTCGAAGAGTCAAGTTGATTTAATATTTAGCAGGTTATTCTTTTACTGCAAAAGATATCTTTTCTAGAATATTTTGTCAAATAAATGTCGACATCTTTTAGGCATGAAAATATTGACTCACATTCAGCATCCTCCATATTGAATATTTCTAGCACGTCCATGTTAAATGAGTTCGTAATTTTCCACAGTCTAAATCTGTGAATATCTGTGAAATCATTTAACATGGACATCAGATAATTCCACAAAATGAAGCCTGAAAGTGTAAAATATATTTCTAACGGATTTAAAAAATAAAATGTTCCATTTCAACGCTAACCTGGTTTGTGTATTTATTTTAAATTATTCTTCGGAGACTGCGTTGGCTTTGCATTATTTATTTTTTAAAAGCCTATTTTGCTTTTTATTCCTTTTTGATGATAAATATTTGCCGGCGTATTTAGATTATCGAGTGCCTATTAATCCATCAAATCTATCATAGGTCAATTGAAAATTCCTCTCAATTAACCCAATTATATCCCAATAAAAATGTATGGTCTTATCACCTTGAGGAAATCACCAGTATTCTAATGAGAAACAGGTATGGAAAATAGCACTATTAGATTGCACCATTTATGGCACGCGAAATTCAAGGAATTTCATATTTAAGAATAGGAGTAATTATCACTTCAGATGAAACACTCGAATCTTATCGTCAACGGGGTAATTATAGATTATGAGGGCCTATTCATCGATCGCATTTAGGAAATAAAACCAAAATGTTGGCCAAGGAATTATTGGATCGCTTCCCACCCAGAATTGCAAAAGGAAGTAGTAAAAGGTTAGGCGGAATTAATGGAAAGTAATTGTTCTTGGCAATTACCATTCACAGAGACCGCAGATATGGAACCACTCCAATCTTCCCTAATTGAGTCCAGTTAAGCATGTCCGGAGATATTTGCAAGGACGTCATAAATCTATGCTTTCTCATAGGTTTCCCTATTTTCTCTCAATTTCGACATGGGAGCGGATTAGGGAAAATGGGAACCCATAAGGAAGGCCAGGCGTGTTTAGAGGAGAAGGGAGACACCTCTGTGGTTCCCAGAACTTTAAACGCCAAACAATTACAGGCAATTTGTCCCTTAATGTGGATGAAGTAGCAGAGAAAACACGAAACTTCTCGTATTCATCGGTGGGCAAGGAAAATAGGTTTGGTAATTGATGCTAGTTATGACTTGATTAAGTGCTACTATTACATTACATTAATGCTCTTTATTTTTTCAATGATATTGTCTATATTAAATTAAAATTGATATATCATCACTTAAAAGTTATACTAGTAATTTTTTATATTAATAATCTTATATTAGCTAGACATTCACAATTTTCCTCAAAGAGAATATTTTAATTTCGATTAAAATTTTGGCGCTTTGCAAAACACGAATCAGCGTCCTAAAGGAAATTTGAAGGAGTTTTTATCTAAAAGAGTCGATTCGTGAAGTTCGAATGAATAAAGAGAGATTGTAGACTTTTTTTAATTGGTAATTTTACCAAAACCATTTTGAAAATATTCAATAGCGGAATTATTTTAACTTTTGCTAATTTACTCTATTAAAACGGCCTTTTTTAAGAATCAAGTGCAAATATCAATCAACGTCATTTTACAGAATTCACTGCTCATAGAATTTTTTACGTTGAGGATAATACACTTAATGATTATCAGAGTATTGTAATTGTGGGGGATTCGGTTGGAGAGATTATTGTTCATTATCCTGGAGATGTTCCAGGACAACCCTTTCCAAAATCCAAATGGTACACTTTTATGGTTTCCGAAGCTCAACAAAAAACCATCTGCAACCTGCGGTGAGGAAATCATCTATCACGGCCGTTGAGACACATACGACTCACTCGGATTGGGGTGAGGCCAACTCACGGCCTTAAAATAGACTTACGTTACCGGCATAAACGCAGGGGCGTAACTTCATTATCAGAAGAACTAATTAAGGAATCAGCCCACGGAAGGTAAATAATATAACGAATTAAATCTATTAATTCACTGGGAAATGGGCTCTTATGTGGTGAGGTTGCATACACATTGATAACCTCATCGTGGTACTATAAGAGACGGAGAAAAAAGGAGATTCATGAGATGACATTTAAACGTAGTCGAAAGTTTAAAATGTCAAAATCCCAAACAATAATTAGTGATAGAAACAGTGGGCAGCAAAAACGCAAAGAAAATAGATTTTTTCTCTAGTTTGTACCCATGATTCTACGCATATATATATATATATATATATATATATATGTGTGTGTGTGTTATATATATATATATATATATGTGTGTGTGTGTATTTAACATTAAAACACTAAATCTCGCCATACGGCGAACAATATTCATTCACTTGAGCTGTCGAGAAAATGTACTTTACACTGAAATCTGCGATCTTATAAAGCGCCAAAGTGCTCCAATTCATTAGGTTAGAACATCCGCCCGGCCAGTGGAGAGATCCGGTGTTCAAGTCCCGGTCGATGAAAGTATGTTTCATTTGTGATCTTCTCAAATCCGCCTTCCCCACCTCTCCTGTTTTCGTCCTTTATGTGTGTTCCTTTCCCTTTTCCTTATATATATATATATCCTTATATATATATATATATATATATATATATATATATATATATTCAAATACGAAGGCTATACACGAATATTTATATATATAGCCCTCCATGGACTACAACCTTGACGTGGTGGAATGGCTTGTGCGTTCCGAGGACCCCTAGAGCTGTGCTAGCGGAAGCAATAATAATTGCTCCAGGTAGGGTCACCCATGCCAAATAGGTCTAAGTTTAGGAGCCAGACGAAAGGTAGTCCACG
Organism: Hetaerina titia; assembly: GCA_037158775.1. Lineage (NCBI taxonomy): Eukaryota > Metazoa > Arthropoda > Insecta > Odonata > Calopterygidae > Hetaerina > Hetaerina titia. The sequence continues at coordinate 3,983,273 of CM073770.1, read as the reverse complement.
TAGCGTCTGTTCCTCAGTGAAGCGGCTGCAAAGGCGTCTGACCCCAGCGGGGCGGCCATTGAGTGATGGCATCACGTTAAAAACACTATGGAGGAAGGCAACGAGAAACCACCTCAATTATTATTCCCAAGAAATATAATGCACAACATAGAGAAACTGAGTCCTTACAACCGCGGGACTCGGCCCAAGGGGCCGTGTGTCGTGCCCGGCAGCGGGGGAGGCACGGCTTCCGTGGTCGTCATCCCACGAAACCCTTGCGGGGGAGAAGTAACAGTAGTAGGACAGAAGACGCAGAAGAAGACGAAAGTAGTTAGAATAGGAACATGGAACGTCAGGACAATGTTGAGGGCCGAAAAATAAGAGAATATTAAACAAGAGATGGAAAGAGGTAATATATAGGAATAGAAACCTGGAACGTCAGGACAATGTTGAGGAGAGGCAAATTAGAAAATATTAAGCGAGAAATGGAAAGAGGTAATATAGATGTTTTAGGTCTCTGCGAGGTGAGTTGGAAGGATAGCGGGGATTCCTGGAGTGACGATTATAGAGTGATACACAGCAACGGGGACGAGAGCCAACGAGGGGTTCCGTAATATTAAATAAAGGAGTAGGAGGAAGCGTAGTCAACATAGAGCAGGAAACGGATAGAATATTACTAGTAGAGATTAAAGCAGAACCGGCGAACTTGGTCGTTGTTCAGGTAAACATGCCACCGAGTAACCACAGGGAGGAAGAATGAATGTGTAGGATGCAGGATGAGTTTGAGGATATAATTGCGTGTTTTCATGCAGGGAAACATTTGATAGTGATGGGGAATTTAAATGTGACGGTAGGCGAAGGAAGAGATGGTGATGAAGTGGGGGACAATGAGTTAGGCACGAAGAATGAACGCGGGGAGAAAGCAATTGGATTCTGCAGGAGACAGGGGTTAGTCATCACCAACACATGGTTTAGACACCACAAAAGGTGTAGGTATACATGGAAAATGCCAGGTGACTCAGAAAGGTATCAGTTAGATTATATTATGGTTAGGCATAGCTTTAGGAACAGTGTGATAAATTCGCACAGTTTCCCAGGAGCGGATGCAGACTCAGACCACAATTTAGTTGTTATGAATTGTGACGTCCGTTTCAAGAAGATAAGGCAAGGGCGGCGGGTTAGGAAATGGAATTTAGAAGCATTAAATGGATTAACGAGGAAGGAGTACCAGCAGGCTGTAGAGAAAATAATGGATGACGGTAAAGAACTGAGTACAATCGAAGAAAAATGGGAATGTATCAAGCAAGGGATATCGAAAGTAGCAAAAGACACTATAGGAACCATTAACGGGAAAAGAATAAGGAAATCATGGGTCACGGATGAGATGATTGCAAAGATGGATGAGAGAAGAAGATGGAAAAATGTAAACACAAAGTTAGGCAAAATGAAGTACAAAGAGTTAAACAATTAATTGAGAAGGGCCACAAATTAAGCAAAAGAAGAATGGTGGAAAACGCAATGCGAGGACATGGAAAGTTTACTGCAGAAGGGTGAAATTGGTGCTCTATATAGCAAGGTTAAGGTATTGTCGGGAAGTAAGAAGGCAGGATCTGTGTTAACAGTTAAAGATATATGGGGTAAGATAATAGTTGAACCAGGAAAAATCCAAGAGAGATGGAAGGAATATATAGAAACACTGTATGGTAAAGAACTTAGGCCGACAAGGTTAAACATAGAAAAGGAACATGACGTAGAGGAAGATAACTTAGAAGATAATCTAGGTCCGGACATACTCGACGATGGAATAGAAAGGGCATTAAAGGAGATGAAAGCAAACAAGGCCGTGGGGGTGGACAACATCCCTGTAGAACTGTTGAAATGTTTAGGAAAATGTGAGAAGAAGGCTCTATATGGACTGATTCGTAGTATCTATGAAGAAGGAATCTGGCCGGAAGATTTTGTGAGATCGGTGTTAATTCCTATTCCGAAAACGGTAAAGGCTACATCATGCGTGGATCACAGAACAATAAGTTTGATATCCCACGCTGCTAAAGTTATTCTCAGGATCATCAACAAAAGGATAGAGAGTAAGGCAAATGATTACTTAGGGGATGATCAGTTTGGGTTTAAGTAAGGAAGAGGTACGCGTGATGCCATTGTGGTAATGATACCACTAATCGAGAGGAATATAGAATAAAATCAGGACGTTTTTGCCTGTTTTGTAGATTTCGAAAAAGCGTTTGATAAAGTGAATTGGGAAAAATTAATGCGTGTATTGCAGAAAATAGGAATGGATTGGAGGGACAGGAGACTGATTCGGAACCTGTACATGTCTCAGACTGCTCAGGTGCGAGTGGGGAACGGAGAGTCCGGATGGGCAGTGTTAGGAAAAGGGGTAAGGCAGGGTTGCCCATTGTCACCGGTGCTGTTCAACGTATATGTTGAGGAAATGATTAAAGAGGCATGGAAAGAACTGGAGGTAGGAATGGAAGTCGGAGGGGAATTGGTAAAATCGGTTAGGTTTTTGATGACCAAGCATTAGTTGGTCAGTCAGCGAAGGGGTTGCAAGCATTGCTGAGTGAATTGGAGGTTCAGTGCGATAAATATGGGATGAGAATCAATATTAATAAAACAAAGGTTATGCGATTTTCCAGAAAGAAAAAGGCTAAGCTAAATATTAAAATAGGTGGAGAAAAAATAGAGCAGGTAGAACAGTTTACATATGTTGGAAGTATAGTATGTTGGACCAAAACGGTCAAATTAGGAGGGACGTAAGGAGACGAATTGCGCTAGGCAAGGAGGCTTTCTCAAGGAGGAGGGAGTTGATGACGGGGACGTTAAGTAGGGAGGTTAAGAAAATACTCGTAAAAATTCTGACATGGAGCGTAGCTATGTACGGCGCGTAAACGTGGTCGCTGAAGCAGGAGGATAGACGTAGATTGGAGGCTTTAGAAATGAGCGTGTGAAGAAGATTGGAGAAGATGAGATGGACCGATAGGAAAACAAATGAGGAAGTACTGAAGATGGTACATGAGGAGAGAGGTTTGTTGAGAGAAATCCTATGGACGCAGGAAAAATGGATGAAAGGCGTATTGAGCGGTAGTGGGATGTTCAAGAAGGTAAAAGAAGGGAGAATGTTCGGCAATCGAGGTAAGGGTAGAAAGAGGATAGGAATGTTGGACGGAAGAAGGGAGGAAAGAAGTTCACAGAGATGAATACTATAGGGACCTGATATAGTGTAGGTTGCCTATCTATTTATTTGATAGTTGTGTCCATTTAAAAACCTACCTTAAGCGGTAGATTATCTATTAATAATAAAAATATGTATCTCATTATTATTAGTGATTTCTTATATTCATTTCCGCAATTTATATTAATATTTAACTTCTCCATTGAGATATATATAGTTTGTATATTTCGATAGTGCGTTCCTTAAGGTAAATCGTCCTCAATTGTACACCAAATCTGTTTAATGCAGGAAACCATATATTCGTAGAATTTATTACATGGATGGTCTGAAAAGTTTCCGATCTAACAAAGATGCAAGATATTTTTTTAGAAATTTTCTCAATCAAGACCCTTCAGACCACCTACTTAAGTATTAATTTGATTACCCTGGCGTACCTCACTTCTGAAAGTTTATGGACTGGAAATTATGTAAATATTTACAAAAAGGTTATTGTTTTGAAATTATTTGTAATAAGAACCACAAGAATAAAAATAAATGTGCAGGTTCATTGAATTAGTGATACGTGGTCATGTCTTCGAATGTTGCAATTTCAAAGCTGCCGTATACGAAATTTTAAAACACGAACATGAGTACAATTGTGGGAAAGTAATTCCTTGTTATATCTCTTATATACAGTACAGGTAAAAGAGAATGGCGGGCTGCTGGCACCAGTAGAACAAAATAGCACAAACATGGTTTATCTAAGTGCGCTTAGAGTGGAATAATGTGGTGTGTTTCCCTGATCAGGGCTCAAAGCACCTGATTTCCGAAGTTCGTAGAGTGAATGGTGTGGGTAATTGTGAGGGGAAGTGTACGGAACTCTATCCCAGAAGGGGGTAACTAACTCAGGCCTCCACCTACGCCACTGGTCGTAATTCATTCACCAGAAGGAAGTGTTTTTCCACATCCGAAGCTTTCGGCATTAATACAAGTTTGTATTAAGTTTTAAACGCCAACCTCAAGAAAGGAGGAATAATATATCATTCCCGAGCGGAATGAAGGTCTCTGAAATATGCGAACTGCTAGATTCCTCTGTACATAAACAGATGTGCGCGGAGTCCCAAACGTAATGGTGATAACTCTCTCGAGAAAATGCTTGCAAATATAAGTCTAATTGAACCGGTGAGCGGTTTACTTTTACACCATCATAATCTAGATTAATGTCGTATCATTAAAAGAGTAGTTTATCTATGCTACTAGAAATTCTGGTTTTATAACCTGTACGCTAATAATTCAGCGGATATTTTAAATATGGAAATTATGTATCAATCTAAGCCAGAAATACTCGAGTATTAGTGTGTAATTTATAAATTTCCACTGCACATGCCTCGGATGTAATATCTTATTTCGAGTGAATATTCTGAATAAATAACTTAATTAGATGAAATAAACGCTATCAATTGAAAAAAATAAACGGAAAATGACGTAGGTTTTTGAACCAAATGAATGGGGCAATTTGAAAATCGTATAACAAGCTGCAATTAAATGAAAAAAGTATTTTGCGGAAACCATTTGGCCTTTCAATTCAATGGAATGGGCTGGCTGCATTCAATTGAATCGTTAGCTTGATGATAGGCAAACGAATTGAAATTTATGTTCCAACAGTGACTGACTGGACTTGCTCAAGGATTTAATGAAAATTTCCCTTCTTGGAAATAAAAAATGATCATGCTAATGATCTTAAAAAAATGTAATCTCCGTGTTCGAAGGGAATTACTCAACTAAAGATTTAAGATTTTTTCCTCTCCCGTGCATCCGTCTCGACGAAAAAAAGCAGAGCCAACAACTGCTCTAGCCCCCATGACTTCAGGATTAAGTCACACGGTCCAAAAGTTGGGCAAATACGTTCTGCCATGGGAATCGTTAGCCCAAGGGATTAAAAGGCGAGCGAGGGCAAAAATAAGTTTCCCCACTCTTCTTATAGTCGGCCATATATATTTTTTTCGCGATCGGATCAGAATAGTAATTAGTGTGGAAACGTGGAATTGTAATTGGAAAGATGATGATTACGTTTAGTTTGCATTAATTCCTGTCTTCTCGCATAACACAGGGGGACACAATGTAAAATCGGAAGTGGACATTGTCAACTTCTGGTAGTTCGTACGGTAGTGTTCTCTACAGGGAACATTTTCACCAACATTTAAATTTAAATCAACTTTCGTGCTTGGCCAAATTACCGAATTTCAAGAAACTGTAACAGTAACTTTAACGGAGTCACCCGCTATGTGTGCATTATAATGCAACCATTTCAGAGAGTAAAAATCATTCGCCTTGAGCGGGATTCGAACCCGGATCCCTCGATATCCGGCCGAGTGCTTTAACCACTTAAGCTACCAAGACGTCCTCTTACACTCTGAAATTTTGGGGGCTTTAAAGTATATCGTCATATCGTCGGTATTTCGTCATAACATCTTGTTCCTTTAAAGCCCCCAAAATTTCAGAGTGTAAGAGGACGTCTCGGTAGCTTAAGTGGTTATAGCACTCGGCCGGATATCGAGGGATCCGGGTTCGAATCCCGCTCAAGGCGAATGATTTTTACTCTCTGAAATGGTTGCATTACCGAATTTATTAAATTTTAATCCAGTTTGCCGCAACTTATTATTCCATAAACCTTTTGGTTTGCGTTTTCAAAGTGCTTAATTTTCTCAAATGAACAAGGCGTAAATTGGACTTTTTATTTCGGTTTTCCAATTGAAATTATCTTTTAATTAGCCTTAGCCTTTAATAAGTTTACATTTACGTGAAAATCTCCAACTAAAATACTTCAGTTCCCAGATTTTGTAAAAAATAAATCCTCAAAAACGTCAAAATAATTTGAGAAGGACTTGAGCAGAACGCATACAATGGCAATCCTTTTACCCATTTTATTTTGAAAATACTTTTCCATATGTCCCGTAATACTTTGACAATTTTTGCATTGAGTTCTGCTTACTTAGTGAATGCGATGTCGTTGGTCATTTTTCCGTTGAATTCGACAATTGATGAAATATATACGTTTATTGTAAATTATGTAAACAGATATCTTTGGCACGACAGCATTTTTCCTATCCTTATCGTGGCTAGTAAATTTACACCGCATGATACCTTTCTCCACCAAGACTCCCGACACATGAAGTGATTGTAGAAGAAGGTATTGTGGAAGGAGCAGTAGCGGGACAATTAGCACTCTGGAGAAAGGGAGAGAGCACACGAAAGCTACTGGAACATACTTTGAGAAGAAACCGGTCAGGCAAAAGACGCGAATCCAAGAGATTAAGATAAGGCTCTGTCTCAACTCTGTTGCAACAAGTGAGTGAACAAATATGAACAGCATTTGACTTAAAATTACTTAAACGAAAAAGGACTTAAACTTATCGTTTTCATCGATAATTTGTAAGTACATTAATCAAAAAAAGAATATTTCTCAATGAGATCTTTAAATCTATATGCTCAACCGCAAATATATGTTATATTAATTCCCGGCAATGCGTCCTTCCACTTTCCTTCATGTCGACAACTGTAAAATTCACAATCATTCCGAACTGCAAATTTTTGAGAAAATTACGAGAATATTTGGAAGAGAAAAAAAATTGGGTAGGTGAAAGTAAATCATCTGCATCATTCGTCGATCGGCGCAAAAATCACCGTGTGTTGACATTTGCATTCATTTCTCAGGGGTTTAACAATAGTTAATATTACGATGGGAAGGTGGAACATGAAAATAAAACTTAAGCCAGCAGAAACCCCTTTCCATCCACGCCAAATCCTACGACAACGCCTCATGTTTACTATAACCCTCCATGTCACAAGGGATACCTGCGCCCCCCTTCCTGAGAGAACTTTACGAGAGAGTATGGATTTCTTTCTCCAGGACTTCTGTGCTGGGTTTTAATTCTTAATTAATTGGAGACAGCAATTATGGAACCAAGGCTAATACGTTTCAAATTGCTGAAAAGGACCTTACAGAGTTTTTATCACCGACAACTTCGTAGGTCACTCTATTATCGGCAAGTACTACGTTGCTTATTATGCGATATTATTAATGTCGCCTTGAGAGATGCGAAACATGAGCAGACCGATCGCGCTTCCTTACCGTGGGTCAGAGATTATTCACCAAATAAAGTACGATGCTATCAGGCGTTACATTCACACAAAGTTTGCATGAAAAGTATCGATAACAATTTTTTCTGACGTGTTTGCGTGAAGTGCTGAACTCACACCGTATCGATTAAGTTTGTAAATACGATACCAGATCGTATGCTCGTATTGTCATAGATAATATGACAGTGCACACATCAGTATCACTGGAAAAATTGGCCATGCGAAAGATCTGCGGTAAACTGGTCCCAAAGGTCTTTCAACGAACGACCACGAGATCAGAGTCGAATGTTTGCTTGCGAAGACCTTCTCTAACGGCATCGCGACGATTAACCGCCTTACAGGCCCTACTACGCACCTTGACACCAGCAGACTATTTCCTATTCCTAAAAGTGAAATCCTCTCTCCGTCAAAGGATACCACAATGCCGTCAAATGCCAAAATGCCGTCAAAAAAGCCCGTACGCGTACCATTAAGGAGCTTCTGCTTACAAGGGAGCCTTCGAGTCGTGCAAAAGCCGCCAGGGCAAAAGTGTGTGTAGACGCTCTCAAGGGAAGAAGTACTTAATGAAGAATTTAGAGAGACATTGTAGCAATATTAAAATGAATCTGTTTTTCCGAAACCTTTCCCGACAATTTTCATACAAACCACGTATTCTCTTGGAAAAACTCACGCATCCAGTCCACTAGCCCATAAGATATTGATGACGATGGCAATGTTTGAAACTAAGGAACATGGAAATTTGGATAAAATCATAAACGACCCGAATAGACCCAAATGCAATTTCGATGATCTGGGGAAAAGGGGTTGTAAGTCAACCCCCGCCAACTGACCCGGAGGTCACTCTCGACCCCAGTTCCCTCTGTGCCACGATGCACAAGGTCTGGAGGGGGGGGTCACGTGTCTTCGCCAACTCCGGGACAAGAGGTAGGAAACCTCGTCCTACCCGCAACGGTTTTCGAGGAGGATACACTTCACTTGCTCTTCGACCTCTCCTCTTACACTATCACGCGATGAATATATTTGGCCCCTCAAAAAAATGAATGAATAAACACTCTAATCCTCTTTCCCCCACCTCTCCCCGTGATCGTGGCGCCTGTTTCACGTATCAGGGAGTGCTCCCTGTTCCCCCTGCGAAGACCTTCCCTTCCCACCCCCTCTTAAACAGCCCCCCTTACGATGCTGCCCTCGTCCTTGGCTTCGCGTGGACGGCGCTGTGCTTTGTTCTTCCGGAGGGCAGCGGGACGGAAGCACGACTACAAACGACGCAACCCCACGCCCCCGTCCACGCAGACGCCCTGCTTTTACGTCCGATCAGGCAACTGACTCCTTCTGCAAGGTGCTCGTGCGACAACGGATGGGTACATTATTGCATAGTTAACTAATCTAGTGGTGCTCGGGGGCCCGCAGTTGATTTATACTCAACACAAGAACATTGTTGTTAGTTGCAAAACAATTAGGATATTTGCAATTGCATTAAACTGCAAGTATTAGCAAGCAATCAAGATTCCAAAAGAGTAATTCTTAAGTAATGGATGGAATAACTGGAATTAATCTTATAAAATATTGCGAAAAAATGCAATAAGTAATTTCTATACTTAATAAATTATTTCTTCTATGTTCTAATCATATATTATTCGTATATATTTGTTTCCTGTTGATATAAAATTGATGGCATTACTGATGCTAAAGAAAACTAAATTATAAAATAAATTTTTTACGTGCGACAAATTATAGATTCTATGAAGTGTAAAACATGTAAAAGTGTAAAAAATTCTCCTTTTCATGCCACCTGGAATAACATATACATACATACATATATATATATAAATTCACTGATAGTCATAACAAACACAGAAACCAAAACACAAAAGAGGAAAAACTCACTGGTTCTCGAATTTTCGGTGGTCCAACCACCTTTCTCAAGAGGAATTAGGAACAGAACTCCGAGTTCTGTTCCTAATTCCTCTTGAGAAAGGTGGTTGGACCACCGAAAATTCGAGAACCAGTGAGTTTTTCCTCTTTTGTGTTTTGGTTTCTGTGTTTGTTATGACTATCAGTGAATTTACATTACACGTTTGTGGGTTTTCCAAAAAAGTGTATATATATATATATATATATATATATATATATATATAAGAGGAAATGATTAAAGAGGCATGGGAAGAACTGGAGGTAGGAATGAAACCTACCTTAACCGGTAGATTACCTAATAAATAATAAATAATTTGTTCGTGGTTATAAATGTGGCCTAAGACTATTTTTGTGCATCGAAGAAAGGTGCACAACCTTTTCACCAACGTTCCATTCATTGAAGCTATGAACCTCTCCGAAGACACGTTCATTCGGAAATCTAACCCATAGCTTGTTATTAGTGAACTTTGTTAATCACTGAAGACGGGAGTTTCCCAAAATTATTTTATTTCTAATGGTACATATTTCCAACAACCAAATGGTTTAGCCATTGGCTCGCCCTTGTCTCCTCTTCTGGCTGATATTTGTATGGACAATTTTGAAAAAAGTTTTGTTCTCCTCAGCTCACCCTATCATTAATAATGTATTTTTCTGGTTTAGATATGTAAACGATGTCTTCTGTGTGTGGACAGGTTCCGATTGGCAACTAGATCGGTTTTTAGCACACTTAAATTCTATCAGTTCTAATGCACCATTCACGTGTGAAAAAGAGGATAAGGTTCACTGAATTTCCTCGACCTATCCATTTGTAAAGACAAGTACGGGTTACAGCACTCCATTTTCAGGAAGAAAATGTATACTGAGCAATTAAATAATTACTCTTCAAGTCATTGCTTCGCTCAAAAGCTCTCAGCATTTCATGCAGTATTCCACCGTTTAACCACTATCCCTAGGTCGAAGTTCAATGTAAACAAGAAACCTGATGCTATTAAAATGTTAGCAGTAAAAAATGGTTATCCATAAGATATAATTAATAAAGTTTACTGGAAGAAACTTAGCCTAAAGCCACATTTACAACCCCGAACATTTAAAAAATCCCGCCGCTAAATGGCGAAGAATACTCTGCATCTATGGACTATTTCTCCAAAAGTCATTAAAAGTTTAAACTACAGAAAAAATTAACAACTTAACAATAAAAAAAATCAAAATTAACAATCAACGAAATTTTGTATCCCTCCCATTCCCTACTCGCTCTTCCAAGCCATCGATTGACACCGAAAGTTGTAATTCTCTTTTCTTCCACGCTATACTGTGACGTTTTTCAACTCCACCCTCCCTCTCTGACCAAACTCCTCCCTCCTTTGATCAGAAGGTATATAAACCGCATGTGCTTCCAGGAGGACCACCTGATGACGATCTTCAACGTCGAAACCTGGGTCGTGTTTTTAAATAAAGTGTGTGGAATTGCAAAGTGAATTATTTGATTTCAATATGTTATGCAAATTCCACAAAGTCACGCTAGAGATAACGAACGATTGATCATGTTAATGTGTTGCAGTTTAGACGGGATTTTGAAATCTGCAATCATATCTCAAAGAGCTCAGAGCGTCAAAGTAAGTACGGTAGAATATTCTTAAAACATGTTACATCACATGTATCTGCTTCGCTTAATTAAGAGGTTGTTGATGTGTTCGGAAGACTTGTTCAACACCCTTAGGGGAAATATCTAAATTTGGAATCTGGTGTTCTAATCGTTTGTGATGTCTCTCTTGTACAATTGTGAAATCATTAAAATATATTTTTCAAACCAAGTCTTGGTACACATTAATATGAAGATTCGAATGACCATTTATTATAACGGGGATTATAGCAGGGTAATCTACCCTGATGTGTGAATATCACACGCCGTCGGTTTTACTGAGTGAACTCTAACATCTCGTACCTAACCGACCTTCGGGTTGAATACTGTGTTTATGGTTTTTTAAATATGTGTGTGTATATATTTAAACATATGCATAAATACATACACATATGAGTATAATGTACATGTATATATACATACATTCAATCATGAAAAGCTGCCATATGACGAATAAATATTCATTCCCATGGAAATATGATACGAAGAATAATGATATCTTACTTATAATAGGGTAATCACTTATAAAAGATGATTACAGGAGAGATAGGGAAGGCGTAATCGAGGAGATTACAAATGTACAAATATTTCCTTGACCGGGATTTGAACCACAGATCTTTCGACTTGCCGGTTCGGTCATTTGATAAGAGAGAAATATAAATACGAGACACTCTCTCTCTCTCACTCTCGCTTATTTGATGTTACGGTTTTTCTTTAACCATTCCCGCCTCACTCCGCTCCCATTCTTTCCTTTCACCCCCTTGGGTTCGACGTCACATGCCTTCCTCTCCCCCACCTCCCCCACTTTATTTTACCTCCTCCCAAACCCAAGCTGCCACCTTCACGCGCCTGATGGTCCATTGCAAGACAAAGGAAGGTGAGCTGCGCACAGGTGAGTCGCCCCTAATTGGAGTCTGCTTTATATAGCACTTTTTTTGGCCTTCGCTGTAGCCTCGGCGGGAGTCAGTTACCGGAGGCGGAGGGATTTAAACTCCATTTAAGTCGGTCGGTCCATTGGAAGCAGTCTCTTGCCAAGTCCATGGCGACCTTGATCCAATTCGGAAACTGGATTGCTTTCTTGCTCAGAATATGGAATTATCATTCATAAGCATACGCATTTGAAGAATAAAATTTTGCATAAATGATTTTGCTTAATATTGTTTTTCCGTTAATGATTACATTACAGAAAGCTAAAGATAATGATAATAATTCCTAAGGATCGAATCACGCTCATCAATTTATCGTTTTATGTTCTGGTCTTCTCCACGATAAAAATGCCCAGATACTGAAATATTTGACGACTAATAACAGTACAATCACCTGCTGAAAAGAGTTTAGGAAAAACGATGCTTCGTTTAATAAGGTAATTCTAAATCGACATACGGAAAATAAATTCTTTAATCTGATGAAAAGTGTCGGCGTGTTCAAAGTATTTTGTTTGGACAAACTAAGAACATGAAGCAAAAGTTGTCAAGATATTATTTTATTCGAATTTTCAGGGTTGAATTTGTGGACCTTATTCATTACGGACAGAAAAAAATAGAATGTCATTTCCACTTAATTTTACGACGTGGGTTTCAATATACGAGGTGTGTTCAAAACATAACGAGAATTTTAATTTTTCGGGCAATAATATTTATTTATTCTTATACATTGATGTTGTCACCTTCAAAGTAGTCCCAATTGGAGATTATGCACTGGTGCCAGCGCTTCTTTCAATCCCCGAAACACTTCTCCAACTCGACCTTTTAGTTCTTTCAGCGATGCGCTTTTAATGTCATCTACGGCTGTAAAACGACGGCCCTTCAAAGTTCTCCTAATTTTTGGAAATAGGAAAAATTCACACGCAGCCATATCTGGCGAATATGGAGGCTGGAACATCGTTACAGTATTGTTATTCGCCAAAAATTCACGAAGAAGCAAAGAAGTGTGAGCTGGTGCAAAAGCCATGAATTGGTTTTCCACAGATCCGGGCGTTTTTTTCTGATTGCTTCACGCAAACGGCGTTGAACTTGTAGGCAGTACTTCTTATTGACCGCTTGACCTGGCGGCAGGAATACCATTCAAATTGAAGAACACAGTGAGCATTACCTTCACGTTCGACCGCACTTGTCGAGCCTTTTTCGGTCTTGGCGAGCCAGAATGCCTCCACTGGGATGATTGAACCTTAGTTTCAACGTCATATCCATAAACCCATGTTTCTTCACCTGTTACAATAACACGTTTCAGTATTTTCCTGCATCGTCGTTTACTTCATTTAGTGACTCCTGAGAAACTTCCATTCGCCGCTGTTTTTGTTCAAAATTCAACAATTTTGGAACGAATTTTGTTGCCACGCGTTTCATACCCAAAAAATTGGAAAGAAATGTCATAACATGATCCAATCGATGTGCCAACATCATCAGCGACCTCTCTAATTGTGATTCGGCGATCCTTCATAATCATTTCTTTCACTTTTCTCACGTTATCATCGATTGTTGGTGTGCTGGGGCGTCCAGGGCGTTCGTCATCTTCATGGTCTTCACGGCCTTCTTGGAAACCCTTATACCACACGTAAACTCTTGATTTACTCATAGCAGACTCGCCATACTCGCCTTTGTTAAAATTTCACACACTTTGTTACACTTTATTTCTTTTTTCACGCAAAATTTGGTACAAATTCTTCGATCCAAATCTTTTAACAAACGAAAATCTCCGAGCTCATAAAACACGTCTAACCTTAGTGGCTGTCACAGACAAAGTCCACAATGAAATCAGCTGAATGTTCTATCATACTTCAGGGGCATGTATACGAACATAATAAAAAAAGTTTGACAAATGGACTCTCCAAGCCCGCGAAATGAAAAAATTCTCGTTATTTTTTTAACACACCTCGTATACCTGATAATGATACTATGTATTGAAACTCGAGTCGTCTAATAAAAAAAATATGTTGAATTTGCATAGTTGACAAGTTTTCATCTGCAGAATTGGAAGGGTGCAATTACATAATCGGAAGATATTTTTCATTTGAAGCAAAGTTATTTTTCAATTGGCAGTGAACACCCTTTTATTATATTAATGCTCCTTATTTTCATTTAACCTTGTTAATACGGTTCCAATGTAAAATTTACTTTTTTCCTCTCGAGTTATCTAGTTGCTCATTTTTCGCCGAGATCCTGTTTATCAATTTTTGGGTCGCCTTTCTCTCATTTTCTCCGTGTGTTTTGACGAGGACGAATGTGTTTGGAACTCACTCCCGGGAACCTGTTTATCCCCACCAGAGTCCACCTGCCTGCCTGCTACTTAGTGCTTTCTGGTTGAGTGAAATGTAGTTTCGTGCTAACCTGTATATTGCTTCGTTTATATCGTTTTTTTGTTTGAGGCTAGTTATTTATTGTGTGTGGTGTTAGCAGTTGTAGTTGTGGTCTTAGTTGTGGTCTTAGTTGTTTGTGACTCCCTTCTCTTACTGGTCATTGGTAAGTATTCTTTTTCTGAATAGCAGATCTTGATACAACACTATTTTCCCCCCGTAGAATTTAGTTCTAATCCTAACCCTTTAATAAATTTGAGTGGTTTAATTTGAGGTGACCCCTATTAAAAGATTGTGGGTATATTGTATGCAGATCATTTTTTTGTGGGAACTCAACTGTGAGATTAGGATGATTTCACCTAGGTCCCCTGTAGCCATGCTCCAAATCTCTGGTGAATGCGCGGCTCAAATGGCTCGTATCGCCACGTTGGAGAGAATGGTGCAGGAGCTCCGATTGAAAATCGGTGGTGGGATTTCGCGAGGACATTGGGGCTCAAGGCAAGAATTCGAGGCCCGCCACGCCAATAGGGCTGCATGGGCTCGCTCGGATTCTCAATGTAGTTGGGTGATCGTAGACATATAGTACTTCGTGTCCACTTTCCCAATGAAGGAGTGTTTCTACTCCGTAGATTGGACGATTGGAGGGTTGTTTCACGTGGCAAGGGGAAGGTAATGCCGTAGAAAAGATGCGGGGGCAGTTCCGATCCACGTCTCGAAGAGGTACCGGGTGCTGTTGGATGACAGCACCATCGTTCCTGCAGCCCCTACGCCTACTTCGAGGTCGCTGCCTAGGGAAAGACGTAAGCAGACGGAGAGGAGGGAAAAGTTGTAATAGGCAGTTCCAATGCTCGCCGTATAATGTCTCACTTACGACGTAAGGTGTAACGGGAGGGTGATGCTTGATCGTTGTCCTCGCGGTGTATACCAGGGTGCGGGGTTTCTCAGATGACGCAGGCGGTTGCAAGTGACGTGGGTTGCTCAAACTATACATTGCAGCGCATGTCGGGATAGAGGGCGCCACGCACTGCGGAACCGAGGAAATTCTGCGTTCTTTCGAGGAACTGAATTCGGAGGTGAAGCGGGTCGGGGCGGAGTTTCAAGTCCCAGTAAAGTTAAGCATTTGCTAAATTACCCCGCAATTTGACCGTGGTGGATCACGGACCGTTGTATGGAGTCGGATTGAAGAGGTAAAAAATAGATTGGAAAGTATTTGTCTGGAAATTAGAGTATACGTAATTGACTTTCAACCCGTCCTTGCATCGTGTCGTGGGCCTCTTAACGTTTGGGAGTACATGATACGGTTGAGGCATCGCAGAAGGTAGCAACTAGGATTCAGGAGAATATGCGGACAGTTTAGTACATTTGGTTGGTTAGACAGTGGGTCAACTCGTAGGAATTGGCTTAATAAATATTACACGGGTCATTTACAAAAGAATGCGACAAGAATTACGGCATATGTAATGTTAGACTTAGCATGTGAGAATGAGCAGGTAAATATAACTCCTATAACTAATAATAAAAGAGTAAGTAGCATCAGAAAGGGAAATCACAAGGAATTGATCAAGAATAGACCTATCTCCGTAGTGAGAATCAAATGCCGAAATTTGAAAAAGAAAATAGCCGATTTCTACCCCATGATTAGAAGTACCGAAGCTGATATATTCACAGGAACTGAGATCTGGTTATTGCACAACATAGTAGACGATAATAGGTTTCCTATGGACTTTAGAATTTACAGAAGGTACAGAAAAAATAGGATTGGGGGGGAAGTGATCATAGCTGTTAAAGATATTCACGAAAGCAGAAGTGAATCTTTCACTAATAGTAGCATAGAAAGTGTTTGGTGTTCCATCAAAGGCCCTCGGTCAAATAGACAACAATTGTGCATACTACAAGCCCCCGATTCTGGAGAAACATCAATTTTGAACTGGAAAGAGAAGTCGCTAGTGTGATTTTCCATCGACTCAATAGGAGAATTATTATCGTGGGGGATTTCAATCTTCCATCCATATACTGGAAAAACTATAGTTTCACAGCAGCAGAATGTCACAGGACAAGGAGTCATGCGAGTTATTACTTTGTGTTTTCGCATCACAATCGTTAAAACAATTAGTGCTGAAACCCACCAGAGGAAATAATATACTTGATCTAGTAGCCACAAATTAATCCGTAGTCGTCCTAAATACAGCCACACTTGATGGACCAAGTAACAACAGAATAGTGTTAGTTAATATTAACTCAATGGCTGTGAAAAATCCGAAACCCAAAAGAAATATTTACTAGTTTGACCAGGTTGATTAGGAAGGATTGAGGCGAGAGCTGAAACAGTCTTTTGGTACATTTAAGGAATGTAGTAATAACAGAGGCAGTGAGATTTTCGGAGTGATTTTCTCGACGTTACAAGAGCTACAGTAAAAAAACTTGGGTAGTAAATTTAAAAGTGACAGGGGGGAACCTAGATTGTACAAGGTGGAAGTGTTTAGGCCATAATTACGGGAGGTTCAGAGAAACAGGTCGACAGTGGCATCCCTGAATAACAACGGGCAAAAATTACCAACAGTGTAGAAACAGTTAAAATATTAACCCACTATTTTCAAAGCCTTTTTAATAATAATCACTCAGTCAGTAACAATTCGAGTCACTACCTGACCGCTTTCATGAGCACATAGTTGTAAGTTCAATCATGAAATATCACGATTATCAGAATTAACTTGCAAAAATCCGACACGGTTTCCGAAAGGGAAGATCATGTGAAACCCAGCTGGGTATTTTCGTTCATGATATTTTGATCTCGAGAGGAAATGACGCTGAGGTGGATATATCTAGATTTTAAAAAGGAATTCGACAAAGTCCCTCATAAAAAGTTGCTCCAAAAGTTGGGAAGCTACGGGATTGACAAATGTGTAATAAAATGGATTGATAAATTTTTAACAAGCCGTAAGTTAAGGACCGTAATAGACGCGGTATCATCGGATACAGTAAGCGTAACATTGGGTGTCCCACAAGGAACTGTTACCGGTCCGCTATTGTTCCTTTTATACATTAATGAGATAGAGTGTTAGATTTACAGTAAACTTCGTCTATTTGCTGACGATGCCATGAAATATAGGAATATATCCAGCCATGAAGATAGAGCATTATTAGCTAGAAAAGTACTTCACCTGAAATCACACTATACAGGGAACCAACATTACACACGTGGAATCGGTAAAATATTTGGGGGTAACGATAACTAGGGATATTTCCTTAAGAAAACACATTCGTTAAATTTGCGGAATAACAAATAAAAAACTTAGGGTTTATAAAAATAATACTTGAGAATGGTAATGAAAGAGCCAAGGAGCTTTGCTATTTCACGTTAGTTAGTCCCAACATTGAGTATTCCGTAAGCGTATGGGATTCTCATGAAGTAAGCTTAATTTTGGAACTGGATCGAGTGCAAAAAAGAGCACCTAGGTTTGTGAAGATTTGCTATGAACAAGGTAGCAGTATCACGACGACAATATTTGAAGAATTAGAATGGGAGTCACCAGTTGACCGTAGGATTGCTTAAATACAGGTTAAGTTTACTACATATATCAGGGGCATACGTTGCTTCTCTGAGGATGTTAAGGACTTATTACAGGCCCCCACTTATTATGGTGGACAAGATCACCAACGTACAATCGGGGATATATAAAATGTCGTTCTTTCCTCGAATCATCAGAGATCATAGTAGACATAAGAGCAATTTGGTAGGAGTTAATTAAAATTGGTAGTGTATTATATTTGTCGACATTTTCCATGTTTCTTCCTGAATTTTAATCTTTTTATTTCATCGATCCATCTTTTTTATTGTTCCACAGAATGATTTGAATGTAAGTATCCTGTTATTACATATTGTTTCACGTAAGTACTTTTTTCGTGTGATTAAGGTTTGTCGAGAGTAAGAACAAACTAATATTTGTGTTGAGGTGACATAATTTGGTTTTGTATGTGGTTTTATTCTAGTTAACGGGTGGTGACCTAACACTCCCAACCACACGCCCTTGCGGAGGCTTGCGGGTATTGTGTAGCTGTATATGTGTCTCAAGGGCCGAACCTTCACAGTTGACAATACTCCATTCCCGGGACTCGAATATGTGACCTTAGGATTCGATTTAAATCTGGCACATTGCCTACCTATCTGGCAAAAATTAGAATTTTCACGCACACGACAACACACACAAAAATGTAGCGTCATTATCTCGAATATTTAAGTTTCTTTTTGCTAAGAACTCTTTCGAAACATCATGTTGACTTTTTTGGTACAGTAAGTAAAAAAAATATTAACTGAAACTATGCCAAACAATTAATTTCATTTATACGAGAAATGTTTTTAAAACCAAAAAAAGTCGTAAAATAAATTACTTCTGAATGGTGGGTTACACTTAAACTTTCACCAAAGGTATCCTTTTATATAGACTCTGCTTTACAGGACCCGGTGAAGTTTGTCGGAAAATGATTCAATGACGCAGAGGCTCCCTCGTTGGCTTAATGTGGAGAGTGGCCTTTTCAGGATAGCATCGTGTTGACCAAAGTTACACACACACACACGATCACTGGCGCAAAAATATTTCCTTTACCGGGACTTGAACCACGGATCTCTCAACTTTCCCGGGCGATGCTCCAACCACTTGAGCTTTGATTCGATTTAATATTATTCGGTCCAGAATGTTACACAGCTAGTGTTTACATCATATATAATGTCAGCTCGAGGAAACGTAATTTACACTGAAATCTGCGGGGCGTTTATGTAACAAAGTGCTGCAATTCTTTGGCCAGAAGATATCGTCAGGGAGCTGCTTCACCCATCAAAGGAGAAATGAACGACAAAAGAAGAAAGGATAATAGGTAAAGCAATCATACAACGTCATACAGGACAGTGCATTTCATGGCACCCATAGCCAGAAGAAGAGACGAGCCACATTGAGCAAACACACATTCAAACGCGAAAACACACATTGAGTTGGGTCGCGGCAGTCCAGGGGTGAATCAGTGAAACGATCGGTTTCGTCGACTATTCGACGTAACCGATCATTTTTTTAAATAAAAATCTGTGGAACTCTCAAAGTTATTATTGTTCACTTTTCGAGGCAGGTATTTTTCAGTGGCATCCTTATCCCTACTTGAGGTGCTTTGTGGAGAGTATGTTGAGTGATTACGCCCTTCCGTCAGATGGGACGTTACATTGTGCGACCCCTTGGCGCCTTTCGGTATCAGACTAATGTGGAAACCGGGTTTCTCTCCACCTTTCCCATCCATTCCTAATGGAGCAATTGACCTCAGCAGTCGGTCGCCTCCCCAACAAAACTACTTCTTTTTATCTGTAGTTTAGACTTCGCTCCGTGAGTGGTTCCTATCCTCCAATATTTTGGATACGCTGCTCAGTTATCGTAGTAAAATTTTACAAATTTATGTTGTACATTCAATTTATTCCATTCGGTACTGAATATTTTTCAAATGTAGGTTTAAATTGAATTTTGAAAATGATTTTTAATTGAAAGTTCAATATTTTTATTTTGTTTTGGGTTATAATCTAAAATTATCCAAAAAAATGAATAGCGATGGGCAGTAAAATTTAAAATTACGCAATGATTTCAGGTTCCACTTGTTGCATGCCACCCTGTCTACATTTTCAAATCGGAGAAACAAACTTAAAAAAATTTACTCGATGAATTATAGTTCGCTTTAACGAGAATCTTCTCTTGCAACATTAAAGGGGTAAATTCACTGCCATTTTGAAGAGCTTAATCGATTTTTTCCGAAATTCGGCAGTCACCAGTAAACTTCCGAAGCAGACGTAGTAAGCTTAAATTTATTCCCAATTCGCACAGCGATGGATATTAAGCCAAGGGGGGATTTACGTACGGTGGCGATCATTCAATTCAAAAAGTGTGTGTTCTTTTCTCTTATGAAGTAAAACGACGAAAGACCGGACGAGGTATGAATTCGCTTCAATGTCTCTCGGCGGTTGATGGCGAAAAATATCAAGTGGCTGCCCTTCGTCCACTCTCCTTCATTACTGGTCACCTGGTATTTTTTGCGTGACGGTCCCACTCACTGCGTCACAGGGTGCACAGTGTGTGAGCAGATGCTCATACATTGGAGTGGGAAAACTCATTTTCAACTGAAATACGAGGGCCCTCCAAAAAGTAGCCCTCCTTTTTCGTGTAGTGTGAGAATTAGTGGAGGGAGCTAAATGTTTTCTGTATTGACGCACGCACGGACACGAAGGTCAGTAGACGCCTCGAGCTGCAGTGGTAGGGAAGGTAACGCCGATTGTCGTTTGTTTACAGTAGCGAGTCAAAATAAACAAAACAATTGAAATTCTTGAAGAATATGAAGCTTGTTCGGTGATAAGGTTTTCACTGAAAAACCTCGAAGCTGCTGAAATTCATCATTGTGAAATTGGTGCTCTGTCTACGGACGGACCGATTAGTGATGAGTGACATGACAGTGAGTTGAGCGTCGGTGTTGTCACTGAAGTAAAAATTACCAAAGTATGTTTTCATTAAATATTTTACTCGATACGACTAGTTTCGGCGCATCGGCGTCATGCTCAGGTGAGTGACATAGTGCAAAGATACATTGGTATTTTTTACTTCGGTGATAATGGATTTCTACAAAGTTAAGCCATAAAACATCAAATATGTTGCTATTGTCATTCATTTAAGAGTGAACTGAAAAATTTCCATTATAAAGACAAAAGTGTCCACTCTTTGATACTCACAGAATTGTGCTAAACAACGAAATAAACCTGTAAATTGACGAAAAAGTTCGTGAAAACCGGCGTTGAACGATATCTGAAATTTTCAGAAAGTTTTCCACGTATTTCTACGACTCCGTTGCATGAAAGCACGACTGATTAGTTAGGCTATTACATGTTTTGTTCTCGTCTTGACGAGAAATTTAAAGATGACGTCATCGGTTAGCTGCGATCTCAGGCGCAAAATTTCTTTCTGAAACGAATTTGAAAACTTGTTCAGGAACATGGTAAATACTTATTAAATATGTTTGGCAAATATGTATAAAAAAGTAGAGATTTGTCGTTTTGCGATGAAAATTTTAAATGTTCTGTATCTATTCCAATGTATTTTTTATCAGAACGGGGCTCACTTTCTGGACAGCCTTAGCATCACAAAAGAGGCAATGTAAAATCCGCGTGCATGCACTTAAAATCGGCACGAAGTCCCCTTTGTGTACGAGTTGATAGGAGTAATTACCAAAGGTGTCCCGTTGCGGAGAATATTTCGCTCATCGAATTCGTTCTCCTTTAAAAAATATCTCTAAAAAATGGGACATTCCACGTTCCTACATTCTTTCACGCATGCCTCCATTATGCAGTCACTGTTACGCTGCCTTAAAAGTCTATGTGAAATGAAAAGCTCCCACGCTCGTGGTTGTTCACGGTCGAGCAGAGCGGTGTTGAGAGTTCGAGCGGTGAAAACCGAGGCGAGTGGATGGGAACAGAAGTTTTCCCATAAGCCATTCCACTATGGAGTCTAAGTGAAACTTTAAGTGAAGTATACGATAAGGCGGGCAATCTGCTGGCACTCAGCTGTACACTCATCTTTTTAGCGGTGGATATGGAAATAATACCTCTTGAGAAATTTACAACGTGCCAGCACAAAAAATGACAGAGAAACTGTTTGAAAGGGTCAGATCCGCCAGTCACTTTTATTCAGAACATAATTGAATTAGGGAAAATTGCCAGTATCGGATCCAGGATGAAGAGTTTCTGCTCATCTGACATATTATTGAAATAAATGCTAGAGTTCCCGAGAGCGAATAATACCCGGCAGAATTTGTGAAATGAAAGCGCTTGGAATTTAGAAAAAGTTTGACCTGGAGATAATGACGGTGATTTTATTCAGTGTTTAAGAGATATTTAGAATGATGTTTTCTCGTACTAACAGATAAATGATAATTTTTTTTAAAGTGCCTTGCCGCCTCGGCGGCTTTATTTCAGAGTATGCCTAGTATCGGCTTTTGGTCTGTCTTATGTAAAATGTCCTTTTTTTCCTTGGCCAGTTGCGGGGCAACCCCCAACCCAGAGGGGGTTTAAAGTAATACATTTTAATGGTTATTCGTGCGTACGTATATAACAACTGTCATATTTAGTAAGATTTTTAAGAAAAATCAACTGGAAATTAATCAAAGAAAAGAATGTCCTCTGCCCAACTCGTTTGATGTACACTACTTAATACGGCAGCCTTTAATAGTAA
This sequence comes from Hetaerina titia, assembly GCA_037158775.1. NCBI lineage: Eukaryota > Metazoa > Arthropoda > Insecta > Odonata > Calopterygidae > Hetaerina > Hetaerina titia. The sequence continues at coordinate 3,960,897 of CM073770.1, read as the reverse complement.
AATAATTCATATTAGGCTTAATCGAAAAGTAAGGGATGTTTTCTTATTGTAAATACTGGCGAGTCAACACAAACTTCTATGCAAGCAGCACCATCTATTGATTGTTTACGAAGAAACAAAATATATTGTTTTGATTCAGCAGTCCTCATAATGTCCGCATCAGTTTTGGTCCCGCCAGTTGCAATTTGCGCACTGTGATTCGATTTATATGCGCAAATTGAGCATCTATTTATTTAAATTCATCGAAAGCTATGCCTACTGGGTCCACTATAAAAGTAATTCGCTGTTTCTGTGGAAAGAAAGATTTTTTGATCGCACCTGTACAAATGCTTAAAATTTTGAAAATACTCACTCCATGCATCAATGCACTTACGGAGGCGTGTCTACCACGCCCGGAAGGCACCCTGAAACTCCTTTAGACTGGGAATGTTTCTCGGGAACATTGAGTAACATGCTTTTCGATATTATCCTCAGTCTCCCGAGGCTTTCCTTTCAGCTCTCTATCTCTCTTCAGTCAAAGAACAAAAAAAGGCGCACGAAGCCAAGTCGGGACAGCCAAGGGAGATGGGGGGCCACCGGGTGGTCCTCCGAGCCAGGAAACTGGAACGATGAAGGACGTGTGGATAGGGCCATTGTCATGTTGGAGCTTGACCGTGTCTTTGCTGTGTTAAGTCGAAAAACACACTTCACGCAGATGAACGTCTTTCCACTCAGACTGCTCGGACCAAACTGACGACCGGCTGCGTTGGAAGGGCAAACAACCCACCACATTTCCCGACAGGCTTTATCGCACTGTCATGGATTAAACCTTTCATTCACAGTTTTTACAGTTCACAATTTCTCACTCAATCATTTCCTCCACACATACGTGGAACAGCACCGGTTACAATGGACACCCCTGCCTTATACCTCTTCCTAACACTGCCCATCCCGACTCTCCGTTCCCCTCTCTCACCTGAGCAGTCTGAGACATGTACAGGTTGCGGATCAGTCTCCCGTCCCTCCAATCCATTACTATTTTCTGCAACATACGCATGAGTTTTTCCCGATTCACTCTTTCAAACGCTTTTTCCAAATCTACGAAACAGGCAAATACATCCTGATTGTATTCTATATTCCTCTCAATTAGTGATCTCATTACTGCAATGGCATCACGCGTACCTCTCCCCTTCCTAAACCCAAACTGACTCACCCTATCATTAATAATGTATTTTTCTGGTTTAGATATGTAAACGATGTCTTCTGTGTGTGGACAGGTTCCGATTGGCAACTAGATCGGTTTTTAGCACACTTAAATTCTATCAGTTCTAATGCACCATTCACGTGTGAAAAAGAGGATAAGGTTCACTGAATTTCCTCGACCTATCCATTTGTAAAGACAAGTACGGGTTACAGCACTCCATTTTCAGGAAGAAAATGTATACTGAGCAATTAAATAATTACTCTTCAAGTCATTGCTTCGCTCAAAAGCTCTCAGCATTTCATGCAGTATTCCACCGTTTAACCACTATCCCTAGGTCGAAGTTCAATGTAAACAAGAAACCTGATGCTATTAAAATGTTAGCAGTAAAAAATGGTTATCCATAAGATATAATTAATAAAGTTTACTGGAAGAAACTTAGCCTAAAGCCACATTTACAACCCCGAACATTTAAAAAATCCCGCCGCTAAATGGCGAAGAATACTCTGCATCTATGGACTATTTCTCCAAAAGTCATTAAAAGTTTAAACTACAGAAAAAATTAACAACTTAACAATAAAAAAAATCAAAATTAACAATCAACGAAATTTTGTATCCCTCCCATTCCCTACTCGCTCTTCCAAGCCATCGATTGACACCGAAAGTTGTAATTCTCTTTTCTTCCACGCTATACTGTGACGTTTTTCAACTCCACCCTCCCTCTCTGACCAAACTCCTCCCTCCTTTGATCAGAAGGTATATAAACCGCATGTGCTTCCAGGAGGACCACCTGATGACGATCTTCAACGTCGAAACCTGGGTCGTGTTTTTAAATAAAGTGTGTGGAATTGCAAAGTGAATTATTTGATTTCAATATGTTATGCAAATTCCACAAAGTCACGCTAGAGATAACGAACGATTGATCATGTTAATGTGTTGCAGTTTAGACGGGATTTTGAAATCTGCAATCATATCTCAAAGAGCTCAGAGCGTCAAAGTAAGTACGGTAGAATATTCTTAAAACATGTTACATCACATGTATCTGCTTCGCTTAATTAAGAGGTTGTTGATGTGTTCGGAAGACTTGTTCAACACCCTTAGGTGAAATACCTAAATTTGGAATCTGGTATTCTAATCGTTTGTGATGTCTCTCTTGTATAATTGTGAAATCATTAAAATATATTTTTCAAACCAAGTCTTGGTACACATTAATATGAAGATTCGAATGACCATTTATTACAACGGGGTTTAATATTAAAATTATAATGTTATACTTGTTTGTAATTAAAAATGGAACCTTATGATCAGAAGAAATTTCTATCCACGAACGTTCTAGACGGAAGAACTTCCAACAATGAAAGACCAGAGCGAGTGAAAATGAATTGTCGGAATAATTTTGCGTTCATAATATGAATTTAATTATTGGTTATGCGTTCGCATGGATACATCTCTGGAAAAGACTGCGGGCTGGAAGCTTTCTTCAGTTATGTCACGGTTGGGAGAGAGAGAGTAAGCAAATCCAGGGGACGCGTTTTCATCGCTCTGCCCCCAACTCAACCACTTCCTGGGATGCTGCCAATTTATCGCACACGCCTGCAAGCAGGTGATGTGAATTAGAGCTCACCCAGCGCTGACCTCCGTTGTGAGTGTAATTCACATTCTAACAGGGAAATGAGAGCGGCGAATTCCTTTCCGAGTGGCCATCCAGGAAAGACACGCGCCAAGCAGTTTCCCATCGGCGAAACATATGGAGAGTGCTTTCATTTTATCGTTTGTAAGTCTTAATCGTTCAGCTTCGTACTTGTAGACCATTGGTTCTTTTCTTCGAGCAGTGGATGTTGAATACTAAAATTTTGCACGTTTACCTCGCTGGAGCAATGAATGCATCTGGATTAATTTAAAACACATAAAACAAACTTTTTAAAGAATATTTAGAGACTTGGAGAATAACTAACAAATAAACTGAAACGTCGGGCACCGAACGTTGATACTCTCCTGCGTCAAACTCCTTAATGACATGATGGTCTTATAAAATATTTTGGCAAATAACGGCAGCGATAAAGTCAAAAACGAATTAGATAATAGCTTCAATTCCTTCCAAGTTCCCCAAAAATTACACTTTTAACCACGCGAACAGATTTAGAGTTAACAAAAATACGTTATTAAATAAAACGAGTGGTCGCTGAATAGTGGGCAAGATGCTCCACAATGCACATGGTTGGTAAAATGAGGAAAGAAAGCATATCACGAAAAAATAAGAACAGAATCTGCACAATATTCTGAGCGTCAATGAATTAAGTGAATATGTACTTCCTGGGTATTGAGAATGCGAGGAGGAGCCTAAATTATGATGAAAGTAGGAACCGCGAACGCATGGAAATGTGTAAATTAGTTTTAAAGCATGGAAATCACGTACCGGATCGTGAGATAAGGTTTTAGAGGGCGCAGTTAATCGAGAAAGAGAGAGACGGCCACTTATGATTCCAAAATCGACACGTAAGATTCGCAGTGTTACCAACATGGAAACCACGTCCCATCATGCCGGATAATTTATTCCTCGCAGAAGTCCAATGAAAATGAGGTTGGGACTTTCCAACGGCCATCCTGCCTTCGTAACTTGCAAACGTAAAAGTTATATACACGCATGCACTCGGCTCTTTGTGGGGACGCCCTTCACAAAGGGTTCGCCCAGGCAAAGAGTGGTGTGCAGACCCACGATTCCACAGCACCTAATTTCGGCGGCGGCGGCGGCGAAAGGAATTTATTTCCACTGCCCCTGTTGCGATGTTCGAAGCAAGTCACGTTCTTTTGGATCTTCTTCGTTCTTTCAAACCGAAAAATTCCATATATATATATATATATATATATATATATATATATATATATATATATATATATATATATATATATATATTAATGTAATGCCGAGGGAAGACGTGTAATTTGGTCCCAAACCATCAAACATGTATCGCCATTTGTTGCCCCAGGCGCAACTTTATGGAATTCGCATAACACATCGAAATGAAATGAAATCATTTACTTTGTAATTCCAAAGGTGACCTGATGATGACGTTCAACGTCTAAACCTGGGTCGCGTTTTTTAAATAAAGTGTGAGGAATTACTAAGTAAATAATTTCATTTAAATATGTATCGCCATATTTATTCAATAAGTATGCATTATATGCGGAAGGTAAAAATTACACGCGGAGCTCTTTTTTTCTTGGGACCTTAGTATTTTTAACAGAATTTTTCTCATTATTAAAAAATAAAAATTTACCTTTATTCATCTAATCACACAAAGAAGAATTGAACTAAGACAATGACTTGAACGAAGCAGAGGGATTTGATAACGGGTGATTCAAATAAAGATGAAAAAGACTATGCATCGTGGTTCTGTACGACTCTGAAACTTGGACGTTAAGATAAGAGCAAAAGTAAGAATTGGAGTGTCCTGAGGCGATGCAGAAGGTGAATGAGGGAGACAAAGAATAAAAAAGTCAAAGACACGGTACGGAGGGAGGAGGAAAAATTCCAAGGCAGTGACAATGGATGTTGAAGAGTAATTGAAAGTACAATGTAAAAAGAGAGAGGGTGGGTGGGTGAATGAATGACAAACTCATTACACACTGTATTCCTAGGACTTCATTAATGGATACAGCCCATGATTTGGGGGGAAGCGTGTTTTTAATTTCTGCATTTTGATGATGGAATAGACTTGTCAAGCCGGTGGTCACAGCTTCGCGAGTGATTTCCTTTCTGGTGATTTAGAGATTAGCACCACACTATGTGAAATACTGACATAGGTATTAGTATGCATAAAAATTCTGTTCAGAAGGATATTTTCTATAGCTGGAAGAACTCAGTAACGAGAGACCTACATGAATTTGTCATAATGAAAAAGTAACTAAAAACCGGATTCCTCGGGAGGATAATTATGATTCTTGAAAAACTGGGCGAACTGTTCCTGAGTCCGCAAACACATATATTATCCTATTCACAAACGGTGTAAAAGGGAGTAATGTTTAGTTTTAAATAAATTTTAGAAATGTTAATTCTAATTTGTTAGCGTAAACAGTGACTAGGAAAGCCTCTGTTGACGGTCAAAAAAATATATCTCGAGTAAATTTTCTATAAAATGAGAGCCATAAAAATTTAATGGATTTCCCATTAGCTTTTCTTAGCTGAGTCATTACTCAAATAGCGTCGAAAATCTTTTTTTATCTAAATTAGTATAAAATATTTTCGAAGAAAGCGAAGCAGCTTGGGGGAGTTAGCAATTTTCATGCCAAGTCATGCACTTTTGTTCTCACTTGTAAGTGCTCATTTTCAGACCTCCCTCAAGAGAGAATAAGAAGTGTGTGCATCAATTGATCATCGCCGCTCCCTGAATTTCCAAAGCCGATCATATTGTGCGCCGATAAGAGAGGAAAAGGGTTGCATCATACATGGCTTGCATAGAAAGTATCGGGAGAAATATTACAGTTTTAGACCATGTCTCAAAATTCTTCAAAGTAGTGCATCCCTCGACAGTGTCGCCACCCACTTTTGCCCTTGCGGCTGCTCCACGACTCGAAGGCTGTCCCTGGTCGGAGCATTCCCATTTCAGAGTAAGCGTGCAAGCTTCTTTGACGGCACTTAGGGTCCCTTAGGGCGGTGTCCTTTGAGGGAGGGAGAATTTCACTTTTAGATGAATAGAAATGATAGTCTGCTGGTGCCAAGTCGGGACTGTAAGGAGGCTGGGGAATCATGGCGATGCCTTTTTTTGTCAGGTAGTCGGTTATTACGCAAACTCAAGCGCTCAAGACCTTCGGGATGAGTTTAGCGCAGATCTTTCGCATCGCCAAATTTCAGTGATAATGATGCGCACTATCACTTTCTCATGATTGCCAATACATGATATGCTATCATGCTTACACTTAACCGACGGTTTCAATTCAGTACTTTACGCACACGTCAGGAAAAACTTATTATTAAGGATCAATTTTATACAAACCTTACACATGGCAAAAAATTTGGTATTTTCCCGGCGTATTAGCTATGTAAATTCTTCTCGGGTCCTCCACCGGGTTATCATATCGTCCATCTCGGCCTCCGACTCGGTGTCCGACTCGGTCATCGTCATCAGGGCTTCTGAATGCCGCTGCCACTTTTTTCCCCGTATATATACGCTATATATACGTGGAAAGCGTATACACTATATAGTATATATATATATATATATATATATATATATATATATATATATATATATATGGGAAAAATGTGGCAAACGGCATTCAGAAGCCCTGAAGACGATGACCGAGTCGGACATCGAAACGTCGGCCGAGATGGACGATATAACCCGGTGGAGGACCCGAGAAGAATTTACGCAAACCTTACACATATTTATTTCCCTTGTGAAGGCTTTCGCGGTGCAACGTGGCTCCATAACTTCTGGGATTTCTTCATTTTCTGGGACGGCAGTTTTCATGGAAATGCAGACGAATTCTTAAGTTCAAATGTGTGGGATGTGTGGCGCTGAATCAAGTCTTTTCACTCTCGGAAGGGAAAATATACACATACAAATTTTTACTACCCTTAAAAACTTTGGTTGGAATCTGGAGTGAAACTCTGGTGTGGGCACACACATTTTCGGGATAGGGATGACTTTATGGTATTTGATTACCAATGCAGATTTCTATAAGTCGGTTTATTGCATTCAAGAGATTTCAAAATTTTATGGAACACCTATCCCTCCGAAAGCAGTGCCCTTCGATTGGCTCAAGTGCTCCCGCCCAAACTGGTGCGCTCCAATTTAGCTTATTACATTTTCGATTGAGTCAGCCCTTTAGGGGCTTCAAAGTGTGTTTTCCTGCTGAAGTCAATTGGAGTTATGCATGAATTTAATTGGTTTTAAGGGCAAGAATGGCCTCTCGTCGTTATATGTACCGAATTACTGTGGCGATCAGTTTTGATTCTTCAAAGTCAATATTACGTGATAGTCGGATGGAGCATTGTCGTAATTTCGTCGTTCTCCGGAGTTCTACTCCTACGTACATCTGTCCGATGCAAGAGCTTCCCCGGCTTCATTTCAACGCCAGTTGGGCTGTCCCCTTGCAGCCGGCCCTTGGCTTTCAAGAGACGGCCTACTGCCATCAGTCTTGCCATCCTTTTGTGTTCAGCAATGATCAGTACACGTTTCCGTTCGTTTCTGCTTCGAATTGGAGGACGGCGAGGACTTTCAATCTTTTTTCATACCTCCCAATGGCAGCGCGATAGTCTTTTTAAGCGACAAAGCGAGATTTTGTACTTACTTGTGTGAAGACTTTGTGCAGGTGGTCATCTTCAAGTGTTCTGAGACGGCGTCGTCGTTTCTTATTCTGCGAAGAGTCTCTGCCAGAGATTGAGAGGGCTCGATTGAAGGGGTTCCTGATGATCGATGGCCTCCGTTGGGAATGGTGGTCCGACGAAGCGTACAAGTGCCTGTCTTATTCCGGAATAGTGGAGTGCCCTGGTGCTCCGTAGAATTTCCTTTCGACCGGCGCGCTCGGAAATGACGGGCGTCCATTGCGTTCGACGTTCATTGCGGACTTAATGGATTGATTACGCTTGTTCAAAAGTCGAAGGAAAAGTTACGGCAACCTCGGAAACACTAATTGGCGTCTAGATTATCGCATTTATCTTAAAATGCTTTCTATTTCTAAAATAAAAAGTTCCTAAACTAAACGAGAATTCTATTGCCTTTCGATTTCTCTCCAGATGTTTGAATGAGTTTTTTTGAAATTTTTTGGCTCGTCCAGTTCCCAGTGAAAATGTGAGAAAATACACATCAACGGAATATGAATGAAAGGTTTTGGAGGGGGTACTCCAGCTCCTCTTTTGACTCTGCCCCTTGCGGATTCTCATTACAAAGATCTAAGGTAAATTCTCTGGAACCATTAACCTCCTTGTGCTAAGTTCAGGGAGCCAAGAGCTCACTTTGAGGTACAATGGCTCTGCTACTGGTATACATACGTATTGGAGGAGAAAATGGAAATAATGGCGCCAAAGTTATTTTATTGTTAAACCTCGCCTTGTGCTAATACGGTTGGGAAGCACTACATGGAAATACGTTTGACCATATTTCATTAAATTAAGCACTAACGATTGATTAAATACAAGAATGAATGCTTTCTCTGAAAGTTTGACCTACTGCACGAAAAATTCCAATTGATTTTTATTTAACAAGTAGAAATCATGTTGAACTTGATCTAAGGTGAAATAAGTAATTAGAATAAAGGTGAATAAAGTAAAAAGAATAAAGGTGAATAAATCATTGACCATTGATGTTTATTCCGGATTCCCTTGAAGATTCGCATTAGCAGCGTGCTCACGGAGTGTGGCTGAAAAGGGTTGACTCCTGCATCTGGTCGCTCTTTCGCAAACAAAGCTAATGTTAAATTTTTAGCTGGCAGTAAAAACCACCTTACTCCCAGGTACTGTCTTAGTATTTTAGTTTTCCATCTTAACGCCCGAAAAGAGCTCTATCATTAGAGATTAAATTTTAAAATTAAAATTTCCCCAAAACTTATGGTTTTCTTACATATCGCAACCAATATGGCATTAATGACCTTGCATTCCCTTCTCATCACATAGTAATTATAATAAAGTATGGTTTTTCATTATTTCCCAATTCTCTCTTCAATGATTCATTGAGCTTATCGATATACCTTTAAACGGCTTATTCCGCATCATGGTACCGTCCCGTAGTGGACGAAACGCTGCATTGAATGGATTTAGACTACACGGAATTCTACCGTTCCAACTAGCTGAAATGGCCGGGGTATAACCAGACTAGGAATGGGGAACCTTCCGTGGATTGAGTGCCGAAGTGACTTTGAGTGTATTTGTGAACTATCTAAAAATACAATGAACGATCAAAACTTATGAATCATTACAGCCAATCTGGTAATGGAATGTGGGAATACCGGTGCCATAAATTGTGAAAACACCAGAATACTTGCCAGCAATAGAATTGGGTTTCAGGGCATAACTAAAATGAAAGCAAAAAATGTGACCCTTGGAAAACAGATTAAATGGGTAGGGGGATACAAATACAATTGCAGATACGTGGTAAACAGATATGAAATATTCTCTTAAAATAGAAATGCATAAGAATTACTTCGCGAAACTCATTAAAACGGAAGGAGAAGGTAGGTCAGCGAGATTCGTTTTTGGAGCAGTTATTTCAAAGGAAATACTCATTTGGACATTATGCTCAATAAAAAATGATTCTCGGCGCTGGGCAATAAATCTTTGAATGTATAATGAAATTTGTGAACTTCTCAATTCAGGAAATTAATGGATTCTGTCTATTTTACTCTTATTAAGTATTTTTGGAATTAATAGGTTTTCCGTCAAAAAACAAATGTGTTTCTTAGCTAAAATTTAACTAAGTTTTTAGTTAAAAAATAGTTACCTAATGTTTATTAGCTAAAATATTTTGTCTTTTCAATTCAACTCAATAAAAAAGCGTAATAATACCTTATTATTGAATTTCAACACAACAGTTTTCATTCTGAAAAAGACTAAGCCAAACTTGTACCGAGATCGTTAAAAAATGGTAAAGGTTTCTTGAACTCCTCCTCCTTTCTTGAACCTTAATACATTTTCGTTTAATAAATGTTTTCCTGAAACCCTATTAAGGCAGGAAAAATGGATGAAAGGCGTATTGAACGGTAGTGGAATGTTGAATGCTGAAGAAGGTAATAGAGGGGAGGATGTTGGGAAAACGAGGAAAGAGCAGGAACAGGATAGGGATGTTGGATGGGATGAAGGGAGGAAGGAAGTACACAGAGATGAAAAGGGACCTGATGTAGAGAAGGTTTTCTTAGGAGTCACAAAATATTTATTTGATAGTTATGTCCATCGGAAAACCTACCTTAACCGGTAGATTACCTAAAAAAACGTGCAAGAACATTATGCCAGTAAATTTAGTTATATGCTCTATTATTTTGACTGGAGATGTTTAATGCAAGCAAAACATTAATTGAAAGTTTAATGAGTTTCTTTGATCGACCCACGGCTATGATGGAGTAATTACTCATCACTATCAGACGCATAACCAAAATGAACACAGCGCCCCTTGGAGACACATCCCAAGCGAGATAATATTGCCATAGTGCTCCGCTCCAATGTAACCCAGTGCCCTATTGCATGCAGGACACAAACAATTGAAAATCAATATTTACAGAGGGATGAATTTTCAGACAAATTTCCCGCTATACCTGACCCTATGATCACTTTTCCCATTCCCATAGTCCCAGACTACCTGGGCTTATTTCTCCTGGGGAAACGGGAAACGCAAAACCAATTTAGATTGATATTGAACATTTAAAAGAGGCTCAGGAATGAGTTTCTTCGCCAAGAGTTGGAATTTTCTTCAAAAAGCAAAGTAAACATTCTCCTTTGCAGTAAATATTTCAAGTTGACTCTTCTATCTAATAAACTAACAAGGAGAAAATAATAGGAAGTACTCTCACTCATAAAGCATCAAAATTATACAATTATTTCAAGGAAGTGTCTGTTTGAATGATTGATTAATTTGTCCACAATTAAAACCATAACTCAAGTTGTGCATCTACACACGAACATCGCGGATTCATTTTGTTTTTCAGTCACTGCCACGATGAATGAAAGTCGGTGGACTGCCTCTGGTCCGCTCGATGATCGGAGCCAATAGCGGAGTGAATTGAAATTCCATAGGGTTGCCTAACCTAACGGATCATTGAACATAGAAACAGAGATGATGTGACCGGGGAAATGAGCAATCGCAGGAATAAAAGTAGTAAAGCCTTGAAATAGAGTGTAGAAATAAATTATTTCCAATAAGTTACGACTCCCAAATGCCAATAACGGAACATTTTCCTTCATAGCATAGGGTAAAAGGTACTCCAATGTTGATCAGTTTTATACCTCACGGCCTATGAAAGCAAATCAATGCTTACTGCGGTAGTCCAACAACAAAAGACAACATTTCACTAAATTCAGAGTCGAGTGACTACTTGCAAAGACGAAGAAGAACTTTTGCAACAGCATTGCGACGATTCCCCAACCCCCTTACAGTCCCAATTTGGCACCAGCAAACTATTTCATATTCCCAAAAGTGAAATCCTCCCTCAAACAACACTACCACAGGGCCCTAAAGTTTCGTTACAAAAGTTTTAACCCCTAAGGACCTTCCTTCGAACAGGAAAAAGCTGCCGGCAAAAGTGTGTGCCGACGCTCAAGGGATGTGCATTGAAGAATTTTTAAAAGGCATTGTGACAATATCTGAAATAAATATTTTTTCCGGAAACATTTCCCGATAAATTTTATACAATACTTGCGCTGCCTTCCTCCTTTCTACTAACTAAAAAGCAACACTATTGATATTATGCTATAGTTAACTTATACGGATACTCCCCTGAGTACGACGATGCATATACATGCATAATGGCTAAAAAATTAATTTGAGCTATGAATGGAAGAGTTAATGTGAATACCGCCCTTCATTTCTTATTAAACCAATTTGAAATCGAAATTAAAGTTGTCTTTCAATTTGATCCACAGCATTTGATAAGAATTTTTCAAGAGAAACTCTCAAAGTAATCATCAGAAGTTAGGCTAAATTTCAAATATGATAGATTAAGTATAATAAATGGTAGAGTTAATGACAAATAAAAGAGTAAATAATGTGAGCATTGAAGGACATATTTTGTACCTCCCGTGCCATGTGTCGTATCCCCGCGTCTTCGAGGGGATATTGGCGACACGAGAAAGTACCCCACGAGTCGAGTGGCTGCCTCGAGGGTAAACGGGGGCTTGGGTTTGGTGGGTGGTGACGTGGAGAGGTGTTCGTCGATAGAGACGGGGGAAAATAAAAGGAACTGAAAGGGAGTACAACGGCGGCCCCGATTTAATACAGGAAAACAGAGTTTACAGTAATATTCTTATATATCCCCTTGGTGCCGCTTGGCATTTCCAACCAAAGGGGCCCAGCCCAAGTGTCCTCTCGGATAGCGAGTCAGCAGCGCTGATATCACCCACGCCACTACTTAGTTATCAGTTATCACTACTCTTGGCCCATAGTCCACATCGAGTCAGCAGCGGTGATATCGCATGCTTGGACCCACGCCTTAAATTGGTCACTTAAGGGGGGGGTAATCATCCTGGCCAGTAAATTATACGGATGCAACAAATGTTTGTAATTGAGGTCACCCAATAAAAAAGCCTCCATCAAAAGCACTGAGGATAAAATAACAACTCAAAATAATAAAACGAGCGCGTTAAATGATGAAAACTTGTATTTACAATGCATAAAACCTTAGTTGAAAATAGTGTGGCAATAATTCCGCCAAAGAACATCAGAATTTGACGGAAAATTTGTGTGCATAAATTACCTCACAAAGTGATCGTGAAATTAGACGAGGATGGTGGAGATAAGACGTTTGGGAGCAGTCGACACAGCTCTCCGAGATGCTTCGGAGGCAGCGGCCGTCGTGGATTATAAAATAGCCCAACCCATCATTCAATAAGTCACAGTACTTATTGGACGTGATATTATTTCGGGATGCGCAAGATATAATTTACATCGACGTCCTTGAAAAGGGAAAATCTATCCATGGCGATTATGACATTGAGTTATTGGTGCTTTTGAAGGAACCAAGTCGCAGAACAAAGACAGCACGTGAAGAGTAAAAAAATCATCTTTCATTCAGACAATGAATGGCCCACAGTGCCACAAGGCAATGATAAACAATGGCCAAATTGAACGAGTTGGGCTTCAATCTGCTTCCACACCACCCACCGTACTACTCTCCAGATCTAGCCCAATAGCGACCACTGACTGTTTGCTGCTCTCAAAAAGATGCTCCAGGGATAAAGATTTGGCTCGAATGAGAAAGTCATCGCGGAAGCTTATTTTGAGGGCAAGGACAAAGTCTGTTGCAAACATGGTATCGAAAATTTAGAAAATCAATGAAAGGATTGTATATCTCTTGAAAGTGATTATGTTGATGAGTAAAAATGAATTTTGGGAAACAAATGTTGTTTTCTTAGTTAGTCCCGGGACTTATTGAACGATGGGCTATCTGGTCTCTGGAGTAAAATTAGTGTTGAGTGGAAAATCTTAAAAGAGTGCATGGAGAAAACTGGCGGGGGAGGGGAAGGCCAAGGAAGGAAGGACTATTAGAAGTTAAAAGAGAGTATTTGCAGGAAGGAGACCGAGATTCCGGCATTTCCGACAATTCTATAAGTGAAAAAGATGGCGGGGAGGGAGGCAAAAGAATATTGAATTATTTATTTCTATTATTAAATTAATCTTACATGCACGTTTATGTGGGCTAGAAACCAATGAGTTCTCCACTTTTAAGTCCCATTGAACACATCATTAAACACCCAGACCCCAAATATATCCTTCTCCATGTCCTTACATCTCCATTCCATCCGGATCTGGCTTTTAACCCGTTAATTACCGTATTTAAAAAAAAAATATTCCAATATTCTCTAAATTGCTTCAAAACATATTTGGCGAATTGAACAATGCTGCACTCTAGATTGAGGTTTTCGTAAATTTTCTTTACATATTTACGTACGATAGTTTCATTGCGGTACTTCGTTGAGATGTATTCAGTGCGATAGATATGGGATGAGAATATATGTAAATAAAACAAAGGTTATGTGGTTGTCTGGATAGAAAAATTCAAAGTTAAACGTTAAAATAGGAGGGCAAAAACTAGAGTAGGGGGAGCGATTCACTTACCTTGGCAGTGATTTTAGAAGGGCAAGTGGTAGGGAAATAAGGAGAAGAATTGGGCAAGGCAAGGAGGCTTTCAAAAGGGGGAGGGAGTTGATGGCGGGGATATTAAGTAAGGATGTTAAGAAAAGACTCGTGAAAACTTTGATATTGGAGGATTTTGAAATTTAGGAGTGGATAAGGTGAAATGGACCGAAAGGAAAACAAATGAGGAAGTACTGGAGATGGTGGGTGAGGACAGGAGTTTGTTGAGAGAAATCCTATGGAGGCAGGAAAAATGGATGAAAGGCGTACTGATCGGCAGTGAGATGTTGAAGAAGGTAATAGAGGGGAGAATGTTGGGCAAGCGAGGAAAGGGCAGGAACAGGATGGAGATGATTGACGGGATGAAGGGAGGAAGGAAGAACACAGAAATGAAGAGGGACCTGATGTAGAGTAGGTTGCTGGATTGGGTTTTCTTAAGAGAGACAAGGTAATTATTTGGTAGTTGTGTCCATCCAAAACATACCCTAACAGATAGATTACATAATATATTTAGCTAAGGTACCTATCGCCGACTAAACACCCAATTCTTACTAAATAAATAGCTTCTATGCCAAACCAAATCCCCTTTGAATTTCTCTCCTTTTTTGCTCTCGTTTGAAACGCTTCTTTAGCAGGTGGTCTGCGCAAATTACGCTAGAGTACGACCAACTAAATTAAACCCTCATCTTATTTCTTATCCTTCCTTACTTCTTGAGACTCGGACCAAAATAGAGGAATAACAGCAAAACTAATTAAAACAAAGACATTTTTATACTCTTCGCCTATTCCTACAGAGCGGTAACCACAACATGAAAAAATTAATAATGAAATAGCGAATAGCTGGAAAGGAATTTGTGGATTGGATGCTGTTGAAGAAGAGGAAAATGGATGTAGAAAGTAATATTTCTTTGCAGAGCTGGATCAATTTTATAGTCTGAATTAGGTGACCATCGGTTACCTACCTCTGGTCTCCTCTTTACCGTTTTATAACCAAAGTTGAATTAATTTCCGATACAACTCTTTGCTATACTCCACAAAAAATCTATGAATTGGCTATAATTGTTTCTATCTATAGTTATTTCATTTTGTTGAACGACCGATGTTGCATTGAGCACGAGCTGCGATGATGCCATAGGGACTGAGGAAGTAGTGCATTAAAACGATCAAAACTCTACCCATGAATTTTAGGATTTTTAAAAGTTAATGGCGATTGAGTAAGCAAGGCCAATAAATTCCTTTAACGTCGACACCGCCTAGTCTCCTATTCCTTCCGGCATTCCTCCAACATCGTGGAAGCGATTATCAACCCCAATATAATCACGTAATTATTCTTTCTCTATAAAACTCAGACTCAAAATTATTGTACGAGAACTCGCAGTCGACCCGACGCGACG
The DNA here is from genome assembly GCA_037158775.1 of Hetaerina titia. Classification (NCBI taxonomy): domain Eukaryota; kingdom Metazoa; phylum Arthropoda; class Insecta; order Odonata; family Calopterygidae; genus Hetaerina; species Hetaerina titia. Next base: position 3,945,544 of record CM073770.1, on the reverse strand, counting down.
CCTTGGTAGGTTGAAGTGATTAGGGCGCGGCTGGAAGTCTTTGCATCGACGAAGTACGTAATTAGAGGGACAGACCCTCTGTTATGCATCTTCCCATGCAGCTCTGGCTTGAATTTAGCGGGGCACACTAGATGAATAATCCGTGATTGGAACTAAATGCCCCCCGGTTATTAGCCCAAAGGACCATCCATAATGTTACCAAGCTTCTTCTCGTTAGTTTTTAAAACCTCTAATACGTTTTCAATGTTTAACTCCAAGTGTTAATTGATGCATAAGCAAACGTCAAGCCTTTGATTAACAGATAAAGTTTATTCATGCATTTAAAGCAAAATTTACCATGAATGAAATTAAATGCTTCGCTACACATCATCAGATTTTTGAATTAAATTGCTTGTAATGATTTCATAAATGCATTAAATTAGTCCACATCGTACTTTTAATAAATATTCAATACATGATGATTGGCGCGGAATATTTATTAATAACTGATCAAATCCCGAACAGGTGTTTTGGAATATTTTTTTTTCAAAAAGAGAATAAAACGAGTTAAAATTTTTTTTTTGAATGAAAGTTCACGTGTATATGATCTAAATATTCATCATATGTTTTCTTTTTGAAGTAAGTTCCTGCTTAGTTATCACTCTTGAAGCAAGTTGCGATCTCCTAATTAAGAACACTGTTAGAGTACAAATCGTGATTATCCACTTAGGAAGAGTGGTAAGCAAGAAAAGACTGAGCAAACGTGACATGGATGAATGAAAAATTAGGCTACTATAAAACTTATTAAAAGGCAATCCAATAATATTATCTCGGCCATTATGTCTGCAACGTCCTACTGTTTATATCTACACCCTACTTTAAAAAAGTTATCAAATGGTTGTAATTTAGGTGGTTTTTAATCACAAACCATTAATAGTTAGAGTCAATAGCGTTTTGCTTTTGCAAACAAATTAATTTCACAGGGAAATTCCGAAATACGAGCCTTCTCATCATCAGAAAGAAGAATCATCTATTTCATTCCAAGTTGCATAGCACGGATTTTGTCATTATTTCAACATATACATTGATTGTCCTTCCTGGTGCTAAAAGCAAATGTGTAGAGAAACATGTCCGGTCGGATGCCTTAATGTATAAACCTGCAGTTATCATTATCTATATTAGAATTATTTTACCTATAAATTGTAGCTAAATATTTAGGTGAAACCTTTACTTTTGATACTGCATACCTGGTGTTGAACCACCCTCTACCACAGACCCTAGCAGTGTATTTTCAGAACATCATTTAGACATGAAAACAGACATACTTTCTATACATTATGCTTAATTTTAGATCTATGTCCTCCAGCAGAGTTCCAAGTGATCGGCGCATCGTGAGGAAGACGCTTAATAAAAGATTGATGACACCTGCCATCAACAGCCTTTCTATTAGAATAGCTCTCAACTCTGCATTTGATTAATGTGCTTGAATGATTAGCTATTATGTATCCTAGCTTTATATTATGTTATTCATACTTTCAGTGGCACGTAGTTATGCTATTTGGTTTAAAATTAATGTGGTGGGATTAATTCTCTCGTTAGTGCAACCCGGCTCATTGCCCATTTGCTAGGTACGTGCAATATATAAATAAACATTCGTCGCATTTTCATCGCCAATCCGAACTCCCGCGTTTGCTAATTTTATCTATTTGTTTTATTAAGGTTTAATCTTTGACTGTAATGGCGTGGCCTGTTGCACATATGTGTTTGAATACGACCGTTTTTGTGATGGTCTACGTGTTCTCTGGGCCCGCTTATCGGGTTTCGTCTACTTTGTCCTTCATAGGACGTGGTGCGCTGGCAAGTGGTGCATTTAATCTCGTAGAACCCTGATTTTTCTAATGCGGGAGTTTGTTCTTTGGAGTTTCCTTTGAGGTTCTTAAGTGTGTTCGGGTTTACATGCGTGGTGTTTGCGTCGACTTGTTGGAACACTTTTTGGAGAGGGTGGGGGAGTAGGAAATCGCAATGAATTTCTTTCTATGAGTGTTATGTTGTGGTGTATTTATTATTGAGTTTATTCTTTTTGTTATCTCACTTTCTATCAATAACTGGAGGTTGATATGCATACGTTGATTGTGGCGATGTTTCTTTATGCGTTTAGGCTCGTTGGTGTTCCATTGTTTGTATTGGCTATAGGAATTTACATAAATTTACATTCACAGCCAATAGCTCACACGTCTTCCAACACAAAAATTCATAGGTACTAATGCGATACGATACACATGCAATACACTCCCTTTTTAATGACATTAGGGGACCGGGATGGTGCGGTGGCTAACGTACTTGCTCCCGACCGAGAGGGCCCGGGTTCGAATCCAGTGGCGGCAGATATTTTTCAGTGTTATCGCGATTCCTACTTGAGGTGCTATGTGGAGGTGCACATTGAGTGATTACGCCGTCCGTCGGATGGGACGTTAAGCTGCGGACCCCTTGGCGCATTTCGTTAAGAGTAGGCTAATGCCGACGCCGTGTTTCTCTCCATCCTTTCCCATCCATCCCAAATTGCGCAAATGACCTCGGCTGTCGGTCTCCTCCCCTAAAATTAATACTTGATTAAATTTGTACCATAAATATTCGTTGTGGTTACGTAGCGTTGTGGTTACGTAGTATTGTCAACTTTACTTCTTCAAGAAAAGTAAGAGTTACCTTTATTTCTTCAATAGAGTTGACGGTCGAGTAGTAGATCTACGATGTAGTGCTTCACGATTTAATAATCGTGCAGGCACTGAGCTCACTGAGGCATGATCTAATCACGGTACGATCACAATTTTCTTCCCACTCGCATCGATCGCCTGATATTCATAGTCTGTCTTTTAGTCTGCGAGCAATGCGCACGCGATTGCGGGGGTAATCCCAACTGCAAAGTCCCCAATGATGCTTATCAATGTCCACTATTTCGAACAGACATTCGGACGAGTGGACTTAACGCGGAAGTGCTGCTTGAGCGTAATCGGAACATCTGAAAGAATTCTCGCGATGTTCTTTCGTTCAGCATTCAGTTCTCTGAGAGCGACATCACGACAAAAATGTCTCTGCATTGCAGCAACTTGAGCAGCTGATTTAATAAACTAATTCAAGAAAAGGAATATATAATGGTGAAGTTAATTAATCAGTACCTCTAAATTTGAATATGGTAGTAGTATTATATATAACAAAAACATAATAAAGTATACAAAATAGTATACATATATATGGTAAAGTAGGAATATCCACGCCTTATCTCTGAAAGAAATTACGACGCCAAGAGGGGTGTTATCGGAAGGATTAAACCAGAATTAAACTAATAATTTAGCATCTACTCACTTTTTTCGCAGTCGCTCCCGCCATCTTAAAAAGCATTTTCATTGGGCTGAATGAAAAGAACTCTTAATAAACCGGAAAATTTTTTTATTCATGCCTGATGTTATTAAGAACCTCCACTATAAGGATAGAATTTTGGTTCAAAGCAAATTTTTATGTAATAGATGGTATACAATATCAAACAACAGGTGGCACTTAATCTTGCAACATATTTGCTGGATTGAGTTGAAAAACTTTCCATGCATTTACTTCGCCAATATTAGTGACAGAAACCAATATTATACCTACCACCACATGGAATTCAGTCGGGAAATTCGGTCAGATGCCTTAGATGCAGCGCTAGATCTTCCTCTCGAATTAGAAGAATGCACGGAATATACACGTGTACTTCCGCGGGTGAAAGCCATTGTGCTTGAGTCATACACAGGAGCACGGCGCACACGTCAAGGACAAAGGTTTGATGAGAGAGGAGGAACGGCGGGAGGGCTTTATTGTGATATGTTGAGTCCGGGAGGGTGGAAAAGCTTTAAATAGCCACATGCATGACTGCTCTATTGTTTCAAGGCAGAGCGACTCGAATGAGGGGAATCGGAGAGAAAGAGATGGAAACAGAAAGTGTCAAAATCTGCATTGTGGAAATAATCGTGTTTGCGAAAGGGGGTAGAGAGAGAGAGAGATAGAGAGAGAGAGGGAGAGAAGCGTGCTCAGGATGGCGGAAACGGGATTCTCCCTGGCAAAATTTCAATTTCAGTTACGGGTGAAAGAAAGGACACCGAATAAACTGCTTTGCTTGGCAACATTGGAGAAGTAAACTCATCGCTCTCTCGTTAATTCATGGATTCCTACAGCACTTTCGAAATAGCGAAAATGGTAAATTAGTTTCAGTTACATGTTCAGAAACTTCAGTTCACATGCCGTTTGCCATGTTTCACACCAAAATACGTTCATACATATTTACGAAAACAAGCACTAGCCCACTTGTTTCAGTTGAATAAAAAATCAAAGATGTTCAGAGAGCAATAACATAAACAACCAAAGGTTTAATGATTATTAATTTAAGATAGTGAAAATTATTTACTGATTTCGTGAAATGGAAAAAAAATGCTCAGGGTATTGTAATGAAATATATTAAATATAAAACATCAAGAATAGGTGGAGAAAAATATTTTCCAAGCACGTTTTTCCTCCAACTGCTTTCTTCAAATCTCTAATTTGAATTATTTCACGAACATCGTCGGAAGTGGAAGAGGTGAAGCTCCCAGGTGTATTAAAACGGAATGCAACATGAAAATTCCGCTTATCTTGTTTTCGAAGCCAAAACGAACGAAATCATTTCTCACCTAATTATGTCAATGCAAGCCAAATTATAATGGTAATTCTGAAGGCAAATGCCTTACGCTACCCCATAGCAAACGATTCTGCAGAATGACTTCTCTAATTCGTAATTACTAGGTGAATAGGTCATTTACCGTTACTGCTGTATTGATTCGCATAGAAAAGTCTCCGAGTTAGTTTTTAAAAGTTCTGCATTTCGCGTTTTAAATATTTAAATCGAACGACAATAGAAACAGTCGGCACATAAATCTCATAATCAGGATTTCAATCCACTGATTGGTTCCTTGTAGCCCATTCTTTTTATTTCTATTCAGTTTTGATTGCCTCACCCCCTAATAGCTGGTATCTTCTCTGTTTTACGTCATTCTTAATTGGTTATGTTTATTAGTCTCTTGGCTTTCCTAATGGGATCTTCCCTTCCATTGTGTTTATAGCTAATCCATTGTGCTTCAATGAGTATCCAATCCATATATAGTTGTTATTTACCGTAGAATTCTCTTTTCATTATCCTTTCCCCTTCTGCACTTCTCTCTCTCTCTCTCTCTACATGTACTTCCTCGTTCTTCTCTTCGTCTGTCGCAGTATCGGAAGCCACCGCTCAAAAAAACACGTCTTATGTACACTTTTTCTGTCAGCAACGCGTAAGAGGCACTCTATTGATTTTTCAATGTGCTCTGTTGAGTGTGAACAACGTTACCCGACGAAACTCGCCATGTCAGCTGGGGTGCTAATGTTTTATTCTGTCAGAGAGGTGACTGGCGCTCCGGGTATGTCTTTAAAATTATTTCTCTCTGTCAAACAATCAATAATCTTGTGAAAAGATAACAGGGAAGAACGGAATCTTCATGGGCTTTTTTAAAAATTAAATTGCCCAAATAGAATAAGATATACTTATAAAGGGTCTGAAGTTTGCCCCATCCTACGTATTTGTAATTTGGAAACATTACATTTAACGATAGAACCGGTCAAAAGATAAAGGTGTTAAACATTAATGCGTTATCCCATTAGTGCTCAAATATCTACATACGACCAGCAGTGTTCACAAGAATAAAGATAAGGAGAAGGACATTCGTTCACTTCAAAGAAATTAGGCATCATCGAAGAGAGGATATCATGCATTGGCAGTATGAGATAAAGTCAACACTTAATTGATCATAAAGGGGATAATAATAAAGGGAAAGGGTCACTGTAAAGGAGGGAATCAATTGAAAGGGAATTGTGTCGCTTTATTCTTAAAGGACCCCTTTAAAGTGTTAACTAAAGAGACCGAGACTAGGTTTAAAAAAAAGAAAGTTAAGTTTTGTTCAATTCTTACGCAGTCCTCCAAAAATACTGAGAAGAAAACCTTCCTCTTTCAAATGACTCCTCTTCCTCCAAGGCTAGACGGCTTACTAAATTGCATGAGGACAAAATTCCGGTCCGGCCAGCGGTGGCTAATATGGTGGACCCATTGACGTGCGAAATGAGTTTCAATTTCCGGGATTTCACTAAATTCACCCTAAGTATTAATAATTAGAAAGTTCTAGCAGATTTATTGAATATCTCTTCCAAGGAGAAAGAACTTGATTTAGTTGGATGCTGCCAATCTATTCTTGTCCGTAGTCCTCAATGACTCGCTAAAAAAAGGCAGAAAGCATTTTATGTCACTCGGAAATGAATCCGGGGCATTCAGAAGAAATAACCGATGCAAATTTTCAGAAATCAAAATTAAGGCTCGTAGAATGACATCATCATCGATTGAACGGGCTGGCAATGGGCTCTCTTTCCCCTCCGCTGGCGGGAACTTTCATTAATGATTTCGAATGTAAAGCGCTTTTAATTGCAAGCATGTGTTCTACGTGTTTAATTAAATATGCATGTGGTTAGTTGGTAAGTTCTTCAAACGATGTTAACTTTAATTTCTTTGAACAGTTATCCAGAGACACTCGAGTAACTTTCTGCATTTTGAAATAATCAGTCTAGAAGTATAAATTTTAAGATGGAATAAGATGGCAAAGGTACCATACGTTTTTCAACTAGTTTTCGCCAGGAAGGAAAACGAACAGGAGTTTGGCGTGTATAGAAAGCTTACAGCCAGATCATGTTATGATACCAGTTTACATTCCTGCTAATTCCAACCAAGCTAGGCCGAATCAAAGGTCGTCTTCAAATAAATAGATACCTTGGTTGGCAACTATTGCGTCCCTTAAAAATGCCTAAAATATGGAATTAGAAATGTTAATTCGAATTAATTTTCTTGGTTTGTTTAGTCCTGTGTAGTTATCTAAATATACAAGCTTCGTATAAAATGAATCGGCAAACATTTTTCCTGGCGTTTTTGCGTGAAGTGCTGAATTCAGACCGTCGTCAGTTAAGTGTGCGCATGATCGCATATCGTATTATTGGTATTTATAAAACCGTGACAGTGCACAACTTCTCATTGAAGAATTGGCGTTGCGAAAGATCTGCGCTAAGCTCGTTCCGAAGGGCTGCTCCAAGGTAACCGAATACCTGGCGAAAAATAGTATCGCCATGATTCCCCAACCCCTGACTTGGCATCAGCAGACTATGTCCCTATTCACAGAAGTGAAATCCTCCCTCAATGGACACCACCACCATCATGGAACCCTAAGTGCTGTCAAAAAAATTTGCACCCGTACCCTAAAAGTCCTTCCGGCTACCAGGGAGCCTTTGAGTCGTAGAAAAGAGTTTCGACGCTCAAGGGGTGTACTCTGAAGAATTTTAAAAGCCATTATAGCAATATGTGGAATAAATCTATTTTTCCGAATCCTATCCCGGTACTTTGTACACAAAAAATGCAAGAGACTACCATAGAACATGTTTGAAAATTCGTTAGAATTATTTATCCAGGTGAGAACGACTTGTATATTGCAATGGAAATATAGTGGAAAAGTAACAACCCAAGTTATTTATTTATTATAGCAATAGACGCTTATTTTTCCAGAACGTTCGATAAACACTTGAAAGATAGTTTTATAACGTTTAACGGAGCAAACAAAAAGTTTGGCATAGTGTAAAAACATAATTTGATGAATTAATCAGATTACTATTATTATTTAGTAGTCTACTATTACAAGTTAGGTTTAGATGGAGTCAGATTGTCTACTTCTACATATGTTAGCCACGCGAAGCAAGACACAACCCGACACTGAAATAAACTGTCCTTCAATTCCATCGCCAATCAAAATACTCCACATTCCCAACAACGCTCTCTCCTCCCACACTATGCCTAGAACTCTTTCGTTTTTTTTCCTATCCATCCATTTCTCCTTTTCCATCCATCTCCATGGCCGCATCTCAAAAAGCCTTCGATTGGCGCATAATATGCTTTTTAAATTACCTATTTCTCGAGACGTAAAAAAATCGCGTCGCATACCAAAGTTTTCCCTACATTTTTCTCAACCTCCCTGCTCGTCAATTCCTTCCTCCTTGCAAAGCTTCATTCTTTGTGCACGCCTTCCCTTACATCAATGGCAATTTCGGTTCACCACCATTTGCCGTAAGTTTCCCCTTCTGTTTCGTCATTTGACCTATCTTCCCTATTCCTGTAAAACCTTGTAACATTACTTTTTCCGGTTACACTGATTCGCATACCTATCACACTGATTTCCTAATGCACTTTGTAACACTTGTCACCCCTGCTTGAGTTGCTAATTAAGCTTTAATATTCGCAATCCTTCGGTTAAAATTGGCACACCCCTGGCTCACCCCTTTTCCTAACGTTGCTCAGCCGCCTCTCGAATTTGAGCAGTTTGATATGCATTTCATTTAATTATTACGTGTTTTAGTACCCTGAAAGCCACCGCTGGGGGGTGCATACATATCTGACTAATTTTGACCCAAATTTGTTTACCTCAACCGCGGCCGGGCAATGTTATTCCAAGCCTTTATTGTTCGCGTGGAAAAAATTAAACCTTAAATCTATCTGATCTACACTTTGCGTTCTTTTTGCAGATAATTCGCCTGTCCCTTTAATCTTCTTTTAATTTCGGTGAGACATTTGCTAATATTGCTCAATTTACTCTGTTAAACGTCTTCTTGAAAAAGTATGACACAAAGAAATGCATCTTTATTATAATTTACGTTCTCTTGTATTTGTGATGTCACTCCTCCTCCTATGGTATTTTGCGTGTGCCTTTCCCCATTCTGGACCCATATTGGTCATCTCTGAAGTTGCCCCTGCTCTTCCTCCTCTTATTGATGATCCTATGTAATAATTATGCTGCGTGGGAAACATTTTTTAGAAATACCTCACCTGTGGCTGTCTTTCCATTCATTGAGATTGGATCAAACACTGATCTGGTGAAAGATATGGGCCAAGTTCCCTCCCCATGAATTCTGCGGATTAGCCCACCATGTGTGTCTCATCCAAAGCTATTCCCACACCTGTGGTATGGCATGGGATGCCCGCGTGAAGCTCCAAAACGTGTGTCATCCTATGACTCAAATAGATGGAATCATTTAAAAAGATAATTTAAGCGCTTTTGCTGATAACATAAAATATTGAATGCTTGAAAAATATCTCTTGAATTTTATATAATTTATTTTTCAACCGGAGAAGTGGGTTTCTTCTGGCGATAAACCGTTTAAATCGGAAAAATCAATCAATATTAATAAATACATTTTTCAACTGTTACATACGTCATGCTCACTGTAATGGTGATGAAAAGAAAACCACGGTTTTCCACCCGAATGTCGGTAATTATAGAATTGCCAATTGTACACAATGCAATACTAATTTTAAATATGTCTAAAATCTGCAATGTCATAGTTTAACCATGGCAAAAATAATTTAGCTAGATTTATAGATTTTGGTCCCGATTCCTTTGAATCTTGAGTTTGACTTTATTTACTTATGTACCACCAGTTTTTTTGTCTTCATTTTTTAAAAAGGCTTTGTAGAAAAGGATCCTCTGACGAATAGCTGCACATTGAGTGCAAGGAAGTAATTCCACGCGGTGATTATGCCACAGTTCATGAAATGAAATCCGTTTAAAGCAATAAATATTTATTTTAAAATAAATATTGGAAGTTTATTTTCAACCTCAGAGTTTGTAAAACGAACACTTGCGAAAGGTTTCAATAAATATTTCAATGATTAGCTCTCTTGATTCACCTACTACACTATTCCAGACCAATTGGTAAAATTCTTCGTTAGATACGATGTTTTTCGAGGGAGATGGTTTTCATAACTATATAGTGAATGCAAAAATAAGTAGGTTTAATCTCCTTTCATAGCAAGCACTTATTCAACTTTTGAATTAAGAAGTAAGGAGGGAAAGTATGTGTTTATAAACACACAGATCCAAAAACAGCCCCGAAACACACGATCAAGTTGACAAGTTGATCAAGTTTACAATGAAATAGTCTCTCATGTTTCCTGATTAACCAAGCTTAGACGAATGAACGAATTGGTGGATCGATGCATTCGCATATATATTCTGTCTTGTTTTTATTTGGTTTTAGTAGGATCCTCTGCGGATTAATAGGATGTGAACTAAAAAGAAATATCTTGAACTTCATTCCTTCTTTGTCTTTAGGAAAGCACGGATCTGCCAAGAAGGTAAATTAGGTTTAAGAAAAAAATCATTGAAATATATCAATGATACAAAATCAATTAATTTTTCCATTGTTAAAGTATATTTTTTCGATATATTTTCCAAAGTACACATTTATCTTTTTTTCGATGCATTCGAGTTTTGAACCGAATCCAAGTTTAGTGCTTAACTTAAAAAACTTATTTTTTTTAAAGTTTTACATAATTCGAAGCCTAATTTTTTAAAGAAGATTAAACTTGGTTTCTCGAGACTTTTGGTGATGTTTCTCAGAAAAATATGAATTTGGGGTAGAAAGAACGCCTAGATAAATACGGTCGGATTGATTTGACTCAAAACTTGAAGGAACAACTTGGATGGTCATCGGGAACCATCGGGAAATCGGGTAACATGCACTCCGGCCCCGATCTCGTCCTCCGACCAATCAATCCAAACCCTCCGCCAGGCATTTCTTTCCTTCCCCTCCCACTGCGCAGATACGCACCACGAACTTTTGCGACAAGTTCCGTTTATCGTAGCCAGAGGCGGATAGCTTCATCGCCGGGATCCCCTTCGCATCAATTTGTCGTGCGGTGGTGCGGCGTTGGAGGAGCGGCGCGTGAGGATTAGGGTGACGAATCGCACTCCGGCTAGAGCCCCGGATATTTATGTCGAGAATTCCACCAAAGATTTGTGAACAGTTTTATGATTTGGAAGGTTTCAGAAATTTCTGTTCACCCGATAGTTTATCTCATGGTTTCAAAAAGTCTCAGACTTTCAAAAAGACTTCGCAAATGTTTCCAAAGCCTCTTGTGCTGGCATCTTTAATAATCAATTTATTTTAGATATCAATAGTTCTACTCAGGTTTTTTGATACACTAATTTTTCCCCGGACACACTAATATTTCATTTTTTTTTAAATAAACGTGCTTTCCTAAGTTCAGTTGGGAAATATGTGTACCCTTAAGGGTAAAATTCCGAATATTTTGAATTTGAAGAAACCATGCTGTTTCCGGAAAATACCGTCGCGTAGTTTAGTTGATGGACAAACGTTTCGCCCCCAGTCCTGGAGGCATCTTCAGGTCGAAGTCAGTTGTATTGAGAACGCCTCCAGGACTGGGGGTGAAACAGTTGTCCATCAACTAAACTACGCGACGGTAATTTCCGGAAATAGCATGGATTCATCAAATCGACGCCACGGAAGCCTAAGGATCAATTTTGAATTTATTTTCGTGAAACGAACACTAGGTTCTTTCAGTCTAGAAATTTGAGGTAAACAGCCAAAGTCTTAAATAGATTTCAGAATTGCTATTGGGTTTCCCGGTTCAAGATTAACGGTAATCACTTGTATGAGCTGCCAACAACAAATACTGGTTATTAGAAAAGTGACAAGGTTTTTTATATAGAAAACACCTGCAATAGATTGATTTCATTCAATGTATTTTGGCGTTCGTTAGAGCTAATACGTTAAGTTATTTGAATTTATTCCCGAATACTAGAAGATTTATTTCTTAATATGAGTCAGTTTTCGCTATAAATAAATAATTCTATCTCAATGACGAATCGCCTTTCATCCATCTTTGTAAAATTGTCAATCATCATCATAGGAAATACAAGATTTGCATAAAAAGTATCCCTAAGAATGATTTCCTGACGTGTGCGAGAAGTACTGAGTTCAGGCCATCAGTTAAGGGTGCGGATGATTGCAGATCGTATTGGCATTGATAAGACAGTGCACCATTCTTACTGAAAATATGCTGATGCGAAGAATCTGCGCTAAACTCGTCCTCCAAAGGTCATCGGACGGACGACCAAAAGAGCAGAGTCGAGTGTCTGCTTGCGAAGACCTTCTGTAACGCCATCGCGACGATTCCCCAACCCCCTTACAGTCCCGACTTGGCACCAGCAGATTAATTCCTATTCCCAAAAGTGAAATCCTACCTCAAAGGACACCACCATCATGGTACCTTAAGAACTGTCATAGAAGCTTGCACACGTACCCTTCAGAGTACCCTTATCCAGAATCCATCAACCAGAGAACCTTCGAGTCGTGGAAAAGCCGCAGGGCAAAAGTGCGTCGACGCTCTTAAGGAATGTACTTTGAAGAACTTTGAGGCATTGCAGCAATATCTGAAATAAATATATCTTTCCGAAACTTTTCCCGAAACTGTTTTACACCTTTTTTTACGAAAAGTGCTGAAATTAATTCATTTGGTTCATTCAAAGCCAAAAAAGGAGTTTTCCGCAGTGAAATGTATGCCATCTTGAGTAAGGCTACCCTCCCCCACCACTGCATTCCCTCGCCTGACGAAGCTCCACTCGGGCTGACTCCAGGAGTGATGCCGAGGCGAGCGACCTTGAACTGCGCCCAGGGCCAGGATCAGGGACCTTCACCGCGCATAATATTTGAACGGCGTCAGGCGTAAGCACGAAAAGCATGTTTACGGCAGTTAAGTAAAGAAAAGATGATTATCGGAACGCATCATTTGAAAACTTTCGTGACGAATAATGCCAAACTCTGGGTAATTTTCTGGTTCTCTGCAATTAGCGATTCCGGAGAAAGTTTCGGACTGGGAATTCGCCGGAGGCCGAAATAAACACGGACGGGCGCAATTCCGGCCTATAATAAATGGAGGGGGAGGGGAGTGACAATTGGTGTGCGATGATCCAGGGGGAGGGGAGGACGGGCGTCGGAAGGGGTGGAATTCACCCCACGGAGAATTCAGAGTGAAAAAAACAATTGAGATCATTGCAACAGTTTCTTTCAACAGTTTGATGACTTCGGGGTGGTAATGTTAAATAGAGTTCATGAATACAGCTACTTTGATGTGGTAACATTTTGGTCTCTAATTTTTTTCACTGACAGGTGATATTAAACATTTATGGCCATACAGATAACACGCACAGGCGGTTCTCTGTGTTTCTGTTAATTATTTTAATAATTTACAGCTGAAAAGTAATAAAGACTTCATTTGAGGAAAATAATCTAAATTGTTAGAAAAACGTATTGTTATTCCGTAATAACCCTCATCTATGGACTCTCCTGAGTGGAACACATACTAGGGGGAATATGTGGACAAGCTTACTAAGAGATTAGGATTTATTGAAAGAGTACTTGGTAAATGTGATGAAATGGTCAAAGAGAAATGTTATCTGTCGCTGGTTAGGTCTCATTTATAGAATATACTGCTAGTAGTATATGGGATCCTCACGAATTTGGATTGATTGCCGAATTGGATCGCGTGCAGCCTAGAGGAGCCAGATTTGTATAACGTTGTTATGATAAACTTAGAAGCTTATCCAAAATATCAGAGGAGCTTAGCTGGGAATCAATCTATGGAGCGAAGGTTAACTTACAGATTAAATGTATCGCATAAATTGGAAGGAGCTCTCTTTAGCAGTGATGTGTTGAAAATGTATTATTATCCCCATCGTATGACGGTAGGAGAGATCACACTGATAAAATTTAAGAGAGATTAAGTGTAGAACAGAAACATTTAAGATTTCGCTTCTTTCATGAACGGTAAGGGATCAGAATGACATTATCCCAAAAAAAATACTTAAAAATATTCGAGTCAAAATTAGTCTGGTGTGTTCTTACCCCCTGCCGTATACCCTAGCGGTGACTTGAAGGGTACTATAAGTTACAGAAATTAATTTAGTGAGTTTGTAACCATAATATTTGTTTATTTTTTATATTTTTTCTTTCTGCTGTCTGCTTGTGGATTCTCATATACTATGTACATCATATGTTATTTAATCTATATTACGATTAAGAGGATATGTATTTATGTTTTATGTTCTGCAGGAATATAATATCATAAGAATTAAACTGTGTAATTTGAATTTTAAAAAATTGCGTCAATTTTGACACACCCAAATGACTCATTCCGGTGTAAAACGGTGTAAACCTCCTTTTTCCAAAAAATTCCATATTTATTTTTGCACGATGGTATTTCACTCGGTACTCTTTTGGCGACCATGGAAACTGGTGTTCAACGGAGTACATAGAAGGGGTTGTTACTCAGAGCTTTGAGCACTACACGCTGGGAAATTACCTAGATAGCGGTGTCTTGGTACTTGTATCTAGGTCTTGAAACCTAGATATTTTCTGGTACATACTAGATACGAGTATCACACTCTCATGCAACGTATTCACGATAGCGGTACTTAAAGGTGTCGGTGGCCGCGTCTGAGAACGAGCAGGGAATATTTCTCGGGTTAGGCGGGTGGGGGGATAAACTTAATAATTTCAGGCAACACTTGGAGGTACTTTGTTGTATGAATAAAATAAACTTAGCAAAGTCCACAAAACTCCTTTTATTTTCCCACCAAAGTTCCAGCTAAAGCAAAATACATTGTATAAGTCGTATGTATAAGTTGAAACCTGGGTCAGAGGATACAAAGTTTTTGTGAACTTTGCAAGGTTTATTTCATTGATGGGATGGGAAGAGTTTGGAACTCTGTGCCCTTGAGAGGGAAGTCTATGCACGAAATAATAGCAAACAATACTCTTGCTGTTTAGGGGGGCCGGCATTGAAGTGTAGGACCCGAGCTGGTACGTAGGGCTAGAAAACAAGGTACCGGTACCGTGATGCCAGCAGCTAACTGCGAGGGCTGACTAGAGAGTATTAACGTTTCGGCCCAGCGTGGTGGTGGATAGAGCTTAGAGCCACCATCTTGGTGTCGAAACGTCCCTACACTCAGTGCACGCATCCTGCTGTGGTAGAGTGTGCAGGCTGTGGTTCTTCGAAACCTGGCTCACTCTACGAAGTGTTAAAAAGTGCGCTGCAACAGAAAATCCCGTGACATCGGGGATTAGATATTTACTGGAAATAAACCACAAGCCATTTAAAATTCAAGGGAAAACGGACTCAATTTCTGTTTCGCGTCCATCATATTTTCTTGGGAATGATAATTGAGGTGGTTTCCCGTTGCCTTCCTCAATAGTGTTTTAATCGTGTTACCATCACTTAATGGCCACCCCACTGGGGTCAGACGCCTTTGCAACCGCCTCACTTGAGGAACAGACGCTGCTTGGACTACCTTTTGTCTGGCTCCTAACCTTCGACCTATCTGGCATGGGTGACCCTACCAGGAGCAATTATTATTACTCCCTCCAGAACAGCTCTAGGAGTCATCGGAACGCACAAGTCCTTCCACCACGACAAGGGTTTAGTCCATTGGAGGAATGCATATATATATATATATATATATATATATATATATATATATATATATATATATATATCCCTCAAACACGAAAATCCCGCCATACGGCGAATAAATATTATTTTCACACATAGAAATAGATATATAAGGAAAGTGATAGGAAAACACATGAAAGGCAAACACAGGAAAGGTGGGGAAGGCGGATTTGAAAAGCTCACAAATGTAAAAATATTTCCCTATCCGGGATTTGATATATATATATATATATATATATATATATATATATATATATATATATATATATATATATATATATATTATTTACATTTTTTATACACATGTATACATATGTACACACACATATATATATTATTGAAATATAGTATATACATACATACATATATAGTTTTCTCGGGGAGGGGACCGACAGCTAAAGACATTTGCGCCATTAGGGATTGATTGCAAAGGAAGGGTGGAGAGTAATCCGTCGGCATTGGCCTACTCTTTTCAAAAGGCGCCAGGGGGTCCGCAGTTTAATGTCCCATTCGACGGACGTCGTACTCACTCCGTGGACCCTTTTACTTGTATGGTGGAGAGTAGGAAATAGTGACTACTGTGAAAACTTTAGTACATGATTATCAAAAGCTCTTTGCCGCCAAATAAATGTCAACATTTATTTTTTCTTCTCAACGCTTCCTGCTGGTTTTGAAAGGACTTCTATCAGTATTCTACATTTTGCATAATTGCGGGGGCGAAGCAAGTATCATATGTTTGTTTGCGGGGAGCGGTATGTATATGAATGAGATAAATGAGTTATACAGATGATATTATGGATAAGCGGTCATTGTTTACTAAAGATGATATTGGCCATAATGAGATATTTTAATCCAGATTAATTTTAGTTCCTTTAACCGTCTTTTGAAGGCTACAAAATGAAATACACCTTTTTAACATCCAAAATCAGCGTTCATAAATTTTTCAATACCAGCGTTCTATGTTTTTCTTCAAAAGTACTCGTAATTTCTGGGTCATTGACACAGCTTAGGGAGTATAAACTAATTTCTGAAGGCAACTAACTCCACTTGCATGTGGGCGGGTGTTGTTGCGAAAAAGGTATTTTACTTACCTTGCCAAATTTTACCTGTCAAATACTATCATTTGTTGATGCTGTATTTGCCTGTCATTGTGCATCAAGAGTGACAACAACAGTTGCCTCCGATCGCAAATTGTTATAAATGTGCCATCCCTATTAATGCCTACTTTCATAAGTAACGTAGTGGTCCAGTATCTTCATGATAATTTAGATCAACTGAAGGTTAGCTCTTTATGAAAGCGTGTATTGTCATTGTTGTAGGAAGCATCAGAGTTATTGGTTAACGTAATATTTACGACAGCAGCGGAGGATTAACCACTGTTAACTCCTAAACTTTTCGCGAAAACTTCTTCTTGTTTGTTTTACATTATTTTCTTATTCTTAGTTTCTGCGGAACTTGTACTTGTGTTCTCGCTGCCTGGAGAGCCTATTCTCTTCCTTCCTCTAACCCGCCTCCTCGACATTCTCCCTTACATCACGGCCTTCAAAGTCTCCTCCTTCCACTTTCTCCGCCTTTTCCGGACTTATCCCGGTTACCTTCTCACTCAACCTAACCTGTTTCAAACTTCTTACTTTTGTCTTCCTCTCTGTCGGCCTCATTTCTCCATCCTTTGTCACCCTTAAGTTTAAAACGCCTTCAGCACACGTGTGCCCACCCGCTTACCTCAAAGATCAGGGGTCACACTCATTCAAGGCAACATGCCTCCATAGGGGATCGGGATGGTGCGGTGGCTAACGTACAGGCTTCCCACCGCGAAGGCCCGGGTTCAAATCCTGGAGACGACAAATAATTTACAGTGATATCCCTATTCTTACTTGAGGTGCTTTGTGGAGAGCACTTTGAATGAGTACGACGTCCGTTGGATGGGACGCTAAACTGCGGACCCCTCAGTGCCTTTCATCAATAAGAGTAGGCTAATGTCGACGCGGGGTCTCTCTCCACCCTTCATCCATACCAGTCCATCCCTATGGCGCAAATGACCTCAGCTGTCGGTCCCCTCCCCAATAAAACTACTCCAAAAACATGCCTCTACACAGCTGATAATTATAGGTTTCACTTTCCAAATAGCATGCTTTTTCTTATAGATCTCGGTTATGGCTCTGGGTTATTTTTTCAATGTCTGCAGCTAGCGCTAATGTTTTGAGAAGATGTATCTCCCCAAAACCTGTATATCCCCATGTAATTCCAGTTTGTGAGACAAAGAAAAGGGAAAATCAACATGGACCATTCCTGCGGCCCCGAATCCGCCAAGAGGGAGATTCATTCGATGTTCCAGTTCTGCAGAAGATACACGAAGAAAGGCCAAGTTTGGTAAGAAAGAAGATCATCTTTCATCAAGACAATTCACGTCAGCACACAATATATATATATATATATATATATATATACATATATATATATATATATATTGCGATATTCTACAACCAACAAACAATAAAGTGATGTTCTACAATCAACGGACTTCTTCCGCGACAACGGACGGAAAAACTTCCGCGTATAAAAACTGAAACTAATTTTATCAAAACTTCAGAACCACTTAAAATTGCTATAATTAATCTTCAACTAGCTTACGCACATATTTTTCAAAAGAAATTAGTCTTCGTTGGATATTTACAAAAGGTAGAACCTTTCTGAAGGACAAGGCTGTGAATCTAAATGAATTTATTGCCAAATGAAAACTACCACTCACCACACCCCATTGCGTTGAAGGCCACCATTGATGCCACTCACCGATAAGAAAAAGAACTGACCCAGCTGCTGCCACCTGCAAATAACATTGTTGGTTGACCTTTGTCCTCACGACTCAGCGCCTGCAGCGGAAGACATCCTGTACGCGTATAGGCTATTCTATCACACGGCGTAGGTCAAACCAAGCGCTAAGCCATCCCACCCCCCTTCCCTTAACAAACCCCCCTGCCCTTAACAAACCCCCACTTCCGCCTTTAAACATGCAAGGGGTGTTGCAGAAAGCCACCATATTAAGGGCGGGCCATTTTTCCCAATTCGATGGACTATAATAGGCCCAATACCTTCTAATTTATTAAATGAGTCGTTATATGAACAGACAGTAACATAAATGTATGGATATCCTAGCTTTTCTTTTTCGATTAAATAGGCAATCCTCTGCTACATATACGACATCTACATGATACCCATCAAGGCGCCGTACGGGCGTGTGGCGGGGGGTGTTGGATCACCACCAATAAAAGAAAATAAAACCACGTGCAAAACCAACAAATTCATTCAAATTTACACCCACAGAGGTGAATGCGATATTCATGGAAAAATACTTTTAACTTAGACGCATGCAAATACATACACTATCAACTGAAAACACATGAAACTTAATAGGGAATGCTAATTTCTGCAATAACGTGCAAGCTAGAATTCGAAGAGCAGGAAGGGGAAATTCCACACGGACATGCGACATACAATGGTCTCCTTCCCCAAGGACACCTGTGGGGAATGTGGCACATCGCTGTAGGGAGCAGGAGGGTCCCTCCCACATACGAGGGATGGAAGAGGAAACTTCAAAGCAGAGCAAACAATACTGTTTAGAGCAGTGCATTCTTTAATGGCAGTCCCATGCTGCCATGCGGGAAGGGATTTGACAAACAAAGCACACGAGGTTAGTGAAAGTTCATACGTTTGCTGAAACCCTCTTGCCAATTAAATGTCCTACGTACTTTATCTGTATAAATTCGATGCAACAAAATATAACTTGTCATAACTACAATGTAAATAAGATCTCTTAAAAGATTTTCAAATGGTCGACTTGGCCAACAATTTAGTGATATGACTCCACATAAGAGATCGTTGCACTTGCTGGTCGCATCCTGCAATTTAGCTTCCAACAGAACAAACCACTCTTTGGTCGGCGTGTGCGATCGTAAACTACTCCCTGAGACCGCGCAATTGGGCACTCTCGAAAACAAGGCACCAACGATGGCCTTTCCGCGAGGATTTAGAGGGCAGCAGCATCAAAAACAAATGCGCCGCACATTGCCCATTTAAGTTGAGGGAGGCAGATATTTTTAAAAGATGGCATGCAGTTTTGTCAAACGCCTTCGGACATAAGTATCGAGTACCGAATATGTCATGTGCCACAAAGAGACGAAGTATCGGAGTAAATACCTACAACCTATGTATACGTACTCTCATCAGCATCGGTCCTAGTCTAATCTTATCTGCAGAAATCACTTCTACATCTACTTAATAGCCCGCAAGCCGCCGCAAGGACGTGTGGCGGGGGGTGTTAAGGCACCATCCTTAATTAATGAAAAAGCCGCATACAAAAACCACAACTTTACAAATCGACAAACAAAACATGGTATGCATTAATGCAAAAACCCTTACACCCCACACACATACAAACACACAAACTACCAACTAAATAACATACACATGCACCTACAGATACACATAATAACTATGAAATGTTTAATTTTGTTCCGACTTGTAAATTAAATGCTTCTAATATTTCTAAAAAGACTTCCCTTTCTTACTATTATGATTTCTGATTATCCTGGGAAAGAATGAGTATTTGAATCTGTCTGTACTGGAATCTTTCCACCTCTATCTTATCTTTGTGGTCTGATCTACCTAAGTAATGTGGGACCATTACAATTCCATTAGTGTTATCGTTAAACTCGTTAAACTGAGAATATCAAGTGTTTACAATTTTCTTTACGGTGTACTAATTAGCTACTTGATAGGCTACATGATGAAGAGTAATAGGGCAAAAAAGCAGCTTTAAATGCCTTTATGAAATAATTGTTCCATAAGCCGCAAAGGGTTTTTCACACCACTGTGAAAGGGATTAGGAGGGAAATAGGTGTGGTACTACAGTTGTGGTACGATTGATTGCTCTCCTTGACGACTTATTTCTCGTTGAGCCTATTGTTTGCACCTTTGTGAATTTTGTGGAAAGTGTTAGCTTATGGAACACACGAGAGTATTATTAAGTGGATTAAACAATTCGTAAGTGATCGTGTCCAAACAGTCGTCCTGGACGGTGTATCATCCGATACTGTCAAGGTCACAGCAGGTGCACCACAAGAAAAGGTCATGGGCTCCCTAATATTCCTTATTTACATAAATGACCTCAGTACCGTAGTTAATAGTAAGCTCCGTCTTTTCGCCGATGATGCAGTAATTTATGGGGACATCCGAAGTCACGAAGACAGAGTCGTGTTAGCCAACGACCTAGATGCAAGTCAAAATTGGTGCGATACATGGCAATTGGAATTAATTAAAAAAAATGCGTAGTAATACATTTTTGGAAAAAGAGTAATTCCCTCCCTTGTAGTTACCAAGTGAAAAAAACCAAAATCGCCAGGATAGGTTCCTTTAAATACTTGGGTGTAACAATTACTCACAATCTGTCCTGGGGAAAACACATACGAGAAATATGCTGTCGGCTAATAAAAAATTGGGATTAGTGAAAAGAGTACTAGGTAAATGCGACGAAAAGGTGAAAGAACAATGTTTCCTTGCCTTGGTCAGGCCCCACCTAAAGTATGCTGCCAGTATATGGGATTCTCAATTGATATATTTGATTTCAGAATTAGATCGAGTTCAGTGGAGGGGGGCTAGATTTGTCAAACATTGTTATGACCAACGCAGCAGCGTATCCACTTTGCTAGACAATTTAGGTTGGAATTTTCTTTCACAGTGGCGTTTACAATATAGATTAAACTTATTGAAAACATTTAAAGATGGGCCCTTTTCCGATGAAAACAAGAATATAACACGAAACCCAACGTATTACGATCAAAGGGATCACGAACATAAGATTAAAGAGATAGAATGCAAGACTGACAGGTTTAAAATGTAATTTTTTCCTAGAACGATTCCAGACTAGTATCGACCGAGCCCCACGTCGCTCAAGCGCCATCGTTAATATAAAACAAATCTCATGAGCATCCATCTTTAAGAGTGGATACTACCTCATGAGCAATATCTTAAGAGTGAATACTCAATTACAGGCTCCCCGAGGTTAACTCCTGAATAAAGACCATTAATTAATCCCTAGCGGTATAATATAGATGAATAAGACCTCGTCATAATGGGCGTTATTAACATTAGTAGCAACAAATGCTCGACGGACTCATTTATAATTTTCTTCCAGAATGTATAGGCATATCATGGAGAGAAAATCCTCCAAAAAGTTAAATAAATCAATTTAAATAACTAATAATAGAATTGTTTTGGAAATACTTCAAAAGTTTACCTAGGACCCGGTTAACTCGCACATACACGGTAAGTAAAAAAGCATCGGGAAATGTTTCGAAAAAATATATTATTTATGAGATATTTCAGCAATGCCTCAAAATTCTTCAACGTACATCCCTTGAGCGTCGACACACTTTTCACACCAGCAACTTTTCCACGACTCAAACGCTTTCTGGAAGGCGGAAGGTCCTTAAGGGTATGCGTGCGAGTTTCTTTGACGGCACTTAGGGTTCCATGATGGTGGTTGTGTCCATTGAGGGAGGATTTCACTTTTGTGAATAGGGACATAGTCTGCTGATGACAAATCGGGACTGAAAGGGGGTTGGGGAATCGTCGCGATGCCGTCGACAGAAGGTCTTCGCAAGCAGACACTCGATTCTGCTCTTGTAATCGGCCATCCAAAGACCTTCGGGAGGACGAGTTTAGCGCTTTAGTTATTTTGCTTCGCCAAAGTTTCAGTGAAAATGGTGTGTGAACTGTCACTGTCTTTTCAATGCCAATACGATATGCGATCATGCCCAAACTTA
This sequence comes from Hetaerina titia, assembly GCA_037158775.1. Classification (NCBI taxonomy): domain Eukaryota; kingdom Metazoa; phylum Arthropoda; class Insecta; order Odonata; family Calopterygidae; genus Hetaerina; species Hetaerina titia. The sequence continues at coordinate 3,923,311 of CM073770.1, read as the reverse complement.
ACCTACACGGTCTGAAATCAGTAATTCACGCACACGTTAGGAAAAAATTGTTGTGTTCCGCAAGTAGTAGTGGGTTTCACTGTAGTCACCATATGGAGGAGTTAGCATGTGATTAATCTAATGAAAGTTAGGATATCCAAGTTGTTATTAATGCTATATTATTATATTTAAAAATGTTTTTATTGTGTATTATTACTATATATATTATTGATATATTATTAATAATTGTTATATTCTATCTAGCTACGTGGATTGTGACATTGAAAACTCTATAGTAGTGGCCTGTGGGCCCTAAATGTGCCAGATCAACCAGATGCAATCCAATTCCTGCCCCTCGCGGTTTCATAACCTCCAGTAGCTTATCCTCTACTACGATGCCCCCTGGGATTCGATTTTGAGCCGAATGCACAAGAAACTCAAGATAAATTCATTGGCATGGGAATTTGGAAGTAGTAATAGTATTTTGAGGAGGCGACCGAGAGCCGAGGTCATTTGCGCCACTAGGGATGGATGGGAAAGGATGAAGGGTGGAGAGAAACCTTAGAGAAGAGAAGAGAAGAGAAACTTAGCCACTTCTAATAACGAAAGAGTGCTAAGAGGTCACACAGTTTAACGTCCCATCCGTCGTACTCAGTCAAAGTGCCCTCCACAAAGCACCTGAAGTAGGGATCGGAATACCACAGAAAAATATTTGTTGTCTCCAGGATTCGAACCTTAGTCCTCTCGGTGGGATGCATGTACGTTAGCCACCGCACCATCCCGATCCATCTTGGAATTAGAACATACGAGGGCTGGCCAGAAAGTCACGCCACGCTAGGTCGAAACGTAAGTTTCGACCTAGCGTGGGGGTGCATCCACCTAGAGCCAACATCTTGGTGTCTAATTGTCCCTACACTCAGTACTACGCATCATGCTTTGCTGGTGTGTGCAGACTATGGGCCTTCTACTTTGCTCACTTCCAAATTGTTAAAATGAGCGCTGCAATGGAAAATCCCGCGAGATCTGTGAATAGGTTTTTACTGGCAAAAGACTAACACGAGACAATTGAAATTCATGGGCGACATTGCGAAGTGTTTGCGGAGATGAAATAATTAGTGAAGGCGGAGCTATGCATTCACTGCACCACCGGTCATTTTTGCAAATGACCACAGCAACAATGATCGCGACGAGAACACCTTAGTGATCGGCCTAGTCTTTTAATAGATTGACTGAAGTAAATTACTTTCTGAAAAGTTATCGTTTATATCAAACTGAATGGGCCGGAAATATATTCCTTACAAAAGAAAATAACGTGATTATTCAAATAAAAATATTAATATAGTAGTTAAATTGAGATAATCATACAAATTTTTTGCATGAATATCAAAGGAAGAATAATATCAATTTATGTTAGCACCATCTCATCAGAGGATAAAAATACGAAAAACAGATTCTTATTTGATTAACCAGAGCCAAGGTGTTAAAACGAAAGGAAGCAAGGAAGCAGATATTTTCCCGAAAAATCTCCGCAGATCATTAACGTTACCCTGGCCAACCAATTAAATTTCTAGGTCCATTAGACTGGTACACGAGTGGGAAGATTCTTCTGGATATGTTTCCATTGTCTCGCAAACCGCCTGAAAAGCGAATTGCTCGTTGATTAAACTTTAACTGGCTCAAGGCGATAAGCGAAATGCCTCCTGCGTTTTCCAGGCTTCACTGAAGTGTGAGCGCGATAAAGGGTTCGTACCCTCCTGTTTGCGGAATCCATTGGGGCCTCAACCCACGGAATGAGTCCCATTTCTATTTCACCGATACTTTGCCTCATGAACGCGCGCAATTACCCCCCCCCACCCGTTCGCCGCAAATGCGAAGGGAAGTCCCGAGAGTAAAAGCGTGTACCATTTAAAGGACGATTTCTGCAAGAAGCACTTGGCAACAAATGAAAGAAAACACGTTTGAGGCGGTCCTGCCTTCGAGTCGAATATCATGCTCACATATTCTGTAAATCATTTCACCATTTTTAGCTTTATCTGTTCGAAACCTTAATTCCATGGATTTTCACGCCTTCTATCTCGTAATTTGCTCTTCAATAAATTACGACCCGTCAGTGCCCATGCTCAAACGTTTTAACAGTTTTATTCTCGATACTTTTCTATGCTTTAATTGGGTCATATTTTTGCTAGAATAACAAATATATATATACATATATATATATATATATATATATATATATATGTAAAAAAAGGCAAAGGCTTCGTCATGTGAGGATTACAGAACAATAAGTTTGATATCCCACGCAGCTAAGGTTATTCTCAGGATCATCAACAAAAGGATAGAGAGTAAGGCAAATGATTACTTAGGGGATGATCAGTTTGGGTTCAGGAAAGGAAGAGGTACGCGTGATGCCATTGCAGTAATGAGATCACTAGTCGAGAGGAATATAGAATACAATCAGGACGTTTTTGCCTGTTTTGTAGATTTCGAAAAAGCGTTTGATAGAGTGAATTGGGAAAAATTAATGCGTGTATTGCAGAAAATAGGAATGGATTGGAGGGACAGGAGACTGATCCGCAATCTGTACATGTCTCAGACTGCTCAGGTGCGAGTGGGGAACGGAGAGTCCGGATGGGCAGTGTTAGGAAGAGGTGTAAGGCAGGGTTGCCCATTGTCACCGGTACTGTTCAACGTATATGAAGAGGAAATGATTAAAGAGGCATGGGAAGAACTGGAGGTAGGAATGAAAGTCGGGGGGGAATTCGTAAAATCGGTTAGGTTTGCTGATGACCAAGCATTAGTTGCTCAGTCAGCCAAGGGGTTGCAAGCATTGTTGAGTGAATTGGAGGTTCAGAGCGATAAATATGGGATGAGAATAAATATTAATAAAACAAAGGTTATGCGATTTTCCAGAAAGAAAAAGGCTAAGCTAAATATTAAAATAGAAGGAGAAAAAATAGAGCAGGTAGAACAGTTTACATACCTCGGAAGTGTTTTGGACCAACACGGTCAAAGTGGTAGGGACGTAAGGAGAAGAATTGCGCTAGGCAAGGAGGCTTTCTCAAGGAGGAGGGAGTTGATGACGGGGACGTTGAGTAGGGATGTTAAGACAAGACTCGTAAAAACTCTGATATGGAGCGTAGTGTAGCGCGTAGTACGCGAGCGAGCGTAGCGCGCCTAGTACGGCGCGGAAACGTGGTCGCTGAAGCAGGAGGATAGACGTAGATTGGAGGCTTTTGAAATGTGGGTGTGGAGAAGAATGGAGAAGGTGAAATGGACCGAAAGGAAAACAAATGAGGAAGTACTAGAAATGGTGGGGGAGGAGAGGGGTTTGATGAGAGAAATCCTATGGAGGCAGGAAAAATGGATGAAAGGCGTATTGAGCGGTAGTGGAATGTTGAAGAGGGTAATAGAGGGGAGAATGTTGGGCAAGTGAGGTAAGGGTAGGAACAGGATAGGGATGTTGGACGGGATGAAGGGAGGAAAGAAGTACACCGAGATGAAGAGGGACCTGATATAGATTAGTTTGTTAGGTGGGGAGTCACAAAATGTTTATTTGATAGTTGTGTCCATCCAAAAACCTACCTTAACCGGTAGATTACCTAATAATATATATATGTATATATATGTATATATATACACACACACACACACACACACATATATATATATATATATATATATATATGTATACATATATATATATAAAAAAATATAAATATATATATATATATGCGGGTCGCGGTGGTCCAGTGGGTAGAGCGTTGTCCTACTGACCGGAGGGTCCCGGGTTCGATTCCCGGGCAAGGCACTCTGGACACCTGCAGCCCCACCCAAACTAGTTCATTTTTCGGGAACCAGATCTTCCTGGAAAACCATAACCGGCACAGGGAAAGGAACTGGCCCTCCTACCCTGAAGTGTGATTATTCACACGACGTCGGGCTTGGTACATAGGTGAGCTCTACCATCAATGCAATGCAACCGACCTTCGGTTTGATTACTGTGTTTATAGTTGAAATATATACCTGTACATATACCTGTATATATATTTCTATATATATAAATTTTGAGAGCAACAAACAATATAAGAACACAAAAATCAACACCACATGATATTTGTTGATAATTTTGTCGGCATTGAGCTCCGTCCTCATCAGCAGATTAATTAGGACTGACTCAATTCAGTCAACTCCTACTCAACTCAGTCAAAATAGAGGAAATAGAGGAAATGGAGCTATTGGCTGTTGAACAAGTTGTCACAAGGAAGAAAATCCTAAAGCCAATATAATACTGAAGAAGAACTCCAATACCGGTATTTCGGTCACCAGGTGACCATCTACGGGGAGAAGAATCGAATGGGAACTTGAACTTGGAAGAAGACTATGCACCAGGCACTGTCCAAAGTCAAGTGAGTGTTCAGGTCGGGGGGTGAGGTATATGTACCTGGAGGGGCAAGGGGGGGAGGGGTTAAGTGATGGTCGGTAGGTGGGGGGGAGTTTGTGGAGGTCACGTGGGAAGGAGTGGGGGAAGAGTGGTGGCTATTAGGAGGGGGCTGCCTATTTTTGAATTGACCAACCAAGTTAAAAAGTGAACTGTTGATGATGCCTAGTTCATTGTTCATAAGTTTATTCTTGTTTAAGTGAATGTGTAAACTCTCACATGCATCGAGTTTACAGTGTTGTATCGGTTTTATTAATGTTAAGTCGTTAGGAGTGATGGAGTGTTCGGTTTCAAAAATGTGTTTGGCGACAGCTGATCTTTTGAAACGTCCGTTCTTAAAGTGTGCTATGTGTTCCTTAAATCTGATTTTGGGATTACGTTTCGTCTGTCCAATGTAGAAGAGTTGGCAGTGTGAGCAAGTTATTTCGTAAATACCCGATTTGTCTAAAGGTGGTGTTTTGTCTTTCGGGTTACCTAAACAGGTAAGAAGAGTGTTAGGGTTGGTGTAAGTGACTTTGGTGCCTATTTGTTTAAAGACCTTATCCAGGCCTCGGGTTAATGTGGAGTAGAAAGGTAATGCGATGAATTTGTTATTTTTGTCTTCCCGTTGGGGTTGGAGTGTTGTATGTTTATTAGCAAGTTTTCTTTGTTTGTTTCTAACTAATTTGTCTATAATTTGGGGTGTATATCCGTTGTTAATGGCTATTTGTTTGATGTTTTGTAACTCTTTGAAATAGCGTTGTTTGTTGAGTGGTGTCGTCAGTAATCTGTGTATGAGAAAATTAAAAGCTGCCATTTTTTGTTGAAATGGGTGGTGTGAATCTGCTTTGATGTAGTTGTCGGTGTGGGTCTGTTTTCTAAAAATGTCGAAATCTAAGACCTCTTGGTTTCTAATTACTAGTATGCCCAAGAAAGGCAGTGAGTTGTGTTGTTCGACTTCAAAGGTGAATTTTATGGAATCATGTTTTTTGTTCAGCCGGTCCAAAAAGTCATTTATGTCACACTCGCTAGTGTCAAAGATGGTAAAAATGTCGTCTACGTATCTGAGCCAAGTGTTAGGGAAATAGTCAAACGTGTGTCTGCAGTCCTTTTCAAAGTAATGTAGGAATATGTTAGCGACAAAGCAGGAAAGAGGATTTCCCATAGCTGTGCCTTGCGTTTGTTTGTAAAAATTTTGGTTAAACTGAAAGTTAGTTATGTCCATGCAAGTTTTAGTAAGAGTAATGTATTCTTTAATTTCAATGGGTGCAATGTCTTTTGTGTGTAGCCAGTCTGCGATGTTTTCAAGAGCAATATCAATGGGTACGCTCGGGAAGAGTTTTTCTACGTCAAAAGAGACCAGAATCTCATGAGGCTGGATGCGTAGGTGTTTTATGGTGTCAATGAAATGCTTGCTGTTCTTGACCCCGAAGGTTTCTTCGGACCCTAATTGTTTATATTGTTTGGTGAGCCATTCAGCTCAGTCAGTCATAGCTAATCTTCCGAGGAAGACGGAGCAGAATTCCGTCGAAATTATCAAGAAATAACGTCTGACCGCAAGGGCGTGGGGCGTGGGGAATGTTGTGTGTTGCCGTCAAATTTATATATATATATAACTTATCGGTATATGTGTGTATACACACATACCGATTTCTACCGATTTTGCCTTAAACTCTTGATTGGTCGGTTGTCACCCTCGGGTGACATTGGCCATTGTCATTCATATGCGATACATCTGCACAATATCCCGCAAGGGCGTGTGACGGGGGTAGATAGGTCATCAGCCATGCATGCACAATCCCAATCACGACACCTCTATACAAATAAATCATTCACTCGAAAAATTATAATCATACGAAAATAAGAACTCGCATGCAACGATATTCAAATACAAGATACGTTTTTTCAAATCATATTGAAGACCTGTTTAAAAAGATGGATGTTATTTAGTAAAACTAAAATGCACTAAAAACATGAAGGATATGAATTAAACGGATAAATTGCCAATTCTAATCATTTCCTACGAAATTGCTGGAATTTATATTTTGAGCTCTAGCGGTTCGATGAAAATACGACATTTTAAATCCATCTGTTTTACTGTAAATCGCCCTGATTTTACTTACGTGATATGATCAACCATAGTAAGTCAGTGCATGTAATATGTCTTTGATTAGTGACCTGCCTCAAATTTACGCAGTAAATTTAACCTGTATTTAAGCCTATCTTCAACCAGTGGCTCCCATCCTAATTTTTCAACTATTGTCATGGTAACACTGTTACCTTGTTCATAAAAACTTTTCACAAACCTATCTGCACTAAGTTGCACTTGATCTACAGGGCATTGCAATATAACTTTCTTTTTAAATGGTTTTTTTCTCAATAAAAAAGGAAGTTGTGTTGCAGTAGCCTGTAGTTCCGAAAATAAGCCTGCCTCATAAATTCGTTGTCTCGGGCGTGACTTCATGGAATCGACTTAACATAATGAAAAGAGAAACTTTATAATTCCACATAGATTTATTAGACGGACGACCCAGGTTTCGACGTCGTGATGATGAATCGTGATGATGATGGTGATCGACGTGATTCCTGATGATGACGTGTCACGTCGAAACCTAGGTCGTCCGTCTAATAAATCTATGTGGAATTATAAAGTTTCTCTTTTCATTATATTAAGCCTGCCTCGTTAGGAATCCAAAACTCCCTCCGCACACTCAAGGTTATCATGACTATCCCACACAGTTTCAGCATACTTCATAAGGTCTTTTTGTCTGAAGTGAAATATTAGGCGATATTATGGAATTTACTTAATTTTTTCATAATTATTTACCGTAAAATTTGTAAAATTAATCAAGTATGGTACACTTTACATTATTTGGATTAAAATACAAATATAAAATAATGTTTCAAATTATAAAAAGATGAAAAATCTCGTTCTCCATTCCCTATTTTTATCAAATGAAGATAAACAACCGCTAAGCAGCCCCAGTTAATTTTTTAAAAATATTATCATAGTCTTTTCGAGTAATTTGGTATCATTACGTTGAGAGCAGATTTTCGTGATTTGTGCCCACATCTTTATTTTGCAATCAGACCTGGTGAGGATTTCTTGCGCGCTCTTTTCTCCAGTTTTTGTTATCGTACAGCCAACAGTCGACCCGTGCGATAATTCTATCGGATTCGCAAATAGAAAACCTAACTTTTTGTTTTTCTTCAGTACTCTCTTTTAACAGCGTTAAGGCAGGCCAAGGCAAGCAAGTGGAATCAATGCACTCCTCTCCTCTCAACCCCTTCTGTAACTATGTGACTTCCTCAAATCCAACGAATCCTCCCCTACATCTCTTTTATTTTCTGTTTATGCTGGGAAGGATTTTCAAGAGTTTTCTACTGATGGTTCAAATTCTATAAAACGGTTTAACTTCTCTATGTTTCTAGCAATTGGAATCTTTGTCCATATTGCTATTACCAAACCACTTGGAGACTAAAATCTGGCCGGCGGCCTTTGGAATAAAATAGCCTTTCTCTTTTTAGACTTCAAAAGTGCTCAAAAGGAATATTTTTTTAGAGCCAATTCCTGCTTGTCGTGACAGTTTTTCCATTCACCCTCTGCAAATATCCAGAAACTCAATGAAAACAGGAAGAGAAATTGTGAAAATAGAATTTTTAGGCTAAAAAATCTGAAGGTTCTTTTGCTCTCCCCTACTTTTCTAAAAGTTACACCAAGACAACTTTCTGTTGTGAAAGAAGCAGCACTTACGCCTTAGTAAAGCTCTAAACTAAGAACGTATCAAGGCTTGTTGCGTAAGACCATAAATTTGAAAGTTAAAAAAATAGCAATATTTGACATCAAATCTCGCTAATTATCTTCCCATATCACTTTGAAGGATACAAGTGTTTACTATCATGCATGTAATATTTTCAAATTTACGTGTTGAAGATGAACATGGTCTCTTCACTTGAATTACACAAAAACCTTTCAATTTAAAGCTGAAAAGATTCTGATTGTAAAAAACATTAACCTTGGTCCGGATTCGAGCCCGGATCATTGACTTCTTTAAAGGTTTTTGTTCTAAATTTTAGTATAAATTCAACTTCCGGAGTTTCTTTGGATCTGAAGAGATTTGTTAAATATTTGAAGTAAAAGAACCAATGTGTATTCTTTGTTTTCCTAACGAGCATCTCTTCTCCTTTACGGTACACTATTTAGCACCTACTTTTAATATGTGTTCATGAAATATAATTTAGCATTTATATTTAATTTATTCTACTACATTAAAACACGGTAGGGCTAATTTTATTGATGACGAATTTTATTAAACTCTCAGTGAAAAGTCAATAATTAGAGAATAAGCATCCCTAGAGCGTCAAGTTGCCTCAAGTCCTTACCTCCTTGAAAATATCCAAAAAATTGAATGAATTACGCTAGAATTACGATTAAGTAAATTCTACCCTCGAATTCAGTTGCTTGCGGATAATGCATTGATAGGAATGAGTGGCCAAAAATCGAAAAACTAATCTCGTCAATTTGCAAGGGAAAGATAAAAATCAGATTCCAGCAAAATTTTCACATTTTTTCGTGATTAACTATACCCTCTCCCCGTGCACGCTCTCTACTGCAATACCGATTATATTATCATAATTAAAATATATTCAACCGTTTTCAAAAATAAATATATCATATTTTAAGATTCAAATGCAACAATTCAAAAGCGTATTGCCTTGACCGGGATTCGGACTCGATGTCCGCTCGAATGCCTATCAAGCCAAATCATTTTTACTCTCTGAAATTGTTGCATTTTAACGCATATGACCCGATGACTCCGTCAAAAAGTTATTGTCGCGTCATCTCTCGCAGTTTCTTGGAATTAGGATCCGAATTGAAAGGAGATTACATTTTGCGTGTACTCTGGTGTTATTTACACAATTCCTGGAAATGAAATTTGAATAATTTAAGAATGTAGGAAAATGACTGAGAAGTTATTCTACTGCGCATGTTTTGTGCTCGTCTCGACGAGAAACTCCAAGATGCGAACGCCATCGATTGGCTTCGATCTCAGGCGGCAGATTTATATACTGAAGGAATTTGAAAACTAGTTCAAAGATGCAACAAATGTTCAAATCTGTTTGGAAAAGACGTTAAAAAATATTAGATATATGTAGTTTTCAGATGAAAATAAGAAATTTTCTGCATCTGTCCCAGTGTATTTTTTATAGCATTATGAAAGTTAATTCCTGGGCAGTCCTCGTATTTACTCTTTATCGGGGTGTTGTATTTGCATTTGTATTTAGTTATTTCATCCCTTTGAATAGAGAAATAAAATAACGGAAGAAAAAGGTATTGTGTCAAGGGCAAGCGGCTGTGCTATACCCTCAGCAGTGTCAAAGCTATCGAAGTAAACATTTTGGAGACTCGCACTCGGGGAACAGGAGGTCGGGGTCAGCTGGAGAAAGCGGCGAGAGAAGGGGGAGATAGAGGGCCGTCCGTGGTCCAGGAGCAGCAGGCGAGGTGGCATTGAAAGGGAGGGAGAGGGAAGGAGGAAGGGAGGGAGGCGCTCCCGGAACATAAAATGAGATAAAGCTTTCGGAAAATATGGAGACCTCCGAAAACAACGGTAAAGAGAGACCCGTGAGTTTACTGCAGCACGGTGGTGCATGCGCGCGCGGGCCGCACCAATCGCGGGAGACTGGCGAGGAAAAAAATAACTTTTTTCTCCTCTACCTAAAGGTCACGGGTCAAAACTGGAGGAGTGTCTTTTTTTATCCTGTAGGAACTGGGAGAAGTTATTCTCTCAATGATTACGCCGTTTTATTCTCCGTACGGAAAACATTTATCGTTTCAGGGGCGGGACAGGAGGATTAAAACCATCAGGAAATGAGGTTCGTTCATCAAGCGAAGGGAAAACATGGTTCTCTCTCTCTCCTTTAATCCATCTTGTTGAATAAAGCGATATACATTCCCATTCGGCGAGCATTATCAATTTGTTCCGAAATTTGCAAACTGAGCGCCCAAAAAACAATATCAATAAGGTTTAAACTCATGGATTAAAATGGAATCTTGAATGGAAAGACACGTGTGTTCGATACAAAAACCGAAAAAAATTGCAATCAGAAGAAAGCCATCAGGGGAAAAAATACCTCTTAATCGTTGGAGAGGAATTTATTAGCGGAAAACTAATGCTTAATATCCGAGCTATTTATCTTCACAGACCACCAAGCAGTATAATCCTGTTTAGGTTACATCTGGATCTATTAGACGCTTTTCGATTCAATCTCCCCTATGATTTAATAGAAACATGTTCCAGATTCATATAAAGTGTGTGAAAATTATGCTAAAGAATAAGTGCACGCCATAAATATAGCTCGGTTTAAAAATTAATTTTGTGACAATTGCCAAAATATTAATTTTTATATGTCATTTTTCTGCGTTAACATAACAAATTTTCCAGTGGGTCCGGCTGCAGAAAACACAAAGAAATCAAACAGAATTATTTTAACCATAAATGTGACTGAGGACTTTATAAACAGCTTAAATTTCGAACACTCGGTTACCGATAACTCAGCACAAAGCGAGGATTACCTAACACTTTCATGTAATCAATCCTGTGTATGGCTTCGCGACAAAGGCTAATGAACAGGACTGATGCAAGAATGCTCTGCGTGAATTTCCATTTAAAGTTCTGGGAAAAGCCCAATCAAATAACATGAAGGTCTTTCTCACAGGAAATTTCACTTTCAAATGCAACGGTTTCCCTCCGTTTTAGAAACTGTAGCATATATCATCTTTACATGGTGTTTTCAAATGGAGGGATGAATTGAGTGGATCTCCCAAACCGTCACATCCCCTTCAGAGAGAGACCAACCAAGTGGAAATCATACAGTAGCGGACGGTGGGATGGTGTAGATATCTGTCGATGGATCTACATCTACGTAATTCCACGCAAGCCACCACAGGGGCATGCGATGGAGGGTGTTAGGTCACTATCCGTAAAAAAGAATTAAACCGCATGCAAAACCAACACATTCATACATATCTACATCCACACTCGTACTCGTATATATATTCATGTAAAAACCTTTACAACTTACACTGATGCAAATACATGCACGAGGGAATGTGAAACAGCGCAGTGGACAAGAAGCGGGAGCCCCCCCCAATAGAAAGAGAATAGAGAGATGAAAGGAGAAGCTTGGAAATAAACAAAGCAGGGTAAACAATACTGGAATTTATACCAAATGCCTTAGAGCAGACCAAATACTTTAGACGTGCATCGACTTTACCTGTGAATGCGACTTTAACAAGTCAGTCAATACTCACATCACTGTCCTTTGTTAAAGATAGTGACTATATTTTCCTTTAATTTATACTTTAAAATTCCTTAGTTTGCCACATTGAGTCATCTCAATATAGCTTCGTTGTCTTTACTTATCAATGCAGCCTACCCTTAATTTTGCTGAAGTTACATACACCGGTAAAATACCGTTAATTTATTTTGTCAATACGACATGCCATCCATATCTTATCACTCATAGCGACATTATAAAAGCTGGTTTTGTTTCCAAGTATTAATTAGTGTTATATTCTTTGGTGTTACGAGTTTAAAATTGCTCCGCAGGCCCTTTCCCTGGAACCATCCGGGGATCATGGTCCTCAAAGGGAGACATCTACTCCACCACTCCTCCCCATCTGTGCCTGCTCTATAAAACCCACTCCGTTTTTGCACTCCATCGGCCGAGGCTAGCCCTCCTCCCGGGAGGAGGGAGTTGGAAAGCCCGGGCCTGAATATCGGAAGGGAGGGATGAGGAGGACAAGGGAAGGAAAGCAGAAGCAGTCGTTAAGTGGCGAGTTCACGGTCTTCCATGAGCCGCTTCCCCACCCACTCCCTCCAAAGCATCTCTGGCGACGACGCCCGGGCACCTCCAGTCCCCCTTCCCGGTACTTGGAATTCTTAAAACCTGTGGCGCCAAAGGGCCTTGCTCTTTCTTTCCCGTCTCCCACTTACCAGTCCTCCGCTCCCACCCCCTCCGGCCATCCCCCCCCAGAGCGCCCTCACAAGCGGCCACTGGCGTACTCTCCATCCTCGCCCTGTTCTCCTCCATTTCCTCCCACTCCACCCCCCTCCCTCCTCTCCCATCCCCTCGCACCGCCGAATGAGCTCCTCTCCAGGGCATAGTAAATAAAACCAGCTCCACCTTCAACTGTCCACCCGACGACGCGGACTAGCTTCTCCCTCGGAGCTTTTGGTGCTTGGTTCCGGGGCTTTTGGTGACTTTGAGTCACCAAAGACGAAACGCACAAGACTTTGAGTCACCAAAGCCGCATCGCGCAAGAGTTTGTCATTCGTTTAACCGCATTGGGATTGCATTGAGTTGATCGAATCATCCTCCTTTTATGGAGAAAACAAAAACGATATGGTTAGTGTGCAGTAATATATAGTGTGGACTATTCGAGGAGTTTCTCAGAAATTCATTCAGCGAATAAAAGTAGGGTATTATTTGACGAGAAACGCATTCTTACCCTATTTCTTTCTATTACAGAAAATCAAATATTTCCGGCCTTGGTGGCAGCGGGGAAACACCTTCGCCTGCCAATCGAGGGATCGCGGGTTCAAGTCCTGACTAGGTGAGTTTTCCTCCACAAAACCAAAAAACAGTAATCAACCGAAAGGTCGGTTTGATATGTGCTGGTAGTGTTCACCCAAGTCCTATATGGCCTGTGGTGAAATTCACTCATAAATAGGGTTATGAGGGGGGCAAAATCCTTTCCATGGTACTCTAAAAATCACACAGCTTGGGTGGAACTAAAGGTACCCAGAGAGGCTTCCCCGGGAATCGAACTCGGGCCCTCCGGTTAGTAGTTCAACGCTCTATCCCTGGAGTACCACGACCCTTCTGTCACAGATTTAGTGTACCAATTTCTACCCAAAATCTATTTATATGGTCAATGCACCAGTAGAAATGCGTCAGTTTTCTCATGCAAAATGCAGTGGAAATGTTCTCATTTCCCCATGACGTAATCATCCGTCAGCAAATGAAAATAATATGTGCGAGGCATATTCATACAAGTAAAAGGGTCATTTTGTTCAATTTAAATATTCGCGGGTCAGGAAAACATTTGACACACACGATTCAGTAGCTTTTATTTTCGAAGCCACCGAAGTTAAGATATCCGCGAAATTCGTTGCTCCCACCAGTAGCGAGGTGGGTGTTGCGGTTGAATTCATTGTGGAAAAGGATCTTTGGCTGTCCAAATCCATCGGTAGGTGTGCCTCGTCCATGTGCCTAAATGAAGGGGAGATTAGACAATTGTATCAAAAATTCAAAAAAGGCCTAACAAATGAGCATGGTGAAGAGCAGAGTGATAGGCTATCCCCTGTCCCGGCTTTGCACCTGGCGGCTAATACCCCTTCTTCCCCTTGAAACAGTGATTTTGGTGGACAACGGTTGGAAGATGACGAAGGATTCAAGACCACCGCAGTCAACTGGTTCAATTCCCAGGCGGGTATCTTCTATGCTGAGGGATTGAAGAATTCTTATTTATTATCTTTTGTGATGTTGATTGTATTTCAGAAACCATGTTATTTTCCAAGGCACGTTTATTATAACACTTCGGACTTGTGTGCCACCTGACATTTGTCTATCTGCACATGTACATTTTAATGATAATAATAATAATAAAGCTGGTTCAGCGATGTAAAAAGTGCTCGGAAGGGAAAGGATATTATGTAGAAAGGTGAAGTATGTTCGGAAGAGAGTGAAACCGCCAATAAAATCTTTTTCTTAGGAACAAATATTTTTATGACCAACGATTCTAACTTAAACATTAACCTTTATAGCTGACTCTGATAGATTATTTCCGCTGGAGGAATAACCTCATTATTAGTGCCCACATAACATTTGTTAATACGCCGGTCAACATTGCACCTCATAATTAAATTAAATAAATATTGCATTGATAAGCATACTTATCACCCTTTTACTGTTGCTCATATAATGATTAATCAAAATAAATAATAAAAAAGCAAATAAAATCAGAGTAGCCGAAGTTAAATTTGCTGGCCCCGCTCACTGCCTGACTTCATACAGGATTGCAACCGTTACTGAGATGGGTGTAAATAAAAGCTGCACTCGGAAAATGTTCTGCTTGTCAGAAATGCAGAATTACTGCTGCATCAAGTGTAAAGGCGAGGAAGTGTGTGCAAGGAGTTGGAAAACTACGTGTCAGGGAAGGGAAGAAATCTGACTGAAAATCGATTGTGTCCCGATTTCTGAAAGTTACGCTTGTTTGAATATTGAGGTAGGGTCTACGCGTGCCTCTAACTAAAAATGGGATGTCGGGTAACGTTTGATTTTAAAATTCCCATGCCCGCCTTGGCAGCCCACAATTATAGTTAAATTTAAACTATATCTACGGTAGGAAATTGTGAATGAACGCATCAATAATTTTGCTTTCTCAATCGTCAATCAGTCGGTAATTATAAATAATTTTTTTTTCAAATTGAGAAATTATATAAAAGTTTGTGCGATGTTTTTCAAAAACATTCCTTTTGCTATTTTTTGTCACTTGCGGAAGGATGCGAAAATTTGGGCTGTTGCTTTTTTTAACCTTAAATAAAATTTCATCTCTCCAGATGTGTGAATAAGGAATATGCGAGAAGGCTTATTTAACTTTGAGGAGAAGCGAATAAAAGAAAGGCATTATATGCTACGCAAACAAAAATGTCGCCCCACCCTTAATCGGCTTCCAAATAACTTATTCAGCTGAGAATGCGCATTTGAAACTGGAGAGGTGACCTGACAAACATTTGCGTTGGAGGTTATCTTTAATTCGTTAATTTTCTTAAAATGAGAAATTTTATTTTGGTTTTCCGTGGCAGCTAACTGAATGCCAAATATTATGTATACATATATATTCATTATAATGGAACTATTTCAGAGACTGAAAATCATTCGCCTTGACCTTGAAATTGTTGCATTGTAATGCACACGTAGCGGATGACTCCGTTTAAGTTACTGTTGCGGCATCTCCCGCAGTTTCTTTGAAATATGTATAGGCATATTAATATTAGGCAATGCACACAAGAAAACAAGTTAATTATGACAATTAAATTATAACAAAAAAATGGTAAAAAAATGTAGCTCGCGCTAGAAACAAATTTTATGAAGAATACAGTAATTTTCTATTTCCGTGAATAAAAACTACCGCAGGAGAACACGAACGCAGAGGAATAGGATAATGTCTCAGCAAAATATACTACGACATATATATATATATATATATATATATATATATATATATATATATATATATATATATATCAACGAGAAACCACCTCAATTATGATTCCCAGGAATATAATGATGGGCACTATAGATAATATGAGTCCTGGCAACTACGGGACTCGGCCCAAGAGGCCGTGTGTCGTGCCCGGCAGCGGGAGAGGCAAGGCTTCCGCGGTCGTCATCCCACGAAACCCTTGCAGGGGAGAAATAACTTCAGCAGGACAGAAGACTCAGAAGAAGGCGAAAGTAGTTAGAATAGGAACCTGGAACGTCAGGACAATGTTGAGGAGAGAAAAATTAGAAAATATTAAGCGAGAAATGGAAAGAGGTAATATAGATGTTTTAGGCCTCTGCGAGGTGAGATGGAAGAATAGCGGGGATTACTGGAGTGACAATTATAGAGTAATATACAGCGGCGGGGACGAGAGCCAACGAGGGGTTGCCGTAATTTTAAATAAAGGGGTAGGAAGAAGCGTAGTCAACATAGAGCAAGCGACAGATAGAATTTTACTCGTAGAGATTACAGCAGAGCCGACGAACATGGTCATTGCTCAGGTATACATGCCACCGAGCAACCACAAGGAGGAAGAAGTCGATAGGATGTACGATGAGTTAGAGGATGTAATCGCGTGTGTTCCTGCAGGGAAATATTTGATGGTGATGGGGTATTGGAATGCGACGGTAGGCGAAGGAAGAGATGGTGGTGAGGTGGGGGACTATGGGTTAGGCACGAGGAATGAACGCGGTGAGAAAGCAATTGAATTCTGCAGGAGACAGGGGTTAGTTATCACTAACACATGGTTTAGACACCACAAAAGGCGTAGGTATACATGGAAAATGCCAGGTGACTCAGGAAGGTATCAGTTAGATTTTATTATGGTTAGGCACAGGTTTAGGAACAGTGTGATAAATTCGCACAGTTTCCCAGGAGCGGATGCGGACTCTGACCACAATTTAGTTGTTATGAAATTTAATGTTCGTTTCAAGAAGATAAGGCAAGGGCGGCGGGTTAAAAAATGGAATTTAGAAGCAGTAAATAAATTAACGAGGAAGGAGTATGAGGAAGCTGTAGAGAAAATGATGGATGACGGTAAAGAACTGAGTACTATGGAAGAAAAATGGGAATGTATCAAGAAAGGGATATTGGAAGCCGCTAAAGACACTATAGGAACCGTTAACGGGAAAAGGATAAGGAAACCATGGGTAACGGATGAGATGATTGCAAAGATGGATGAGAGAAGAAGATGGAAAAATGTAAACACAGAGTTAGGCAAAATGAAGTACAAAGAGTTAAACAATAAATTGATAAGGGCCACAAATAAAGCAAAAAAAGAATGGTGGAAAACGCAATGCGAGGATATGGAAAGTTTACAGAAGAAGGGTGAAATTGGTGCTCTATACAGCAAGGTTAAGTTATTATCTGGAAGTAAGAAGGCAAGATCTGTGCTAACAGTTAAAGATAAATGGGGTAAGATAATAGTTGAACCAGGAAAAATCCAAGAGAGATGGAAGGAATATATAGAAACACTGTATGGTAAAGAACTTAGGCCGACAAGGTTAGACATAGAAAAGGATCATGAGGTAGAAGAAGATAGCTTAGGTCCAGGCATACTCGACGATGAAATAGAAAGGGCATTAAAGGAGATGAAAGCAAATAAGGCCGTGGGGGTGGACAATATTCCTGTAGAAATGTTGAAATGGTTAGGGAAAGGTGGGAAGAAGGCCATATATAAACTGATTCGTAGTATCTATGAAGAAGGCATCTGGCCGGAAGATTTTGTGAGATCAGTGTTAGTTCCTATTCCAAAAAAGGCAAAGTCTATATCATGTGAGGATTACAGAACAATAAGTTTGATATCCCACGCAGCTAAAGTTATTCTAAGGATCATCAACAAAAGGATAGAGAGTAAGGCAAATGATTACTTAGAGAATGATCAATTTGGGTTCAGGAAAGGAAGAGGTACGCGTGATGCCATTGCAGTAATGAGATCACTAGTCGAGAGGAATATAGAATACAATCAGGACGTTTTTGCCTGTTTTGTAGATTTCGAAAAAGCGTTTGATAGAGTGAATTGGGAAAAAATAATGCGTGTATTGCAGAAAATAGGAATGGATTGGAGGATAGGAGACTGATCCGCAACCTGTACATGTCTCAGACTGCTCAGGTGCGAGTGGGGAACGGAGAGTCCGGATGGGCCGTGTTAGGAAGAGGTGTAAGGCAGGGTTGCCCATTGTCACCAGTACTGTTCAACGTATATGTAGAGGAAATGATTAAAGAGGCATGAGAAGAACTGGAGGTAGGAATGAAAGTCGGAGGGGAATTTGTAAAATCGGTTAGGTTTGCTGATGACCAAGCATTAGTTGCTCAGTCAGCCAAGGGGTTGCAAGCATTGTTGAGTGAATTGGAGGTTCAGAGCGATAAATATGGGATGAGAATAAATATTAATAAAACAAAGGTTATGCGATTTTCCAGAAAGAAAAAGGCTAAGCTAAATATTAAAATAGGCGGGGAAAAAATAGAGCAGGTAGAACAGTTTACATACCTCGGAAGTGTTTTGGACCAACACGGTCAAAGTGGTTGGGACGTAAGGAGAAGAATTGCGCTAGGCAAGGAGGCTTTCTCAAGGAGGAGGGAGTTGATGACGGGGACGTTGAGTAGGGATGTTAAGACAAGACTCGTAAAAACTCTGATATGGAGCGTAGCTATGTACGGCGCGGAAACGTGGTCGCTGAAGCAGGAGGATAGACGTAGATTGGAGGCTTTTGAAATGTGGGTGTGGAGAAGAATGGAGAAGGTGAAATTGACCGAAAGGAAAACAAATGAGGAAGTACTAGAAATGGTGGGGGAGGAGAGGGGTTTGTTGAGAGAAATCCTATGGAGGCAGGAAAAATGGATGAAAGGCGTATTGAGCGGTAGTGGAATGTTGAAGAGGGTAATAGAGGGGAGAATGTTGGGCAAGCGAGGTAAGGGTAGGAACAGGATAGGGATGTTGGACGGGATGAAGGGAGGAAAGAAGTACACCGAGATGAAGAGGGACCTGATATAGATTAGTTTGCTAGGTGGTGAGTCACAAAATGTTTATTTGATAGTTGTGTCCATCCAAAAACCTACCTTAACCGGTAGATTACCTAATAATAATAATATATATATATATATATATATATATATATATATATATATATATATATATATATATATATATATATATATATAGAGTGTGAGTGTCCTTTTACGTGTTATCTGTTTTATTCTGTGTTCTATTGTGCCGTCCAAAAGTTATATTGCTCTCGTGAGTACTTCCGCATCATCTATATATATATATATATATATATATATATATATATATAATTATATATATATATGGAAAAAAAACGTTAGGTATCTTTTTACAATCGATGATCAATCTAAGATGGGATTTAATGTAAATATGTTACAGCAATGGGATTAAGTACAGCAATAGGTCTATCTTGGGAAACCACCTCAATTATCATTCCCAAGAATTTCATGATGGGCACTATAGAGAATATGAGTCCTGGCAACTACGGGACTCAGCTCAAGCGGTAGCAATGTAGACTGGAGGCTTTTGAAATGTGGGTGTAGAGAAGAATGGAGAGGGTGAAATGGACCGAAAGGAAAACAATTGAGGAAGTACTGGAGATGGTGTATGAGGATAGGGGTTTGTTGAGAAAAATCCTATGGAGGCAGGGAAAATGGATGAAAGGCGTATTGAGCGGTAGTGGGATGTTGAAGAAGGTAATAGAGGGAATAATGTTGGGCAAGCGAGGTAAGGGCAGGGGCAGAATAGGGATGTTGGACGGGATGAAGAGAGGAAGAAAGTACACAGAGATGAAGAGAGACCTGATGTAGAGCAGGTTGCTAAATTCGGTTTTGTTTGGAGTTACAAAAATGTAAATTTGATAGTTGTGTTCATCCAAAAACCTACCTTAACCGTTAGATTACTTAATAATATAATAATAGGCCTCTCCGGCAAATTTGACTATTTACTAACGTTTTATGGCAATGGACGGCGGAATGTTTATTAAAAATTCTAGTATTTTAGATAGTAGTGTACCGTTTTAGGAAAGTACTTGATGGACTCGATGATAAGCCACTGCTACACTTCAGGCTCCGTTTCAACAGCACTGTGACACCATAAAACCCTGCCTATACCGCTTCTTAACACGACACACTTCCTTCCTTTATTTCACCAGTGTAATAAAGGGAGGAGCCGGTGATGCCTAATCCTTTCTTCCCACGCGCACCCCTCTCTTCTCCCTATGCGAACATCCGTCTCTCCAAGGAACAAATTTCCCACATCGCTTTGAATGCCACCGATCATTCTACCGATTTCTACCACGTCCATTTACAAAAAGAGTAAACGGAGAAAGTTTCAGATATTTAAAAATGATTCCTGATTTTTATATTCACCTTCTCCCCATGTAAGTATGTTCTCAATGATGCTCAAACGGTTTAAAACAGTCAACACAAAAATAAGCACGATAATCTTTCATAAACCATTGTCAGACACGTATACGTATTACTTATTCCCCAACATTCCTACGTATCCTCTTCCTCCGTTTACATCGCTTATCCCACACTCAAACTTCTAAACCACAGACTTTCGAGTAATCTCATAAGTGGAATGAAGTAATGGCGAAATCGGGAGGATAAAGCCGAAGGAGGCATGGGAGGGCTGCTTCTCGGGGGCGGATGGGGGCGTGGGCGACCCAAATTGACTGTCTCGCGGGGGCGGGAGGAAAAGGCGGGGGAGGGAGGGAAGGGGGAGGAGGCGGGTGTGGGCGGTGATTAGTGAAGGCCACGGCGATGGGTTTTATCGTCTCCTATCTTTAGCAATGTTAAAAAAGCGTTTTCCCTCCTTCATGCATGCACGTATGCAACGCCTGTGTGGATAGCGAAAATTAACGGTCATTTGCTCGGAATTGCTAAAAAACACTTCGCTGAAATCCTAAAAAAAATCTTGGAACATTAAATTATCATAAATGAGGATCATTGGAAAGAGCGAATTCGTTTTCCTGAATTAACGGATGGATTAAAAGGCTCAATACTTTCTCCTTCATCTGCAAAAACGTGCACTGTGTATGTACTGACTGAACTTTTAGATCAGGCGAAATAAATAGTTTGAGGATTGGGCTCATGAAATCCATTGCACAAATTATCATAATTTCAAAAGCATAAGAAAAAACCTAATGATCTTAGTCAACTGGAAGCTGTCGTCAGAGGAAAGACGGAAAATAACGTCAGGAAACATGAATTGGTAAAATTTAAGAAGAAAGGTGAAAGGCAAATAGATGTTGGCTCATTGAAAAAGATATTTATTTCATTTTAGTAAAGAGATAATAGTAGCAGTTTTAAATAGAACGCGACAGACTGCTCGATGTCATTTTCGCCATTAAGGATGAGTGGGAAAGGATGAAGGGCGGAGAGAAACCCGGCGTCGGCATTAGCCCACTCTTTTTGACGAAAGGCACTGAGGGGTCCGCAGCTTAATGTCCCATCCGACGACTCAAAGTGCTCTCCACGAAAAACCTCAAGTAGGGATCGGGATACCATTGAAAAATATCTGTCGTCACCGAGATTCGATTCTGGGCCCTCAGGGTGGGAAGCCAGTAGGCTCTGAGCCACCACACCATCCCGATCCCCTTAGTGAAGCAATGTTGATTACTTGAAAGATATAACATAAATATTTATGATGCAACGATTAATTAAAATAATATTTAAAAAATAATGAAATGTTCAAATAGCTTAGAAAAATTAAAAAAAGATCAGCCATAGCCTTACTACAATATGTATATCTACATAATACCCCGCAAGCCGAGGCAAGGGCGTGTGGCGGGGGGTGTTAGGTCACTACCCGTAAAAGAGAAAGATACGAAGATTAAAATGGAGTATTGGAAGGCCTCCGACAAAATATAAGAAGGGGATTACTAGTGTTACATTTGAATATTCAGAGAGAAGGAAATTCATATGCGAGATAAGTTCTTAGAAGAAGTAAATAACGCGAACTAAAATGGAAGAGTTTGATAAACAAAGCAAACATTTGCAGCAAATGAAATCAATGGATGAAAATAAGATTAACCGAAAGGCAATGAAAGCCATGAAAGATTGACGCCATGGGTGAAGAATTAATATGGACCTGGGGGATACGCAGAACACTTAAAATAACGTTTAGTGTTTTGATCAGCGTTAAAAAAAGCATTAAGAAAAGGCGTAAGAAATAGACGAGAGGTGTGGATATAAGGGAATTTGGATGAAGTGAAATGGAGCGCAAAGTAATTTATTAGAAGTATTAATAAAGATTGAGGAAAAAAGGAAGTTGTTTAGGAAATGAGGAAAGGTGAAATTTATGGGCTAAGGGTTGCATGAGGAGAAACTGCTGAAGATGAAAATTGAGGTGATGAATAATGGGAGGAGGGTTAGAGGTAGGAGAAGGTATCAGGTGTTGGATGACATCAACGGTAAAGGAAATTGCATTGCCACAAATGGGTTTGAACGAAATCGTAAAGATTGGAGTCGTGCCATGGATGAGCTTGGTCAAAGGCAGAATTGTAATTGATTGATTATGTGAGATTAGAAAACACCTAAGGAAAAGTAGTATGGTGCATTACAATTCAGGATGAGGACTACGGAATTCGGAGCACGAAGATAGGAATAGAAACCAACAGTTGCTTGAAACTGAATCAATAACACAATTAAATAGATGAAAAAAAGACAAAAAATTGGAATAAAAAATTACCAAGAAAATTAAATGAATACAGTAGCTTATGAATGGAAAATTAAACTTTCTAATCGAAGCCACAAGAGAATAAATATTATGCTTCCAAATTTCAGATATCAACATTAAACCTTTGACAATAAATAACGCCTTCGGAATTTGTTAAACGTATGGCCTAGTGATCACGTGACTGTTTTTTGGAAAAAATTCGACCTTTGTAAATTATAAAAACCTTTGGCAAAAACAAAACACAAACCATAAATCAAAAAAGATGTCCGTCGTTGTGTTGTTGCATGAGAACAAATGCAGTGTCAGACATGAAAGTTATGCAATGAGAAAGGTATACAGGAAAGTGAAATATTTAAAAAACTTTTTTAAAGTGAGTTAAAATAAGACTAGAAGTAGGACAAATGGACTAACTGTCAGAACACGAGGGTTACTTTTGAGTTAGATCCGTTTGGTCATAAAAATACCAGTGATAAACTCGTATATTGGTGATTAGAATATTTCATATTGATGGGATCAGTTCTCTGCAAACCTGCTTAACCTTTCCACACAATCGCTATTGGCTTCTAAGCACACTCTGTAACACTGCAGTAGCTGCTTTAATCCTTCCACATAGAAGTTCTCCGCCTGGGAATCTACCCAGTTGATAGGGAAAACATCGGGATACTTTCAAAAGAGAAAATAAAATTACCCACTCGCTGACATTTAGAAATTCACAATTTCGCACACTTTTTCAATCCAAAATACGTTATAAAGTCTTGGGATTGAATGCGTAAGGGTCCTGATGGAAGATGGTGTTTGATAGACGGCGGAAACAAGACCGATGATAAGAGAAGAAACAGTTTGCTTGTGTAGTACAGTTGAGGAATGGATGCCAAAAAAATTATGCACAAGAAGAAAATAATGGAAAGAAGTAAAAGAAAAGACGAGATTCTCGCAATAAGTGATGAAGAGCAGAGGATAATCGGAATGGTGAAAAATGAAAAAAAGTAAGGAAAAAAATTCATTCCCAAACAATAATCCATTATTGCACAACATGAAAATATTGATTAATTGTGGATCAATAAACTCATTTCATTTCAGATTTTCTTTTTCCACAAACCTATTTCCATCACGCATATGTATGAATAAGGGGAAAACGTATTTGAATATCAGGGAAAGGGTTTGCTTCCATTTTCTAGTACGTAAATCATCACCTAAGCTGACCAAATTTAAACTCTTTTGTCCACTTGGCAAACATTTAATTATGAAGGAGCAGAGTCACCTACAGGAGTGTTCTGAAAGTCTGCATTAATTTCCTTTGCTTTTATTCCTTTCTTTACGAAGTATTTTATCACAGCTCGAATCTCAATTTTTTTCATCATCACAAATCACTAGACGGGAACAACAACAGAGAGGCGTTCGCACCAAAGAACACTGATGCGTTATGTGTTTACTAATGAAGGGATACCTACTATATTACTACGCGGGAAACTCGTTTGCAATAGAGCTGATTTATGGTGGTGATTTCGTGCACCTTTCAAACAACTCTCGTACAGGCAATACTCACACATCCTTTGTTACGCGAAATAATAGAATTTAAATCAAGGAAAACACGTGTTAAATATATCCTAAGTGCCAGAAATATTAAATAATTACAATTATTTATGCTAAATTTTAGAGCACCCCCATGATTGAAACAAAATAGATTTTATAAACATTTTGAAATAAAGAGTTTATTCTTCCAGAACTGGCAACTCTAACAGATGCTAATTTCTACCCAATCACTTACAAATGCCTATTTCACTAGAAATTGCAGATTTTATTCCTTTAGATGGTTACTACATAATGGTGCATTCTGCTTAGGTATTTTAGCCCCCCGCAAGCCACCGCTAGGGTGCGTGGCAGGGAGTGAATTCACGCCAGACTAATTTTGACCCGAAGATTTTTACCCTTACCGCGATCGGACAATGTTATTACGATCGCCTTTCGTTCGTGGAAAAAATTACATCTTAAATCTATCTGTTACACACTTAATCTCTCTAATTTTATTTACATGAACTCTTCTACTTTAGTATTATGGGGGCGATAATAGATTTTCAACATCACTGTTGAAGAGACTTCCTTCCAATTCATATGCAAGAGATCTTTTCTGCAAGAGAGAAAGGTCATTTAACCTTCGCTCTATTGAGTGATTCCCAGCCTATGTACTCTAATATTTTTGATATAGTAATAAGTTTATCTTTACAACGTTTTACAAATCTAGTTCTTCTACGCTGCACTCGATCCAATTCGGTAAATAATCCAACTTCGTGAGGATCCTATTTAATACTTGCAGCATATTCTAAATGAGGTCTAACCAGCGAAAGATAACATTTATCACTGACTTTTTCGCCACATTTACCTAGTACTCTTCAAACATATCCTAATTTTTTTGTTAGCCTGTCCACATATTCCCCATATCTGGGTTTCACCCATGAGAGATCGTGAGTGAGGATAGCGCCTAGGTATGATTGAGTCTACGCATTCCATTTCAATGTTCCCGATGCAGCAGGTGTTCGGATGGGAATTACTCTTTTTCCAAAAATTTATCACTTCACACTTTTTAAAATTTAATTATGATTACCAATTGTCGCATCAGCGTTGTATTGCATTAAGGTCATCGGAAAGTAATTAGCCGACTTAATTAAAAGTATTGCGTACGAAGAGACGTGATATTTGAATTGGAATGCCGAGTACGTCTTCCGATAACATGCCCTTTCTAACCCTCCGACGCCCCCTCCGGGAGCCCCCGTTCGCTGGGGATTGCTGTTCAATGGATATTTACCGACTGCTCTACCCCGGGCAGGCCCTGCAAGCGATGGCGCGCCAGCTGCACATTAATCGCAAATGGCAGGGCGCAGGGCCTCGGCAGCAGTCCCTTGGTGCGCTCTCTTGGATGTGGATGCGTGTCTTTCTCTCTTCGACGCGGACGAACTGCTGACACCAATTACGGAAACTATTCGAAGGCAAAGTTTCCTCGTTTCGGTTCCGCAATAAAGGTAGAAAGGGTTGAGTTAAGACAATCACGATTTCAAATGATCAATTTGCCTACATTTTGATTTTCTCATTTTGTACACTTTTCAGAGGAATATGCCCAAGACATTCAATCCAAAACGACTGTTGAGATTGAATGTAGAAAGGGATCTCGAAGAGATGGAAATAAATACATTTTTCACTGAATTTGTTTGCATAAAATTTAAATGGAACATTAAATGAAAAATATATTTGATTATGTTATTACCGGTAACGGTATTCTCTTTTCCTTAAATATCTTATTCGCATTTGCATATACTTACTCCTAAATTTTCTTCCATAACCCTTCAAAGAATATCTTATGAAGTTTTCTACCTTTAATCTCTTGGAAATGAGAAATAAGTTGAGGCCATTATGACATGTCTCGTCGAGGAAAGGCGACAGCAAGGTATGCCTTATTTGTTCCCTGATAGACGGACTGACGGGCGGTGGTTTCTCTGTCAGCGTTCGAGGGAGGGGAGTCTCAGGAAAGGCTGGAGGGTGGTGGCAATGGCTCCCA
This sequence comes from Hetaerina titia, assembly GCA_037158775.1. NCBI lineage: Eukaryota > Metazoa > Arthropoda > Insecta > Odonata > Calopterygidae > Hetaerina > Hetaerina titia. Next base: position 3,897,345 of record CM073770.1, on the reverse strand, counting down.
GTCTTAGCGGAGTGTGAATCGTTTGTTTGTGAAAACTATAACATGACCTCGTTATGCTCCGTTATGAACTGGCTATTGGAAAAGCGCTACGTCATCAACTTTTGCGTGAAACTGGGAAAAATCGGCAAAATGACTGATGACATACTCAAGGAAGCTTGTGGTGATAACGCCATGGGTAGATGAGGTGTTTCTGGGTGGCACATGTTTTTCCGGGCGGATAGAGAAGATATTAAAGACACGTTCAGGAGGCCCTTCGACCTCAAGGAGTGACGACAAATCTTGCAAGAGGTCAGCTTTTGTTGGACTGGGATTGCAGATTAAATGCTCGCATGTTTTCTAATGAACTTGGCATCTGTAAAAGTGATGTACATCGGCTTGTTACCAGAAACATCAGCAGCATGAGAAAAGAGTGTGGGAAGTTGATGCCGCGAGTGTCCTTCCGGCGAAAAAAAGGAAACTCGCACGTAGATCTGCCAAGAGCTTGTCGACCATGTCTCAGCCGCCCTAAAGCCCTGACGTTTCCCCAACAGACTTATTCCTCTTCCCACGCCTCCTCAAATCTGTGCTGAAAGGACGTCACCACGGCTCTGTGGAAGCGTTACAGTAGGCCGTGATGAGGGAGCTTAACAGTATTCCGGGTGCCGCCTTCCAGAAGGCGTACGAGGTGTGGAAATCCCACTGGCTGCGGTGTGTGGACGCACGAGGGTGCTTTACTTTGCAGACGACTTGATAGAATGTATCGATTCTGTCAATACATTTTTTTTAAAACGACTCAGTAATAATACTTTTGGGACAGACCTTGTACGTATATCAGGGGATAGGTGAAATATGCCAGGACATAACAAAGGAACTATTTCCCCAGTGAGAGGAACCTTCTCATTCTTTTTATATCTATCTGACAGTCTGACTTATTTGCTTCTAATCAGCAATTTTCCGTTTCAGCAGAGGTAAAACGAATTGTTTTGGCAGCTTAACTTTGCGGAGTGATGACCCGTTACCGCAGTAATACCGAGAGTACGAGACATTGGAATTGGAGTCTCTTTTGTAACCCTTTCTTTTTTTTTGGGTGGCTATGCGACAAGGGGTGAACGAGAGGGAGGAAAGGGGTGAAGGTGGAGCGGCGGCATTAGAATCGCCCTCTTCTATATGCCCCTATTTTCTTTACTCGTCCTCGACTCAGTGAGGGGGCGACTGTCTGAAGGGGACCTTCCCATCGCCCCTCTCGATGATTTATACATGTAGTCCATGATTATCAGACCTTAACGATAGGGGCAGCAGTGAAAAGAAGATTGAAGGCGATAGAAATTATGATGCTAACGAATAGTTACAAAAAGACACCAAAGAAGAATATGAAAAGCTTAATGGATGGACCGATAAATAAATTTAAAATTTCTTCAAGAGTGGTTTCAGAGAGAAAGAGAAATGCCTAAGGTGAAAAATTGCAAGTATATGATGGAAATCGATTGGAGATATCCTGGGCCACGATAGTTTACGGAAGATGATGTCTGAATGGCAAAACTAAGGTAAGAATTGCACAGAAAGGCTAAGAAACTAACAGTAATATACGTGTATGTCTTCTGATTGGGACACGACGTGCATTCAAAATAATTGTTATTTAATGAGGGGCATATTATTAGTTTATCTAAGAACTGGAATGCTAGCTATAAATAATATCTCCTGGAAGCATTTACTAACGGAAGATTGTACTAGCTCATTTAAGATAAGGAAGCGATTTAGTATAAGTGATATATAGAGCCTGGTATTCTATGGAAGTGAGTCTTGGATGGTCGAAGCAGCTGGGCAAAGAAGGTTGAAGATTCGGGGCAATGGTATGGATTGAGGGCGAAGAATACTGAAAGAAAAATGGATGCAAAGAGTAGCAAAAGAAGGAGTGCTTAAACGAGTGGGCAAAGAAAATAGTTGCTAGAAGACTAAGGAAAGTAATTGGAGATATCCTGGGGCACAATAGTTTAGTGAAGATCGTATCCAAAGGGCAAAGCCAAGGTAGGAATTACAGACGAAGGCTAAGGATGAACTACGAGAAGCTGGTAACAGAATCTGTCGGTTCAAGGAGAAATGAGGGAATGATGAGATCGGTAGACAACAAGACAGTTCGGAGAGTTGCTCCAAAACAATCCTCGAAGAGTTATTGACACTTGTCTTTTTTATATTGCGGCAGCACTCCAACACAAGAGAGACGAGCGTCTATCTTCTGTCTTTGTGGGTGCATCCCATTTCTTGTTCTCCCCTGATAGAGTCCCTTTGGTTTGCTCCTATTCTGCCTCTGACTGCGATACACATTCTCATTTTTAAAAATCACCGCAAAAAGGGTGAGAAGACGTGACAGCAGTCCAGCCGAATCAGCTCGTAGGACTCGGAAAACCAGCAAGCGTGGACGCGGCTGGGAACAGAACCGTCGCGTCGACCGGGCAGCCCATGCCGACTGAAGCTCTGTTTGCTAGAGGAAAGCTTTCATCGGTGCAACCGAATGACAATCTTTATCGGAATCAAATGGGTTAATTTTTAACAGTCCACCCGGAGCTACAATGGCATTTATTTTCTGCTGATGGAGAATACTTGTGGAGAGGAATAAATAGAAAATTAGAAATAATAAAGAAGCGGTCAAGGAGAAAAATTGGCTAGTATATTTCGTGTAAACTTTAAGACGCTACTTCAAGAGAATGGTTCTATGAGGAAAAGAGATTTGCATTTTTCACAGATTTTAGAAACTGTGGAAAATCACAAATTCGCTTTTAATCGGAATGAATAACTTGCACTACATCTCGCCTGAATCTGTTGAATATAGAATAAATATATTTTAAATATAAAAATTCAATCTTTAATTTATCTTCTTTTACCATATATTACGCCTTTCCAACGCAGAGAGGTCGAGTAATGATGCGATCAAACACCGTGCTGACAATTGTCGTTGTATGCAATTAATTAAATATTGAAGACTAAATAATTGTCTGATTAAAAAATTGCGCATTATATGTAATTGAAAAATTCTAATTTTGCCAACCACACGTCAGGAGGTCAACAAATAAAAATCTACGTCTTAATTCTAGAAAAATCAAGCTCTTTTGTGGAAGTATTATCTTTCCAGGTTAATTTAAAGGGAGAGTAACTCTTGAGCAAAGGAAGAGGGCAGAATGGCACGGGGGAAGCAGTGATAAGTGAGGTCAGCCTGGACGCACGCTCGTATTTAATCTTTGGGATGGAAGAAATCCGGCCCTCGGAATTTCATCCTCCGGCCTAGAAGGACGATAGACAATTTTCTAGTAAGTTCGTTGTTTCTCCATGTGTTTCTCTAACTGTTCTCGTGTCTTCTTCATTTATCTCCAGATATGTTTTACAACGCCGAACATCTGCTTACACGAAATTTATGTAGAATGATAAAAACATGATTGTGAACACACAATAATTTTAGTAACAATTTCACCGTCCAAACAACTTGGGAATTATGCTTGCTAATTTATGTGGAGGCAACGTAAAAGAATCTTACATTTTTCCGAAATAAAAACCCAGATATTTTCTCGAGTACCAAGTATGCATTGGGTCATAAGGGCCAAGTGGTCGTGCCATACCATGTCACCACCGACTTTAACTAAACAACCCGAAGAATGGTTTAATAGGCAAGCGTCGACCTCAGCCGGCATGTGAAATTCCCACTCCAGGGAACCAGTTCCTTTCCCTGTGTTTCCGAGGTGACCGTAAAATTACGGCATGGGTAAAACTGAGGATACCCAGAGGCGTCACCAAGAATCAAACCCGGGCCCTCAGTTCAGTAATTCAGCGTACTACCCACTTGACTATCACGCCCCATCATACCAGAGTTAGTCAAATACAAGGTTTATATAACAAGTATCAGGAAAAGTTTCCATGAAAAATAGATTTTTCTCAGTAATTGCAACAATACCCCTAAAAATTCTTCAAAGACTTACTTGAGCGTCAAAACTTTTTCCAGCGGCTTTTCCACGACTCGAAGGTTTCCTGGTAAGCGGAAGGTCCTTAATGGTACGCATGCAAGCTTCTTTGATGGCTTCTTTGTGGATTTCACTTTTGAGAATAGGAAATAGCCTGCAGGTGCCAAGTCGGGGGAACGCCTGTAAGAGGGCGAGGGAATCATCTTGATGGCGTTGCAGAAGCTCTTAGCAAGCAGACACTCGACTATGCTCTCTTGGTCGCCCGTCCAAAGACCTTCAGGACGAGTTTAATGCTTTACATCTTTCGCATCGCCAAGCTTTCAGTGATAATGGTGTATTCACTCTCACTGTCTCATCAATGCCAAAATGCGATCTGCGACCATGCTCAAACTTAACCTATGGTCTGAATTCAGCGCTCCGAGCGCACGTTGGACTTTGTCGGTTTATGACGTCGACGGCCGTCCAGCGCAGGGCTTGTCCTGCTGCACACTCTCGGCCACCTTTGAAGAGCTTCTGCCGCTTAAAAATTGCCGTTTGTGATTTACTATTGTATTCAAACACTTGGCAAATCATGCTCACGTCCTCGTACCCCATTTTCCCAGTCCAACACAAAATTTGACCGTTCTGCTGTTTAATCGTTCGCTGCATTTTGCGCTTGCACCGAGCCACTCGAATAAGGGTTCTATGTTACCTAAACGAACACTTGCAGGCGATTGGCGCGTATTGAAGGTCTTACCCCTGCCACCGAGCTGGTGCCCCGCGATGCACAGTCACGTGAGACAAAAATTGTTTCCGATACTTTTGATAAAAACGTCGTTAAACAGCTCGTGTGACTACGACAGGAGAAGCCTCACTTCCCCGAAGTACTGCTCGGCATGGCGAAGGGGGAGGAAGGGGGGGGGCGGGGAAAGCGGCGCGTACTTGTTCGAATGGAGGGTGGGGAAGACAGCTGGGCTTGGATGGTATCTGCATTTGGCCCCGAAGGAGGAAGGAGAGATGTGTATCCATCCAGCCAAGGTCCGTGTTATCGTCTCTCGCCAGAGCGCCACTAAGGTGGTTAAATATCCCCGCCAGGGCCCAGGGCGCACTCCGGTGGGCCCTCCAAACCCAGTGCCACCGACTCTCCCAGAGCCGACTCCCAGCGCACCCATCCCCCGACCCCCTTACAAACACCTCGACTTGACACCGGCAGACTGCTATTTCCGATTCCTAAAGTTAGACGCCATCATGGGACCATAATGTGCCGTCCAAAAAGCTTGCACGCGTACCCTTAGTGACCTTCCGCCTACCAGGGAGCTTTGAGAGGAGGAATAACGGCAAGGGTAAAAGTGTGTATCGACGCTCAAAAGGATAGACTTTGAGGAATTCTAGAAATATCTACAATAAATCTATTTTTCAAAAACTTTTCCCGATACGTTTTATACAAATAATGTAGTTACTGTTTAGTGTCATGAAAGAGGATTACTTGCGCCTGCTACGAGAAGACTACATGACATTAACTCTATAGGGCTGGAATGGATGGCATCATGTGAGTGTAGATAGTATAGTCAACTCGGAATACTCTATAAAAGATGCAGGGCATGTAAAGCAATTGGCGTATTTCTTCTTTTCCTTCCTAATTTCCTCCCTTATAGAAATCTCCATTTTCAGTAACGCCGTATGACATCAACATCTTTCCTTGCGGTATTCGCCATCTTTCTCTAGGGAATATGTACCTGCAAAATAATCAATATCAATTGTTTAATAATTTAGCGGTTTTTACTTACTATAAAACTGTTCACCTTGATGTCCATTTAAAAGATAATTTGCTTTCACTTTGGAGCCCAATGATACAGGCCGCTTTTTGTTTTCTCCGGCGTAAATTTATGGAATTTAAACAAAGTTTAAATAAAAGGAGACACCTGGTAATTTCACAAGATCTTTATCAAAATAGGCCCTAGGTTTCGAACTTGGACGTCTTCATCTGATGATGACGTTCAACGTCTATGATAACGTCCAACGCCAATACCTAGGTTGCACTTCAATAAAGATCGGGTGGGACTACCAAGTTACTTCTTCAATTTAAAAATGCACCGCTTTTACTTGAGCATATAAGGGCGCTGTTTTCATCTGCGAAATGCACCAGTGCACCTAAACCTCGCAGTAGGAAACTTTTGTAATGTAAAGATTGAATATACCATTCATCAAGTTTACTCGGAAGTAGAGTTAGTCAAGAAGATACACCTTGTTGGTGCTGGACGGCGCCAAAGCGATCGTAATCAACTTGCCTCGGAGTCCTCGAAAACTTAGTTTCTGGTTTGAGATGTGTAAATGCGTATTTAGGCGTTAGTTTTTGGTTGGAAATTGTTCATACGCTTCTCAATTCAAGTTTAAATCGTACGGCTGATAAATAACAACCAAAGGACAGCTGTGTATTTGAATAAGTAAACTAATGGGCTATTATATTGTCCCTCGCTGCCTAAGGCGACCCAACCCGTCACAAGCCGCGCTCTCTCGGCTGCCACATACGGGTCTCCTACTTGGCAAGAAAAGAAGAATATTTTAATAGCATTAAAGATAGTTTTTAATTATTTATGTAAAATATCCTTAGTTGTATTTCTATTTGCATGCCCGTCCTGCGTTGACATCTTGAAAGTACTAGTGCCAAGTTTCCATGTCAAAACAACGGTCTGTAAAATTACGAAATGTATGTATAAAGAGTTATTCTCGCATTTGCAAAACCTCGTGCGTTTTACTAACATTGATCTAAACCGCGTCCCAGAGATTTACTGGTATTAATTGCAAACACTAGGAACATGGTGAACAAGATTGTGTTGGCTTGTTCTTATATAGATAGAAATATAAAAAAGGACCATCAAGCCAATTCCGATATTTTTAAGACATATTGAGGACATTTATTTTTATAGTCACATGGTAAAGAATGCCATCTTTATCCTCAACGCTTCAAACACTGTTTCCTTCTCCTCTATGGCTTTTTCCCGCAAATCACATTCCTATATGTCAACATATCAATATTTGACGAAGCATGTCACACTTCTGTACGAATAACACCAGTCAACAAACAACAATACTAACACGACAACAGTTGCCACACGTATCACAGCAAACGCTCCATTCCTTATTCCCTTTCCATCCGAGGGCGCCGAATCTGCAATCATCCCGACCCCCTGGATTAATTCCTCTCAAATCTACTCCATTCCCTCCTCCAACGAGGTTATCCTGAACCATTTCTGAACAAAAGAATCCGAAAGCATGAATTCCCTACATGCATTCCCTACATTTCCAAACTTCTTCCTCCACAGAAACCCACTTCTCGGTTTAATTACTGGGGTGTAACTAAAATAAAACAGTTTCTGGTGTAACTTGATGGAAAATCTTCATATTGAAATTGAAAAATAAACAACTTGGCTTTTCCACAAAGAGATTTTTTTATTCTCTACCTTGGTTTCGTTATGATATAACACCTTCTGGTAAAAACACAAGTGGAAAAGAGTATATACATATCTCTGGACGGAGGGGAAGAGGAGGTAGGTAAGAAAGGATTGGTTGAGGTAGAAAGAGGGGTGCTAAAAGTCTATGGTTTGAGGCGAAGAAGGAGGACTGGTAACATTGACAAATTAGCAAGCTGAGAGGAGGGATTGATACAATGTTTTAAAAGGTGTCAGATTAGTTGGCAGAGAAGTGAGGGAATGGTTATTGTGGACGGGGAGAACGGCACTGGGTAATTATTCAGGTGATTAAGTATCGGGCTGGGAGGGGTCGTTACATTGCTGAAAATGTTTCCTTGGTTTCAGGTTAGTTGGCAGAGAATTGGGGGAAAATTACGGGGAACGTGAAGGGCAAAGAAAATCTTTGGTCAAAACATCTTCCCCGTAATTCATGTGATGAAGGATTCCTAATTGCTCCAGCGCGTCGAGGCGGTGGTCTTTCTTCTCAAAATTTGGTTTGAAAATATCGTTTTTCTCCTCGAGCCATTCGAGATCATGATAAACAAAACACGAATGGCGTAGGAGACAGTTAAAATTGGTATATATTTGTCGAAGAAAATGGAAGAATGTAAACACAGAGTTAGGAAAAATGAATTAAAAAGAGTTAAACAATAAATTGAGACGGGAAAAAAATAAAGCAAACGAAGCGTGGCGGAAAACGCAATACGAGGATATGGAGGGTTTGCCGAAGAAGGGTGAAATTGGTGCGCTATACAGCAAGGTTAAGTTATTATCGGGAAGTAAGAAGGTAAGATATGTAGTAACAGTTAAAGATAAGAGGGGTAAGATAATAGGTGAACCAGGAAAAATCCAAGAAAGATGGAAGGAATATATAGAAACACTGCATGGTAAAGAACTTAGGCCGACAAGGTTAGACATAGAAAAGGAACATGACGTAGAAGAAGATAGCTTAGGTCCAGGCATACTCGACGATGAAATAGAAAGGGCATTAAAGGAGATGAAAGCAAATAAGGCTGTGGGAAGGGACAACTTACCTGTAGAACTGTTGAAATGTTTAGGAAAAGGAAAAAGAAGGCCCTATATGGACTGATTCGTAGGATGGATGATAGACGTAGATTGGAGGCTTTTGAAATATGGATGTGGAGAAGAATAGACAATCTGAAATGCACCGAAAGGAAAACAAATGAGGAAGTACTAGGTATGGTGGTCGAGGAGAGGTTTTTTTTGGGAGAAATCCCATGGAGGCTGGAAAAATGGATGATAGTCTTATTGAGCGGCTGTGTGATGTTGAAGAGGGTAATAGAGGGAGAATGTTAGGTAAACGAGGGAAGGGCAGAAACAGGATCGGGATACTAGACGCGATAAAGAGAGGAAGGAAATACACAGAGAAGAAGGGGGGTCTGATGTAGAGTATGTTGCTCGATTGTGTTTTGTTTGGAGTGACAAAATATTTATTATTTGTTATATCCCTCCAAAAACCTACCTTAACCGGTAGATTATTTTATAAAATAAATATTTGTCGATATCTTGCATTTCTGCATGTTATTATTCTTATTTAATGGACTCATCTTTTTAATGATTCTACCACATGATTTGAATGTACGTATTCTGTAATAAAATATCGTCGAATGAAGTACTTTCTGTCGTGTGATTAAGGTTTGTCGGGTGCATGAATAATCTAATATTTGTGTATAGGTAACATTATTTGATTTTAGATGTGGTTTAATTATAGTTTTCAGGTGGTGACTTAACACCCCCACCACACGCCTTTGAGGCGGCTTGTGGGATACTGTAGATGTACTTCCCTGGACTAGAGTCTCTGAGATTTATCCTAAAAGCCTCCGCCCTATGCTCAGGAACCATAATTCCACCGCCAACCAAATGCCCCTCCGTTACTTTCAAACGCCCCGCCAACTTATCAGATCTCCTCAAATCAACCAATCCACTCCTAAAATCCCTGCCCCGTCCCAAAGCCACTCCCATGACCTGCAATAAACCTAGATGCAAAACATGTCCTATTTACAAAACCCGAATCCCATCCCTCTCCCACCTGCTTTATAACTCTCTCCAACCAATCCCCGTGATACTCCTGAATCTTCACCAATGTGGTTCATCTCCTGAAGTACTAACTATGCCCTGCCTTTTGTACACATTGCACGGTGTGCCACACTCCTGAATATTATAATCGCTAATCTCCGCTCTCCCAGCGATCATTTCCTGCGATGCCACCACAATCCCCAAGCACTCCACCAACCGCAACACCCCCTTTTACAAATTCTAGAGCATCTCCATTTTAACACCCCTCCCACCCTTCGACACCCCATTAAAGACATCAGAGCATCTTAGGCCATCAAAATTTCCTGGAGAACAAAACCAGGTGTCCCACCCTCCTCCTCTCCCATATTTTTCAATCTCAATTCCACACTTACTAATAATTCTCCTCCCAAACCCTTTCCTCACCTCACAACCCTGTCCCGTCCAACGTCCTCGGGTCGTCCTCCTTCTGAGTTCCTTCTGTCCTTAGAAATACATTATAAATATAAATGTAAACAAAATAAAGAAATAAGTGAATAAATATATCGTAATTTATTCATGAATTGAAAGCTTTCCAACTCTTTGAAAATAAGATCTGGTGCTTTCCCGGCGTATTTGCTGGATGAAGTTTTCTCGGGTCTTCCACCGGGTCAGGGGTTCCATTTGGCCAACATGGATCTTTGAAAATAGTGTTGGATTTCTGGGTAATCTTAGAATAATTAGTAGAATACCTAGTAATATCGATTTGAAAAGAAATTTCAGCGACAAAATTAAAAAGTTTCATTAAATTGACTTTCCGATAACAATCTCAATATCGTGCCATCACTATTTCTATTTTAATATTTCTAAACAAATGAAGCCCGACACGAAAAATTTTTACTTCCCATGCATTGCTTATGGGATTTGTTGTGGAATGGAGACGATTTATAACTCTTCTGATTTAATTATCTGCAAAAGTTGAAAGCAGTTAAACTTCTGATTTTTTACAATTAGCAGTGATGCAAAAACGTTAAATAACAACTGTATTTTTAGGCTTATATTGTTATATTTGTTAGGATAAAGTATAGCGTGAGCGTTTACATTTAAAAAAGTTAAATGGGGTGATTGACCTTTATTTACCTGTAATGAGCATTGTTTTCTTTCAAAACTGTACAAGATTGTTTGGATCTGACATGTCATGTTTGATTACATTTAATAGTGATCAATTCATTTCAATAGGATACATAGGAAAAACATACTGAACGAGTTTTTACGAGCATGTCTCTAGAGCCTAAGTTGTTCAAGCCATCTAGTGACCGGAGTGAAATTTAGATAAACCATCAAACCGAATAGAATCAAAGCTATTGAATGAATTCGATGTCACTTGTCACATTAGTTCGAAGCAAAACAGCACCGTACTCAGTCAGACTAACTAAGAGCCGAAATTACAACATGGAGAATATACTATGAGTGCCGTATATATCCATTGGTCACGTTCAAATTACGTGGATTGTGGGAAGAAAAAAACAAAAAGGTCAATGCATCAATTAAATAATGGAATCTAAAGAACACGTACGCAAGGCAAAGCTGTTGTTTGAAGGGTTAATGGCTGTAATTATCGACCGAGCCCGTGCTCGCTCACACACATGAATCAGCTAAGTCGCAAAAAAATTGACTTTTAAAACGATGCGCGTCGTTTCTGACAACTAATTCCGTGCCATTTAACCAAACATCTGGTCTTTCATATCCTCTTGTGTAATATAATTTCAGAATCGTAACAAATGGATTTTACCTTTATCTCAACTAACTGAATTAGAAAGTCATGAATTTAAATAACATTGCGATCATTTCATTTGATCTTAAAGTATCATGGCACTAATCGCGTTTGGAAAAGGGATTATTATATACTGTTATTTAATATAAATCAGTTTTACTGTGATATAAATGAAGGAAACGATATATTCATTTATATCCTTATGTGAGTTTCCAGAAAGAAAAAGGCTAAGCTAAATATTAAAATAGGAGGGAAAAAATAGGGCAGGTAGAACAGTTTACATATCTCGGAAGTGTTTTGGGCCAATACGGTCAAAGTGGTAGGGACGTAAGGAGAATATAAGAATGAGAATAGGAGAATGTAAGCCTCCTTGCGCTAGGCAAGGAGGCTTTCTCAAGGAGGAGGGAGTTGATGACGGGGACGTTGAGTAGGGAGGTTAAGACAAGACTCGTAAAAACTTTCATATGGAGCGTAGCTATGTACGGCGCGGAAACGTGGTCGTTGAAGCAGGAGAATAGACGTAGATTGGAGCCTTTTTATATGTGGGTGTGGAGAAGAATGGAGAAGAATGATGAAATGGATCGAAAGGAAAACAAATGAGGAAGTGCTGGAGATGGTAGGTGAGGAGAGAGATTTGTTGAGAGAAATCCTATGGAGGCAGGGAAAATGTATGAAATGCGTATTGAGCGGTAGTGGGATGTTGAAGAAGGTAATAGAGGGGAGAATGTTAGGCAAACGAGGAAATGGCAGGGGCAGAATAGGGATGTTGGACGGGATGAAGAGAGGAAGAAAGTACACAGAGATGAGGAGAGACCTGATGTAGAGCAGGTTGCTAAATTGAGTTTTGTTTGGAGTTATAAAGTGTTTATTTGATAGTTGTGTCCATCGAAAAACCTACCTTAACCGGTAGATTACCTAATAATAATAATCGCCGAACGGGAACCTCATGGACTACGGACGAACATAGTGATGCAGCGAAAATATGTCACCCAAAGCAAGTGTTCGGCCGTCCATAGAACAGATGTCAACAGCGAATTCCTTTGACGCGCTTCTGAATTGCTTCCCTCTCATCTGCGAGATAATTTCGTTGAATCGTTACTAACGTTAGATATAAGATAACTGTTCAATAAATACGCGAACTGAGGCCATAGAAACTACATTTTGCAAGGAATGAAAAACTCCAATAGCCGTAAACAGTTAACCTCACTAAATTAAGTACTAAGGTGGTTAGTTGGCTAACGCCACAAGCCAAGAATGGGGTGAAAGGTAAAAAAGGAAAGGGAAAAGAAAGGTGAATACGAAAAGGAAAGGGAAAAGAAAGGTGAATACGTGTATTTCCCTTTCCTGGTTCAATAACCAATTTTAACACCCCTGGCGTTCTTACTCGTAGAGCTGGGAATGTAATAAACACATTAGATATGGCGTTTTGGGATCAGTGTTATCTAAAGTACCAAACAAAGTTGAGGTATTCTGGGGCAATTGCTACTGCGACACGTTTCTTTAGTGGGACTGTTTGTTGCACACGCATCGCACTTCGTGGGTGTTCCTGGAACCCGGGCAGCGACGACACTCGGTCTGTCCCGAACGCGTTCTGTTACTACTAATCACCTCAATTCTTTGATTTCCCGGTATTTTGAGGAGGAAGTAGCCATAACCGCACGCATTGGCACACCGGGCACGTAGGCCGGAGTGTAATTCAACGGAGCTGTTGCAGAGATTTTATATAATGCGTATGGATTGATACAGGCGTTGGGAGTTATGTGACTAAATGGAAAACCATGGCGAACGGGGATGTAACATTTGGACATTGACTCTCACTGTTCAAGTATCAGTGAAATTGAAATTTCATTTCTAGGGGCTAGGTTAAATATCATAAATGATTCATTATTGTACTGGAAAACTGGACGGGAATAATGCAAGAATTTTGGTGATAAACAATTGATATTCGTAAATATTCTTCACTATAGGCATATTAATCATTCGACCACCGACGGTTGATTTAGAGTATACACCGATTCCAAATGCAAATAATAGTTTTCTTTATTAAGATATTTCAGGAAAAAGGAAATTCATTGCAGAAGACGACCTCTACCATGTATACTGGTAGACCACGGTCCATACTTTGTTTAGCAGAAAAGCATCTTTTAGAATTTGACTAACATCAATGGATTCACTGTGACCGGATGTGATATGACTATTTCCTCGCTTACGAGTACTCATGAGTGGTGACAGTGTATCGAGGAATCGAGTAATCCGAAACCCCCATATATTGAAAATATAAAATCAGTAGGTCATTAGGAAAACCCTTTCAGAATATAATGAAATAAACTTTCATTAAAATAAAGAATAAATTGTGGAAATAAGGCTTGAATAATCGCCAAAAAAGATTGCCCCTACATTATATAAATTTCTTTTTTGCAACGTTTCCCTGTATTCTGCCTATAAAATTGAGACGGTCTTATGGCCCCCTTGTCAAAAAAAATTCCCGATGAATTCTTCGTCTTTTAATCGTCATCATGTGATATTAACGTCATCATCTGTTACATACACAGCGTTTTCATAATACTTGATCTGTGCAATAAATACGCAAACTGGTGCAATGTGGCGCCCATGATGTAGACTATTGCCCCGTCCACTAGTAGCGCTAGTTGCCTGAGACCCAATGAGCCGTTTGTGCTTGGCGGATCCTAGGGTGCCCGTTGTGTTAGTTTCTGTTGTCCTTGTTTTTGCTGCATGTCGAAAATGGAAATTGACGAAATCACGGAGCAACAAATCCACATCAAGGTTTTTTGGTGAAGTGCGGTAAAAGTTAACAAAGATAAACTGAAATGTTGACAGCTGTTTACGGTGATAATTCTCTAGGGAAAACATCCGTTTTCAAGTGGATTAAGCGTTTTAAAGATGGCCGACAAGACGCCACCGAGAGACAAGAGGCCGGGAGGACCTGCAACCACCAATGTTGGCGACAATATTGATCGTGTGCGGTCCCTTGTCCTTACCGATCGTCGGAAAATTGTTCAAATGATACGTTTTGACCACCAACGAAGTACTATGCGTGTGCAACAAACAGTCCCACTAAAGAAACGTGTCGCAGTAGCAATTGCCTCAGAATACCTCAACTTGGTTTGGTACTTTAGATAACACTGATCCCAAAACGCCATATCTAATGTGTTTATTACATTCCCAGCTCTACGAGTAAGAACGCCAGGGGTGTTAAAATTGGTTATTGAACCTATGACTTTGAATTATTTATTTGTTCCCCTATTTGCATTTCTTCAATGCATGAATATCAAATTTCAAATTCCTGGTATTACACCAGTAAGTATTACTAGCTAAATTGCTTAATATGCATTTATGATAGGGAATATCATGTTTGGATAAGTATTCTTTGTCATCAAATTCAGATTAGATGAAATAAATTATCGCAGAGAGAATTAAAAAATTTTCCCATGAATGCATAAATGCCCTGAGAACATTGCGCAATTTATATCAATTTTGAACAGATGCATTTGGTAGTTTTAGTTGTTTTTATTTGGAGAAAATATGTAAAAGAAAGTGTAGCTATGTCTCTATGGCGGTGTCCTTCTGGACGTTCGTCAGAACAGGTTGTTCCTGATTTCACTTTGTTAAATTTCACAATACGTATTAATATAAGCTAATTAAGACGCTGGAATTTCACTTCTACCAATTGAAATCGGTTCCAAACACACTCATTTGGTCAATCTGTGGTTTTGCATACACTTCGACAGGCTATTTACCCTCTTTCTAATAAAATTTGAGTTCTGCTTCATCGATCATCATGAAGAATGTTGACATTAATATAGATATAAAAATATTAATTGAATGCATCTTAAACATCTATGACCTCCTCCTTCTTTCAGCTACCCGAAGAATGAGTTATTATTGCATCCTCCAACTATCAGGCCATAAAGGGGTAATTACCTTAATGATTAGCTAAAGGAACTATCATGGCCCCATTCTTCTTGGGTAGATCAGCCCACAGAGATAAGGGAGATAGTAGTAGGAGACTCCAGTAGAGATAGACACAAATACTCGTTCTTTTCCCGGAGAAATTAGGAACCATGAAAGTAAGAAATCAAAGTTCCTATAGGAATATTAAATACATTTCCCCTGCCACACACCTTTTTGGTGGCTCGCAGGGTATTTATGTAGATTTATGTAGATTCGATTTACAAAAGAGGCCAAGATTAAACGCTGCGTAGCCATAAGGTATGTTTGTAGGTGCGAGTGTTAGTTGATAATGTAGTTGTTTTTTATTTGCATGTGTGCAAATCAAAAAGTTCTATGCATGAATATGCATATGCCTCTGCGGGTATGGGTTGACATTAATGTATTTTTTTGCATGTGGTGTTATTCTTTCTTACGAGTGGTGACCTAACACCTCCCGCCACTCGTCCTTGCGGCGGTTTGCTCGGTATTTTGGAGAGAAAAAATAGTTTATCAGCCGACTCGGCTGCCTTTATTCGCACATAGCCGACAGAAGCAATGTCTTCCTTCTCTCAAGACTCAATCAATCATCATACTCCACCTTTTTAAACACGATCTTGATTGGGCGAAGGGTTTATTGGGAGAAATCATACCGGAAACAGTGAATGAAATTCGGCCTGAAAGATGTCGTGACGGATTTTCGAGCAGATGTGGGCACCGGAATATCTCGACTCGGTCGCGATTGTATCACGCGACTCTTTTGTGCCCTAATGGGAATTACCATTCCATTGGATATCAACACATTTGAGTCACGGGATGCGCAGCTGTAGTCGAGAGCTCTCTCGCCGGAATATCGACCGCTTTGCCCTCATTCTTTGTTCCCTCCTTCTTCTCTTTATCTCCCAACAGTTTCCAATGTATAACATTGAAAAATCAATATAATAAGCATAACCAATCATGCTAATCTGTAGCCTCCAGAGGCATCTCGTTGCTTGATTAATACTTTTTCAGGGATTGCCGCCTCGAGAATTCTTTCAGGCGACAACAAATTTGCTCCCACTCCTGGGAGAGTTTTCCGTCGAAGTAAAGTGCAGTTCAGTTCCCAAGGTCGCATTCCATAAGATTGAAAAACAACAGAATACGTAAACTTGACGAGCTAACAGTTGGGATTCTCCGATTAGGGAATTTCTTTCTCTTTGCTCTTCTTCGAAAGCCATTTCTGTGCGCCTCCGGACGTATTTGCGTTAACTCCTGAAATCACACCGTGTCGGTTAAGTATCGCGGATAATATTGGCATTGATAAGGCAGTGACGGTCCACACACCAATGTAACTTGGAAAAAGTTCACCCTTATCTTCAAAGAAACGGTGAGGAGGTGGCATCCCTCCCAGCCCTGCCTCCCTGTCCTACCCATCATCGACAAATACCTCTCCCAGCAGTTCTTTTGGAAAGTAAAATGGAATTTACATTCCATATCCCTTAGCTCTGCAGCAGACGATCAGTGACACAACATTACTTCGGCGAACGGGCACTGAAGCAGTTCATTCTCCAATGTTCCCAACAAAATATTGATCAAAGTATATTAACTAAATTACCTCCAAGATAAAAGCATTTTTTCATGAAAAGACAAGGAAATACTTCTTCATCTACACAGTAATTCCAAATTCGCTGCCACTCTTTTTAGTTTTACGCAAGAGGATTCAATCAATTAGATTCTTATTCTGGCAGCAAACACCTAACTCAAATATAAATGAACTTGAAGTAAATTAATAAATCACACTTAAATTAAATGAAAAGATTAAATGATATTTCCAAGCCAGTGCTTATTTCACTGATGTTCATGTGGAGAACAAAGTTACCTATACCAAATACTTTAATTATTAATAAATTTAACAGCCGGGTGTGATTGACGTGGAAGTTCATAGTTTCGGTAATGAAAATAAAATTTGAAATTATAAACAAATGCAGAATGTGTCGTGGCACGCTTGGCGCGCAGAACAGGGGCGTGCACAAGTGGGCAGCACCGCATCGGACGCGACCATCATGCATAGACAGTGCACATTACGCCATAAGTCGTGTGTGTGGTTTAGAGCGCCATTGAATTAAATGGTTGAAAACGACGAGGGTCACTTTAATTATGGAATCTAATCAGCGATCACCATGGCGAGGGAGCCAAGGAGTTCCAGAATGGCGAGTCTCTCTTGAACGTGTGCAGTTTCCCATCCGTGACGGCGAAAACGTTACATAGCGAATTAAGATTGGTAGAAAATCGAGAGATAGCGGAATAAACAAAGGAATTTCCCTGAAGGTCTTTTAAAAGACTCGATGATCCAGAATCTTGAGCAAAATTAAATCTCACCACACAAATAGAGGCCTGCAGAGTGTTAGAAAGGCGAGGTAGTAAGAGAGAGAGAGGAGAAAGTAATTAGTGGGGAAACGAGAGAACACACAAAACAGTCGCTCCGTACTTTCACTCCGTCGAAATTACGCCCGTAATGGATTCAGAGGGATCGTCTTTTGTTTCCGCGGCGAAAAAAAGATGGAAGGGTACACATGGCCTCACATGCCTTCGGAGGAAAATTCGCAATTATAAGATCGCCCGTTTAGACTATTCAAACAAAGGACGCAAAACGAAATTTCCACCGCAAACACACAAGCGGTCTGAGGTGGTTTGATTCTGAGAACGAAAAGGCATTTCACGTCTCGTCGAAACAAATGGGAGCGACCGGGGGTGTCCATTGCTGCGGGGGTGCATTCGTTTCATTCGAATTCCGTGCACTTTGCATACAAACGGGACGGGTGGAGAGAGAGGGGAGGTAGATTTAGCGGTTGCAAGGGGCGTTTGCGAAACCAGAAGCTCACAAACAATATCTCGTCGGCCATTGCCGCCTTCCGGAGATCAATGCCTCGGCTGGGATGAACCCCCCCCTGGCGGTCCTTTATCGCGGGCGGCCCTCACGGAAAATTGAAACGCGAGACATTCAACACCCGAAGCGGCGCCGGTGCCACCTGCGGGGTTCGCAGCGAAGCGACGGATTCGCGAGGGGAAAGAGGGTGGAGTCAGATTGGACATTAAGCGGCTCAGTAAAAAAACCAAGTTCAATAAAAGGACGGGTGCTTCTCTTTTTTTCCTCCTACGTACCAGCCCGTTTTACGACTTGCTTGTGTTTTTTTTTTATAATTCGGCCTCCTTCCGTCGCACGTACTGGGTTTAAAGCAGTCGCACGAATTAAATTTGAATCCCCTCTGAAACGCAATGCGTGTTCGTAGTTCGTGCGTCGCACCACTCCCATCTGGTCGCATCTCTGCAAGATTTAAGACAACTCGGTGAAATACTGATCCGCCGATCTATTGAATAAATATTCTTCGCAAATTTTGAAGTGGCCGGAAGGGGGTGATACAATAAACCGCGGGTATTTTGGCGGATTTCCACGAATTAAAGAGTTTGCGCGGTGTTAACAGTGATAATTGATGAACATTTACAGAACATGCATTCGAAATTTTGCGTAGGAAAATATACACGAAGCGTGGTTATAGTATAAGAAAGAATGCATGGAAGTAAAAACCATTAGGTTTGGTGACCTAAGAGTGTTTTTTTCCAATATCACTCACCTATTAGTCATTGAAAAATTTAATCGAAGAAATATTTTAAAAAATCAGTGGCTAAAAATATAATTCGAGATCGAAGTCGACCAGAGGGATGATTTATAGTTGGGCATATCTTGGAGCTCAACGCGGGTATCTCAAGGAAAGCACTAGGACGCTTGAACCATGAGGAACTGAAGCCGTCCTAATTACAAGGAATGAAATTAAATATTTAAAGCATAATTTTAAGTGCCGGTGCTACACAATCAAATAATTAAAAATTATCAATTTTTAAATAAAAAATAGTACAAGGGAAGCTAATATTGTTTCTCCTTCTCAATGCTTGCCATGTCGTCTCAAACACCCGTTTATCCCGTACTATTAAAAAAGCCAATATTTCCTTAAAAGGCGAGATTTCAAAAGTTAATCTCACACGTGTCTGCGCAACAGCAGACGAGCCTGCTTTAAATGCTGTTATAGCATTTCTCACAGTTCTTTGAAGCATTCTTTTTTAATTTTATCGAGACAACAGGACTAAGGGTTTGATAAAAAAGATCAAATCTACTCAATATGAATTATAGGGCCCGAGAAAACAAATTTCAACTATGCTCCAACGTTGAATAAAACTCAAACTCAATCGTTAAAGGAATAATTAATGTTTTGTTAAATATCGTATATTACGAGGGTAGGCTGAAAACTAATGCACACATGCTTGTAATCCACAAAAAAATTACCTTCAGAAGCACTCTTGTTGGCATGCGGAATTAACATACCATCTCAACACGCATGCGCAGGTTTGATGTCGTTACATTCACCCAGTGTATTTTGAGAAGAGTATGTATGAAGACGTATTCTAGTGCAATGTCAGCGTGAGTTAAACACCGTGACCTTAAAAGTCACCACTACAGAGATTCATGGTCGTTTAAAGGCTGTTTATGGTGACAATGCTTTTGATAGGTCTACTGTAAATCGATAGTTAGTGAAATGTCGTGGTTGCGAGCCTAGAAAAGCCACGATTGTTGATGAAACACGCCCCCGGCGCACCTCCACTTCGAGTATTTCCAACTGACTGCCGCCTCAGGCCTCGTCCCACCATTCGCCCGCCGTATGGACAGCCGATCTGGCATAGGGAGGCAGGACGGTCCGAGACGGACGATCGGTAGGATTCTCTGTGGTGATGTACCGCCAGGTCACGTTTCGTGACCGACGAATCACTCAAAAGCGATCTTTCACCATATTGGTCGAGTTATAACAATCCAAGGGGTTCGGGATGGTACGGTGGCTTCCCACCCAGAGGGCCCGGGTTCGAATCCCGGTGGCGGCAGATATTTTTAGGTGGTATCTCGATCCCTGACTGACGTACTTTGTGGAGAGGACTTTGAGTGAGTACGTCGTCCGTCGGATGGGATGATAAACTGTGCGACCCCTGGGCGCTTTTCGACAAGAGTAGGCTAATGCCGACGCCTGGTTTCTCTCCACCCCTCATCTTTTCACATCCACCCCTACTGGTGCAAATGACCTCGGATGTCAGTTGCCTCCCCTGAAACGAATACCACTGATAATTCAAATTTTCGCTCCTGAAGACGCTCCCTGCAACGGGAGAGAAACGTTGAGCCAAAAATGACCTCTGCAATATATGTAGTGTTCAATTCGGGATTTCAATTCAATATATATATATATATATATATATATATATATATATATATATATATATATATATATATATATATATATGTATATATATATATATAGGAAAGAAATTAAAGATGGCGGTTAAGGGTGGGACTTTTAAAGGATCGGAAATATAGGTTGTATGCGGATTCGCGAGTTCTCACCTCTATGTTGGTGGCTGAATCGGGTAGGGATTCTAGAACTGTTAGGGAAAAGCATTCGTCAAATGATAGGTTGCGTGAACTTGCGTGTAAAGGGGTAGGAAGAGAAGAGAGTGAAGCAGAATTACATGAATAGCGGTGATTGCTCATTCGGATGGATAAGGGGGTAATGCATTCGCCTATGTGTAATGAGGTGGATTGTTTGCACGACAAAAGATATATAATATTTTTTGAGAGGCAATTAGCCTGGGAACGGGGTGAAGGGACAATGAGGGGATGTGGGGAGAGGGGAGCAGATCTGATTAGGAGACATGTTTTACATCGGGGGCGATTGCAGGTAGGGGAAATATGTGGAAATTTGTCAGGGCGGGATGTCAAAGGGTTGGTGGATCTCAGAAGGTTTCTGAGATTGGCTGGTCGTCTGTAAGCGACAGAGGGGCATTGGGGCAGTAAGGATGTGGTCGCGTCATTGTCATGTAATATAGGATAAAGTTCCTTGAGAATGGTTTTCAGTCTGTGGGATCCGGGGAAATAGGTTGGGCAAAGGTTGAGTCCAGCGTCAGATGTGGGGTTGTTATCCTGTGGTGTGTGTGGTCGGGTGGAGCGGTAGATTTTATCCTGTAGGAGCTTTTCTGGGTAACCGCGTTTGTGGAGTGCATGGTGTAGATTGTGAAGGTATTTGTTGAGGGTAGTTTTGGTGTTGCAAATCCGATGTCCGCGGATAGAGAGAGAGTTGGGAATTGAGCGTTTGGTATGAGAAGGATGACTACTGGTATAGTGTAAATATTGTTGACGATTAGTGTCTTTGATGTGTACTGAAGTGGTGGATTTGTTATTGTGAATTGAGATGTCTGTGTCAAGAAAGGTGATGGTGGAGTCTGAAATGAACGAAGTGAATTTAACAGTGAAAGAAGAATTTAAACCGATAAGAAATTGTCAAGAGAATCAGAGCCGTGTGTCTAGAGCATAAAAATGTCGTCAATGTAGCGGACCCAGAAAAGAGGTTGGAAGGGTTGCTGTGAAAGGAAATTCTCTTCAAGGTGGCCCATGAAGAGATTGGCGTGTGTATATATATATATAGTATATAGTGTGTATGTATATATATAGTATAGTGTATAGTATATAGTAACACGGAAGTGTTGAATAAAAAACTTAGACAGTAACACACAGCACGAGAACACATAAAAAGAACACTCACAATATTATCTTGATAATTTCGACGGACTTGAGCTCCGTCTTCTTCGGAAGATAAGATATGACTCTCTCAGTCATATCTTATCTTCCGAAGAAGACGGAGCTCAAGTCCGTCGAAATTATCAAGATAATATTGTGAGTGTTCTTTTTATGTGTTCTCGTGCTGTGTGTTACTGTCTATATATATATATATATATATATATATATATATATATATATATATATATATATACGTATATATCCCAAGCGACGTTTTAATTCACCTTTTGAATGAAATCCAAATAAATAGAGATGCCAGAGAAAAAGTAACTTTTCCACTCTGCAGAGTTTAGTCTGCAGTAAATTGAAGTAGATGCATCTCGAGTTGGGACTCATAAGCCGTCTGCACGCCGCCATTACAGCCGAATTTATAGTCGTGCGACTCTTGTCAGATGAGAAGACATTTAAAATCGCCGGCCAACAGACTGTGCGGAGGGAACTGCACACGACAAGGCGCTGCGGGCGTAAATTTTCCACTGCTCGGGTAAAATATAAAAACAAAAATGAATGTTCGTATGCGGTCTGAGCTCCCGGGGAAGATTCGTGTCTATGCGACAATGGATGTGCAAATGCACGCTAAGGACGGAGTAAAAAGAGAGGGAGGGGCATTTGGGGTCCTCCGCCACTTAAGATTCCCTTGTTGGTGCTGGCACCCTCGTCCCCGGTGCCTTGGTGTCCCCTAATACCTCCCGCTTCCCAACATGCGAAAAAGGTGTCACCCGTCTCACCACTCCTCCCTCCGAAAGCACACCAAATCAATAGGCATCTATATTCCCTCAGCCTCCCTCGATTTCCCCTAAATCAACCCCTCTCGAGTTTTCCACCCTTAAACATTTTTTATTTCCCTTGACCTTCCGACCGCATCGTCTGTATGTGACGGGGGTTGATGCGACCCAGACTAGAGCCGTCCTTTAAGCGCCTGACGCCTCGTGAGGGGGAGGGGGCGTACTGAAAAGAATGGGTGGGGGTGGAGGAAGGAACGAAGGCAGGCGGGCTGAGCGCAATCTCAATGAAATCTTGTTCACCCTAATTGCCATATTTCCAATTGAAAATGACTACATATTTTCATATTTATTTGGTTATTTATTACGTGAGTTCTTCAACGATTAACGTAAGTTTTGAAATAATATACGAACCTAATTACTAGACAAAGTTTTGGTACATAGATTTGAAATTTCCATTCTTAAAATATTTTTCTACATAGTTGTCACTCAAATTGAGGCATTATCCATGGAGATGCACAAGCTTTTCAATTCCGTCTCTGGTGTCATACGCCACCAGTCACAAGTCTACGCCGAGGACTAAGATCATCGTCTTTAACATTGGTACTGTGTGGCCATTTTTTAACAGAATGCACCACTGCCTCACCCCGCCTTCTCTTATTATTCATTCGCCGTACACTTCATAAAGTTGTATGTGAATTTCAATTGGTTTTTTGCCAGTAATAACCTAATCACAAAACGCGCATTTCACAACTAGCGTAGTGACTTTCTATTGCTGCGCAAATTTTAACAGTTCACTACGTGAGCAAAGTAATCACAGCCAGCTCAAAAAACCCACAGCAGAATGCGTACTGAGTATAGAGATGTTCACCCTCAAACACAGTGGATCTAGCACCACCCGCCGTGACCGAAAGTTCTAGACCGAAAAGTAAGATACTTTCTTAAGAGATCTTATCCACACAAACACATATATTACAATTACGTAATATACCTGTTAAAGTAGGTTTCTGAATGGACAGAAATATCAAATACACATTTTGTAACTCCAAACCAAACCCAATCCAGCAGACTAATCGACGTCCGATCCCTCTTCATCTATGTAAACTTCTTTCCTCCTTTCATCCCGTCCAACATCCCTATCCTGTTCCTGCCCTCTCCTCGTTTGCCCAACGTTCTCCCCTCTATTACCTTCTTCAACATTCCACTGCCGCTCAATTCGCCTTTCATCCATTTTTCCTGCCTCCATAGGATTTCTCTCAACAAACCCCTCTCCTCACCCACCATCTCCAGTACTCCCTCATTTGTTTTCCTTTCGGTCCATTTAACCTTCTCCATTCTTCTCCACACCCACATATCAAAATCCTCCAATCTACAGGGTTCGTCCGGAATATAAGTGTACTGATTTTTTCCCGCGGCTCCAGGCGCGCTCAGCACCGCTCTGACGGGCTGCGATTGGAGGGGGATATGTTGGCAAGCGACGCTGAAAAAGGCAGTCGACTCTGAGTTGTGGTGTAGTGAGGAGCTCTGTTAACGCGAACCGCCACGCACGACCCACGTCACGGAACGCGATGCCGAAGTTTTTGGAGCGGCGTTATTCCATCAAATATGCGGTAAAGCTTGGGAAATCGTCTACCAAAACTGTCGGTAAGATTAACCAGGCTTACGGGGAGTCAGCCATGTCAAGAAACATGATCTTTCGGTGGCAGAAGATGTTCGTGGAGGGCAGAGAAGAGGTCGACTACGACCAACCACAGCCTAGACGCCCATCAACGACACTCACCGACGAAAATGTGCGAATGTTCGCGATGTACTGAACTCTGATCGTCGTCTTAGTGTTCGGATGATAGCAGAGCAGTGTAATGTGCCAAAAACAATAGTGCACGAGATTATTAGGGATTACCAATTACAGATGCGAAAAATTTGTGCAAAGTTGGTGCCGAAAGTGCTCAGTGATGATCGAAGACTCAATCGTTTGGAAATCGAGACACAACTTGCGGATCACTGCAAAAATGATCCACACTTTTTAGAGAACGTTTCTGTTCCCGAAGATAAAGAGGACTTTGGAAGAAACGCGATACGGGACTTTGGACGCCGTCAAAGAGGCCGTAACGACGTGTCTTCGAGAGGTTCCCGATGATGCCTTCGCGGGAGCGTTCCAGGGATGGGAACGCCGCTGGAACAAGTGTATCGACTCACAAAGGGGCCTATTTTGAGGAATATTAACATAAGACATGTAATAGTGTAATACATTTTTTTTCCTGAGCTCAGTACACTCATTCTTCGGACGAACCCTGTACGTCTATCCTCCTGCTTCAGCGACCACGTTTCTGCGCCGTACATAGCTACGCTCAATATCAGTGTTTAAGAGTTTTGTCTTACCCTCCCTACACAACGTCCCCGTCATACACTCACTCCTCCTTGAGAAAGCCTCCTTGCCTAGCACAATTCTTCTCCTTACGTCCCTACTACTTTGACCGTATTGGTCCAAAAAACTCCCGAGACACGTAAATTGTTCTACCTTCTCTATTTTTTCCCCTCTTATTTTAATGTTTCATCTACATCTACATCTACATAAGTACCCTGCGAGCCACCAAAAAGGTGTGTGGCAGGGGGTGTAGCACCATGAGGGAAGGGTAAGGGTTGAGGGGGTTGGGAGTTAGGTGAGAAAAGGTGGGGGGAACCTGTAGGAAAAAAAAATATATACATATATATATATATACACACATACATATATATACATACATACATACACACATGTATACACATCCTCGCGAAGTCCCTAACCTGTACGTTAATACTTATTGTAATGAACGAAGTCCTGGGGAATTTCGACTACGAGCATTCTGTTCCCTTATCGTTCTTGGAAAAAATGACATTTTAAACCTGTCAGTCTTGCAGTCTATCTCTCTAGTCTTATATTCGTGATCCCTTCGACCGTAATACGTTGGGGTTCGTATTATATCCTTGATGTCATCGGAAAAGGGCCCATCTTTAAATGTTTTTAATAAGTTTAATCTATATTGGAAACGCCGCTGTGTAAGAGAATCCCAACCTAAATTGTCTAGCAAAGTGGATACGCTGCTGAGTTGGTCTTAGCTTAGCCTTTTTCTTTCTGGAAAATCGCATAACTTTTGTTTTATTAATATTGATTCTCATCCCATATCTATCGCACTGAACCTCCAATTCATTCAGAAATGCTTGCAATCTCTTGGCAGACTGAGCAACTACTACTTGGTCATCAGCATACCCAACCGATTTCACGAATTCCCTTCCGACTTTCATTCTTACCTCCAGTTCTTCCCATGCCTCTTTAATCATTTCCTCTTCATATACGTTGAACAGTACCGGTGACAATGGGCAACCCTGCCTTACACCTCTTCCTAACACTGCCCATCCGGACTCTCCGTTCCCCACTCGCACCTGAGCAGTCTGAGACATGTACAGATTGCGGATCAGTCTCCTGTTCCTTCAATCCACTCCTTTTTTCTGCATACAAGCATTAATTTTTCCCAATTCACTCTATCAAACGTTTTTTCGAAATCTACGAAACAGGCAAAAAGGTCCTGGTTGTATTCCATATTCCTCTCGATTAGTGATCTCATTACTGCAATGGCATCTCGCGTACCTCTTCCTTCCCTAAACCAAAACTTATCACGCCCTAAATAATCATTTGCCTTACTCTCTATCCTTTTGTTGATGATCCTGAGAACAACTTTAGCTGCGTGGGATATCAGACTTATTTTTCTGTAGTCCTCACATAATGTAACCTTTGGCTTTTTTGGAATAGGAACTAACACCGATCTCACAAAATCTTTGGGCCAGGTTCCTTCCTCATAGATACTACGAATCAGGGCAAATGGGGTCTCCTTCCCATATTTTCCTAAATATTTCAACAGTACCACAAGAATGTTGCCTACCCCTAAGGCCTTATTTTGCTCTTAACTCCTTTAATGCCCTTTCTATTTCATTGTGGAGTATGCCTGGACCTAAGCTATCTTTTTCAACGTCATGTTCCTTTTCTCTGTCTAAACTTTTCGGCCTAAGTTATCTATCATAGAGTGTTTCTATATATTCCTACCATCTTTCTTGGATTTTTTCTGGTTAAACTATTATCTTATTCCACTTATCTTTAACTGTTAGCACAGATCTTGCCTTCTTACTTCCCGACAATAACTTAACTTTGCTGTATAGAGCACCGATTTCACCCTTCTTCTGTAAACTTTCCATATCCTCGCATTGCGTTTTCCACCATTCTTCTTTTGCTTTATTTGTGGCCCTTCTCAATTTATTGTTTAACTCTTTGTACTTCATTTTGCCTAACTCTGTGTTTACATTTTTCCATCTTCTTCTCTCATCCATCTTTACAATAATCTCATACGTGACCCATGGTTTCCTTATCCTTTTCCCGTTAACGGTTCCTATAGTGTCTTCTGCGGCTTTCGTTATCACTGTCTTGATACAGTCCCATTTTTCTCCGATAGTACTCAGATCTTTATCGCCATCCATCATTTATTCTACAGCCTGCTGAAACTCCTTCCTCGGTAATCCATTTCACGCTTCTACATTCACTTTCCTAACCTGCCGCCCTTGCCTTATCTTTTTGAAACAGACGTTGCACTTTGTAGCAACTGAATTGTGGTCTGAATCCGCATCCGCTCCTGGGAAACTATGCGAATTTATCACACTGTTCTTAAACCTGTGCCTAATATAATAAAGTTTAAATGATATTTTTCTGAGTCACTTGGCATTTTCCATGTATACCTACGCCTTTTGTGGTGTCTAAGCTATATGTTGGTTATGGCTAACCCCTATCTCCGGCAGATTTCAATTGCTTTCTCCCCGCGTTCATTCCTCGTGCCTAACCCATAGTCCCCAACCCCACCACCATCTCTTCTTTCGCCTACCGTCGCATTCCAATACCCCATCACTATCAAATATTTCCCTGCAGGAACACTCGCGATGATATCCTCTAACTCATCGTACATCCTATTGACTTCTTCCTCCTTGTGGTTGCTCGGTGAAATGTATACCTGAACAATGACCAAGTTCGTCGGCTCTGCTTTGATCTGTACGAGTAAGATTCCATCCACTGCTTGCTCTATGTTGACTACGCTTCTTCCTACCCCTTTATTTAATATTACGGCAACCCCTCTTTGGCTCTCGTCTCCGCCGCTGTATAGTATATCATTCTATAATTGTCCCTCCAGTAATCCCCGCTATCCTTCCATCTCACCTCGCAGAGACCTAAAACATTTTTCCTACCTCTTTCCATCTCTCGCTTAATATTCTCTAATTTACCTGTCGCCAGCATTGTCCTGACGTTCCATGTTCCTATTCTAACTACTTTCGTATTCTTCTACGTTTTCTGTCCTGCTCTGTTGTCTATTAATATTTTCTAGGAAATAATAATTGAGGTGGTTTCCCGTTGCCTTCCTCAATAGTGTTTTAATCGTGTTACCATCACTAAATGGCCGCCCCACTGGGGTCAGACGACTTTGCAACCGCCTCACTTGGGGAACAGACGCTGCTTGGACTACCTTTCGTCTGGCTCCTAACCTTCGATCTATCTGGCATGGGTGACCCTACCAGGAGGAATTATTATTGCTCCCACCAGACAGCTCTATGAGTCATGAGAGAGCACAAGCCCTTCCACCACGACAAGATTGTTGTAGTCCTATATATATATATATATATACTTCACATGTGTGTTCATATGTATATATATATATACATATATGTACTTCATAGAAAAACGTTTGTAGAAGCCCATGAGGTTTTTGAACACTTACTATTCACTCTCCTTAGAAGAAAATTAACATTTTACCAATGCTTTAAAATTTCCCTTCTAAAACAAATGCAAGTACTTCGTAACTAAAGGAGAATAGAAACACTTGAAGTAATTTCACAATCGGAAATACCTAGGTCATTTGAGGGATATTAGGCCTTTTAGCGGGAAAAAGGTGAATGTGAAGCTAACTCTTCAAGTTCTCATTTTAAAAGAAATGAATTGATTCGATGGTTTATAATATAAAACGTGAGGCTACAGAGTTCATCCATATGGAGAATAATATTTCTTCTTTATTAGCGAGAGACGCGATGAAACTCTCTCGGGTAAAACGTTCCTCAGGGTATCTATATCCCTTGATATTGGATCTGAAAACCTGAAGATGGATATGCGAGCAAGCGATTGATGCAGATATGAAGAGGTGCATCTGAATTTGAATGGCTGTGGGGAAGAGACACTTAGGCCATATCATAGGATCAGTGAAGTGGGGATATTAGTAGTAAGTAAGATTATACAAAAGTTAGGGAAGATCTTTCCGCGAAAAGGTCCTGTATGCTGGATATACGTATATTCGCGTATTTGCAGATTCTGCAGACTACACATATTATAAAAGGACGAAGGATGGTAGGCACTATTTATGAAATCTCTGCTAAAATTTAGCCAAATAATTGAATGTCCTAGAGGATTAGAAAAATTAACGACCTTATGCCGCTGGATGCTTCCTCTGAGAAGGGGTGAGTGAATAAACAAATTTGCTAAACTGGAAGATGATTATAATACGAGAGTGAAGAAAGACGGGTCTGACAGGGCCACTTCCTGAAATGGTAATCATTTGAGCACACATTTTGAAGCTGCGTTAGGAAGCAGCCTTATAGAGCGCTAGGAAAAGGATGGATTAACGAAGAAGGAAGAAATCAAAGAAAGACAATAAACGAATGGCTGTCAAACATACCCAAACAATTTGTCGGTGGCCATATCCTAGTTTTGATGTAACTCAAAAATACTACATTAAAGAGGCAGAAGGTAAGACTGATGAATGGAAGCGAAGAGTAAAAATAATGGAAGAAGCTCAAATGAAGCTTTTTAAGACTTAACATCTTAACGGTGCTCGCGACGATGGTCTAGAATATCTTCGGAATCAATGGAAATGAAATTAATGGAAATGTACAAATAAAGATATATTGAATTATATAAAATGAAGAGTATGATTTTGCCTCGTTGGATATTGATTCTTGTGTGCATTACAAGTAAAATGGAGAAGTGCAAGAACAAGTTGACCGCACTCGTAAAAGGAATGTAGCATTCGTTATTTTAGGACTGAAAACATTTACTAGAATTAGGATTTACGGCTGGAACCGAAGACATCCTAATTTTAAGAAAAAATTGTAGAAAATAGAAAATTCATTTGATTATGAAAGAGCAACTTGGCTTAATAGATAAACAACTAGGAATTACTGTCCTGCATGAAAACCGGTTTCCTGTAATTTAATTCGCTTGCAATTCTTAGAAATAAAGATTATAAATTTTTACTCGTTTTTCCCATCATCCGCATGAAAAAAGCACCGACGAAGATCAAAGGAAATATGTAAGAAGAGTAGATCCACGAGAGAAATTCATCAACTTACATTTAGCCACCGTCGGCATGGTGAGAGACATTGAACGAGATCAGATGCTGCGCACAAAGGACGAGTTGTTTCACTTCGCTAATAGTGGTGTCGTAAACGAGTAAAAAAGATTTTTCGGTACCTCATAGGGTCATGAAATTTTTTTGAATCTCCAAAGGGAGTTTTCCCTCTTGATTCCCTCTTCAAGGGGCTAAAACTATGACTTATAATCAAAACTAGCATTCACTCGGAACATACTTAAAAAGCCATTTTCACTGCCAGTTTAGGTATAGGAGATATTATCAAAGGGTTTAATGGAATTTTTAGGATTTTGCTAGAGAAAGCTAAACATGCTAATTCTCGTAATTAAAAAAATAATATTTTTTATGATTTAAGATTAAACTTTCATCAAAAACTATTTTCATCCCTACCATTGAAAACGAACATTTTCATCCTGACTATAACATATGACATGATTTTACCATATCAATAAGCGTTTGAATATTTATTTTGCTCGTTGATATGGCACAGTCATGACGCGAATTGGGTAATTAATACATAAATTATAACAAGGAATCGACAACACACAACAGGTTTGATGAAACCAAAAATATAACACCCTTATAAATTAAAATTTTTGAAAATGAATCAACGTAACTCCCTTCTTAATTTCACAGAATATTTCTTTGAGAATGTTAATTGGAGATCTTATTTAATTATAAAATTGGACAATTTTCGGATGCGTTTCATATATAGTGCTCTCCAATCCATGTAGTAAAATTGTATACGTGGAATGCATGCGATAGTATAGAAATCGTACCGCTAGTTGATCTATGAGGAAACCCTAATACACTAAAATATGTATTCTAGGGTGGTCTGATAAGTATTCAACCTTTAAGTGAGAGAAATATATCACTTTTATGACGGGATTTGGACGCGAAGGAGGCTCGGGATAGTTCGGTGACTGATTAACTGGCTACCCAACCGGGGAGCACTTCATCTACACAATACCCTGCAAGACGCTGCAAGGGTGTGTAGTCCTTGGGGGCTGTTCCAGCGCCAGCCTTCCTGACACAATCCCAATCATGAAACCTCTACACAAATATTAGTGGGATCAAGCACTCGAATAATTTTAATCGCACGAAAGTAAGTACTTGTATGCAAAAATAATTAATAACAGCATACGCATATTCCAATCACTCTGTAGAACTGGTCAAAATATTAGTATTAGTAATATATTAGTGTATTAAATTAAATGAAAAACTAGCACGGAGGATATGGAAAAAATGCAGGTAAAATACAAAATCCTGTATATACACTGCTAATACTAATTATCTTCTACTGCTGCCAAAGCTGTGATATCTATTTTGATACCCAATGGTACGAGGAAAAAAACGACATTTTAAATCTATCCGTTCTATTATCCAACTCCCTGATTTTACGTACGTGATCTGATCTACCACAGTGAGTCGGTGCCTGTGCTATGCCTTTAACAGCCTCAGATAAGTGACCTGCCTTAAATTAACGCAGTAAATTTAACCTGTATTTACGCCTACGTTCAACCAGCGCCTCTCATCCTAGTTCTTCCAACAGAGTCGGGACACTGCTACCTTGTTGATTAACAACCTTTCCCAAATGTAGCTGCTCTGCGTTGCACTCGAGCTAATTCTAGTTCAGGTGTGGTACACCTTCCTTCAGATGAGCTGCTGCACTGCGGACCCTTGGGGCCTATTTTTTTGACAATAGTGGTATTTCATTTAACGATTTAACTCGTGACGCAAGTTATCATACACAACTATTACATATTTAAATTCTCGAATGAAAAACTAGTATTTTGCGGAAATTTATTTGACATATTTTCATGGGGTCATAATCCACTTTTACCGAGACACAATTTTATTTTTCTCTTCTTCCTTAAACGTAACAGTCGAAAACGTTTCGAAAGACTGTGTTTGTTGCGATTGAGTTTCTTACTCAACATCGATAATCCTCAAGTGAAAGCGCATTATGATAGCAAACAATTTAATTCTTGATAATTATGTTAATTTATGATTATAAAATAACTCAAGCCATCTTGAAATAGTGATGGAAGAAGTGACAGTATAACTCTCGGGAGTGGAGAATGATTAATGGAATCGGAGGCAGGGAAGCTTTAACTGCATCATCGAAAGTATAACACTTTTATTATTTCATGATGTAAATAAAATGAAGCACAATGTGCCGCAAACATTAGAGGCACGTGGAAATAAACGATACCAATCCGGAGGCTGGTTTGACAGGCTAGTGCTCGCTTAGTACTGATGCCAGTGGATTCGTAGTAGAAGGGGGCCGAGTCCATTTACCAGTACCAGTTCCCCAGGACATCTGATTCCCGTGAAATCACACGGCCTGGGCGAAGCTGAAGGGAGCCAGAGGCTTCCCCGTGAATCGAATTCGGGCTCCATGGTTCAGCAGACCAGACCCACCATATAGACTACCACGCCTCCATTTGGCAATATATGGATGGAAACTAATCCGTAGAAGGTCTGACCCCCAATGTAGTTGCACTTTTTTCCCCGGATAGACGAGCAGACGGGCGGCAGTTTCTCTGGCAGGGTTCGGATGAGGGGAGTCTCAGGAAAGGTTTGAGGTTAGTAGCGGTTGGCTCCCAGCCTTGGCGGAGTGTGGACTATTAGTTTCCGAAGCCTCTGTAACGTGAACTCCTTTTGCTCCGTCATGAACCAGTTATCGGAACAATGCTACGTCATCAAATTTTGCGTGAAACTGGGAAAAATGGGAAAGGGACTCATGACATGCTCAAGGTAGTTTATGGTGAAAAGACCATGTGTAGATTAGGTATTTTTGTGTGGCATAATTTGTCTCGGGTGGGTAGCGAAGGTGTTGAAGACGCCGAACGTTCAGAACGCCCTTCGGCCTCAAAAAGTGACGAAAATCTTGGAAGAGTAAAAGTTTTGTTGGACAGGGATCGCAGATTAAGTATTCGCATGGTGTCTTATGGATTTAGCATCCTTAAAAGTGATGTGCATCGACTTGTGAGTGAAACTATGGGCATGAGAATGGTGTGTGGGGGGATTTTATTGCCGCGAGTGCTCTCGTACAAACAAAAGGAAACTCGCACGCGGGTCTGCCAATAACTTCTCCACCATGTCTCAGTCACTCAACTGCCGTGACGTTGCCCCGCCAGACTTATTCCTATTCCCCCGTCTCAAATCTGTGCTGAAAAACGTCGCCACGACTCAATTGAAACGTTGCAACAGGCCATGACGAGGGATCATAGCAGCATTCCGTGTAACGTCTTCCAGAAGGCGTACGAGGCGTGTACAACAAGCTGTCAGCGGTGTGCCACTTCGAAGACTTTGGATTGAATGAATCAGTTCTGGCATGCATTTTTTTATTCGACTAAGTCCCACTACTTTTGGGACCGATCTTGCATATATTTGATTATCACTTCAAATATTTACACCATTGAAACGAAAAAAAGTAAACCAAATATTCTAATTCTGTAATAGAAATTTCACAAGAAAATGTATGGAATTACAAATTGTTAACGAACTATTATTTCATTCTTTTGTTGTTTTTATTTATCTATTAAATTCTGCGCAGTCGTTTCTTAGATTCGCTTTTGTCTCCTCTCAAAAAATGTTTCCATCGGCACATAGATCGAGCGGTGCGTCCAGTAGACCCCTCGGTATTTCAATTACTTTACATGCCTGCTCGCCGAAGCACGCAGGGCCTTAAAGCTCACGTGTGGGTGATATCCTTGGAAGTACTCCACGGGCACACTGAGGGGCACAATATAGACGCATTTGCCTCGTCAAACCTCCCTGCCCTCACATCCCTCGCATCGCTCCCCGCGAAATCCGCCCTCGGATTCCTCGCAGCAACACTTTGGAATCGAGTGCACGCTATGGGGAGTTCTTCGCGGCCCGAATGTGGGACAAGGTTAGTGGTTTACAGGTGCATCGAGCGGAAGGGAGGGAGGGAAGAGGAGTCCCCTTGGGGGGTTGAGGTCTCTCTGGGGATGACGCAGATGAAAGGAATGAGGCATTTACTCACGAGGGGAGGGTGGGAGGTATTAGCAGAGGCGAGAACTCGGGGTCGGAATCGTACGACGTGAAATCAAGGGAGCAGAAAGCTTTCGCGCGCGGAATTGTGGGCGGAATATGTAAACACCCATGGGCACGTATACGCGTGTTACGTATGACAATGGTAATGAATTGGTACTACTTATGTGCATGGTTTGCATTAAAATTATCGGGAAATATATCTGAAAAATAGATTAACTTTAGATATTGGTAGACTGGCTCTTAAAAAGTTTTCAAAGTACATCTCTTCAGCGTCAACACACCACCAACCAGCGGTTTTTCCACGACTCGAAGGTTCCCTGGTAGGCGGATTCCGGGAGGCCCTTAGGGGTACTCGTGTAAACTTCTTTGACGACACTTAGGGTCAAACCATGGCGGTGTTCTTTTGAGGAGGGATTTCACTTTTGGGAATAGGAAATAGTCTGCTGGTGTCAGTTCGTGGAGAAATTTAAGGGGGTTGGGGAATCGTCGCGATATCATTTCAGGTCTTCTAAAGCAGACACTCGACTCTGCTCTTTTGGTCGTCCGTCCAAACACCTTCGGGAGGACGAGTTTAGTGTAGATCTTTTCCATCGCCAAGGTTCAGTGACAATGGTGTACACTGTCACCTTATCAATGCCAATATACGATTTAAAATCATTCGCTCACTTAATTGCTGGCCTGAATTCAACATTTCACATTCAACACTTCAGGAAAAAATTGCTAGCGCTACAAAATTTATATCCTAAAATTTTATACTTGGCTTCTAAAATTTAAGTTTATTAAATAAATTTGCATTAGGTGGCCACTAAGCATTTCCTCTGGAAGATGCTCTAAGTTTAGTTGCATTTTCCGAGTAAATTATAGTTGACATTTAAGACCTAGTTTTCTCAGATTAATGAATAAAAATTAATGTAATTGAGGTTCCGCTTTGTTTTTTGGGATTTAAATATTTTTTATGAATTGTACCCAAATAGGTTTTAATTTAAATTTTGCCTCCCAAAAGATATGACCAACTCATTTACCAAAAATTGCTTTTTCAAATTAAGTTCCTTTGAATTAAGCATTTAAATGTTGGGAACCATTTTACTACTGTACGGAATGATTTCCTGTAATATCCTTGACCACATCGCACAGTGATGTGTCTCTTCCCCACAGCCTTTCAAATTCAGATGCACCTCTTCACATCTGAATCAATCGCTTGCTCGCATATCCATCTTCAGGTTTTCAGATCCAATATCAAGGGATATAGATACCCTGAGAAACGTTTTACCCGAGAGAGTTTCATCGCGTCTCTCGCTAATAAAGAAGAAATATTATTCTCCATATGGATGAACTCTGTAGCCTCACGTTTTATATTATAAACCATCGAATCAATTCATTTCTTTTAAAATGAGAACTTGAAGAGTTAGCTTCACATTCACCTTTTTCCCGCTAAAAGGCCTAATATCCCTCAAATGACCTAGGTATTTCCGATTGTGAAATTACTTCAAGTGTTTCTATTCTCCTTTAGTTACGAAGTACTTGCATTTGTTTTAGAAGGGAAATTTTAAAGCATTGGTAAAATGTTAATTTTCTTCTAAGGAGAGTGAAGAGTCAGTGGTAAAAAATCTCATGGACTTGTACAAACCTTTTCTATCCACTGCATGGGATTATACTATATATAGGTTTTACTCTGAACATACTCGTATATATGTGTGTAGGAGCTCTGCCAAGAAAGTAACTTACTTTTCGCGTCAGAATGGCGGTGGGTAGGGTTTCTAGAACCACCATCTAGGTATCCATACTAAAAAGAAAGACTTTTACTTTTCCACAGGTTTTTATTATATGGTACCATATAGTAAAAAATCTGTGGAAAAGTACAAGTATTTCTTTTTTGGTATGGATATTAAATACTTCCACGAAGTGGGGCCTGAAACAATAGAATATACATCATCTTGGTGTGTAAACGTCCCTACACTCAGTGTACCCATTCTGCTGTGGTAGTGTGAGCAGAATGCGGTTCTTGTAATTTGCTTACTGCTCTCTCATTGGGTAAACTATAAAAGTAAAGAGTTAATCTTTTGGCAAACAAATTGAAATCACTTTCAGAGGAGATATTTTTTTCACATACTTTTGTTTTTTAAATCATGGGGTGCATTGAAGATATTCAAGTGTATCGCAATGTGATATTTGTTCTCTTTAAAGCCTTAAAAATTTATTGAATAGATGATTTAAATGTTAGGAAGGATATGGAAATCAATCATGAAGTACAGGATTATTTTCTTATCAAAATTTTAAAATTTTTTGTTTCCTTCACCGCACAAATTAACAAGAAATTGATTTGCACCCGAAAAGATCACACAAGACGAAGCCTTTAAGAAAATGTAAGATTTCCCTGTGGCGAGGAATATGAGATGATAACGGGGCGGTAGCAAACACACCCCGATATGGCGAGCCTCGTCCCCTACTCCCGAGACTTTATGGGGGAGTAATAAAAAAGGTCGCGGGATAATAATGTTACCTCCCGTGAAAACTCCCCAATGCAAGCAGGGAAGGGATGCCATTGGGTCGAAAGGACCTCCGGGGGTTTATCAAAGGATGAAGATATAGAAGTTCCTGTCGTTGGCAGTGGTGGAAAAAAATTAAGCCGAAAGTTCTGCAGCGGAAGATGTGAAATTAAATTTTTCCTGTGAACTTTCTTTGGGGAGAAAGAATAGGAATAATGGATATAGACAGGAATTTTTCATTATGGAAAGTGTTTAAATTCATATCGATCAAATTTGTTGACGCTTCCGACTACTGACCATGTGCTTAGACGTAGGTAAAGTTTCATATCTCACAACATTTTGACTCTTGATATAACCTTGTTTTAAAATTGGAGTTAATCATAAAGTTCAACATAAGTCATTTAAAACTGCTATCTCTATTAATTTTTATTTCAAATCCAGGAAAAAATTAAGAAACATTCATCCTATAAAAACATTACTAGATAAAAGGCAAAAGATCCCTCAAATAATAACAGGTTTTAGAAAATGCCCTTCACTTATTCAGAAAAATAAGACCTTGACGCGCTCGTATTACAAATAAAACCCAATTATTAATCATTGAGATTGTTTTTTATATTTAAAATAAATGGTTGCACAATGTCCCATGACGACAAATTTTCAGATATCCTTCAACTTTTTTTGTGAGACTATTCCACAAAAATTATTTTTTTATCGAAATTTTTTTAACAAAGTTCTTTTGATTGATTTGATCATCGTGCTGAATTCATTTCTGCTAATGAAACTTTTGGGAAAGTAACATTAAAAGAAATCATTTTAGATATCATCAAAGAATGAATGGACCAATTAAAGTGTCACAGCTCACAAGTACCAACAAGTAATATTTACATCTGTATCCAAAGTGGAGTTTTTCGTGCAGGGGAAAATTGACGTTTTTAGATTCAAACCGGTTTGCCGCCGGAATTCCCAGAATAACTTACATTTATCCACTGTTATGCAAAGAGCAAATAGAGGGTTCAACTGTTGGATCGTAGTCTTCCGTGGCGTTCAGGATTCGTGGATGTCTCCATTTTTCGGGTTCCCGCCGCGTTGGTAGTCATGCTTGACGACAGTTTCGCCTGGATTCCACCAGGCGTCTTCAGGTCGAAGTGCCGATATCATTTCGGCTGCGCTTATATAGCCCTCGCTCTCTCGCTGCTGCGTTGTGATTGGCTGGTTTCTGGAACACTCTCTTCCAGCCGTTCGTCAGGTGGTAACCGTCTTCCCGGTTGAAATCTCAATTGATTCTCTAATCAGCCGATGACAGTATCTTCTTTCCTTGGCGATTATCTCGGCTTCGTCAAATTTGATTTCGTGTCCGGGTTCGCTCCAGGCATGCTCGGCGACTGCTGAAAGGCATAATTTCTTATTCTTTGTTGCCGTCTTGTGTTCTTGCAGGCGGGTCTTCATGGACCTGCATGTCTCGCCGATATACGATTTGCCGCAAGACTGCTCAGTTAAATCTTGTGACAATGCGTGTGCGTGACAAAAATATGCCAAATACTTCCAAGGCCCAAGGACAAGATCTCGAAAGGTCTTCTCGAAGGTGTGATTCCCGAAAGGTCTTGCTCTTGCGGCAAATCGTATATCGGCGAGACATGCAGGTCCATGAAGACCCGCCTGCAAGAACACAAGAGGGCAACAAAGAATAAGAAATTATGCCTTTCAGCAGTCGCCGAGCATGCCTGGAGCGAACCCGGACACGAAATCAAATTTGACGAAGCCGAGATAATCGCCAAGGAAAGAAGATACTGTCATCGGCTGATTAGAGAATCAATTGAGATCACAAAAACGCCGAGAAATTTCAACCGGGAAGACGGTTACCACCTGACGAACGGCTGGAAGAGAGTGTTCCAGAAACCAGCCAATCACAACGCAGCAGCGAGAGAGCGAGGGCTATATAAGCGCAGCCGAAATGATATCGGCACTTCGACCTGAAGACGCCTGGTGGAATCCAGGCGAAACTGTCGTCAAGCATGACTACCAACGCGGCGGGAACCCGAAAAATGGAGACATCCACGAAGAGGGTTCAACTATTTGCAAAAGAGTAAGACCTAAACGAGGAATACCTAGCTAATTTCATTCAACATAAATAAGGTAATTTCCGTGTCATCCGGATGTTATTTATATAATAATTTGTGTTCTCCCATCGCAGCTTCCTTTATGTTTAGCAAGTTTTTTTCGCAACATAAGAGATCTAATCAGCCCTATCTTTGTACGCAGGTGTTTCAATGGCATAGGTGAAGATACTTGGTCGGATTCGGAGATTTTTTTGTCATACTGACCAGTTGAAAAATCTTCTTCCGTCCCTCCTCATAGCCAAACGTTTCCTCCGAGGGCCGGACTATTCGTTCTAGCGGTCGGGATCAGATAAACCGTCTTTATTGCAACGCTCTACCGAATTGGGGGTTGGGGGGGGCCAATAAATGCGTTGTCATGAGAAGCATACAGTGTGCGTGCATGCGTGTGCGTGTGTGAGGAAGAAGGCATGGTCAACAGCAACAACCCACCCCCTTCTCCCCCGCGGGCGTGTATTAATGTGATTGCTTGTTTTTCCCTTCCTACTTCACGACCAATTGCAAATTTCGCGGCGGTCACCTTCTCCGAGACCGTTCCGTTTCGTGCAGTTCTCCGGAACCGTGAGAGGGTTATGTGCTATTATTCCCTTGCTCGCCGAAACTTATCATCTTCTCGCAGCGACGCACATCATTCTTGGGTTCCCTCGGTAACGCCTCGCCCAAAAACCCGACGAAGCTTAATGCCAAATAACGTCCCTTTCTCGCATCGCTCCCATCCAACCCTCCACGTA
Organism: Hetaerina titia; assembly: GCA_037158775.1. NCBI lineage: Eukaryota > Metazoa > Arthropoda > Insecta > Odonata > Calopterygidae > Hetaerina > Hetaerina titia. The sequence continues at coordinate 3,858,077 of CM073770.1, read as the reverse complement.
GTAATTATGGCCGGCTGTTTTTTGCTGCCTTCCCATTCTTACCCCTGTTCTCTTGACCGCGTCCCCCCGTCCTTATCCTCCTCTCCGCCCTTCGGCATAGACATGTACTCCCGCACTTGAACCAAACCTTTTAAGTTCATAACAATACAAACGATAAAATTAAATTTGAGGTTGCAATCTACCCGGCACGTCTGTATACGATTCATTAACGAGTTACCGAAATATGACTATTTCAGTTAACGCTATTCGTAAATCAAATTTTCTTAAAGTTAAAAGAACTCATTTCAATGTAAATTTCACTAACGAAACTAAACACGACATACCTATTCAAAACTAATTCCACTCTCTGTAAAAATTAAACGAATAGTCACACACTACCCTCGTCATCTTTTTCAAAAACCCATGACCAGAGGCTTCATCCTCATGCCTATTAAATGAAACAAACACCTATTTAAAAGGCCCCATCATCACTCGGAAATTTGCGAACAATTTAGGGAAAACAAATTAATTGATGAGACTAAAATGAAAGCTGATGTAAATTTAATGTGATTTCCACTTCACATAATAGCCGTTCATATCTAAATATAATTGAAGTTACTGACGTCAACATTATAAATGAGATTAATGTATAACACCATGTCTGTTCATGAAAATTTCCATAATATTGGGAGGTACGTTGTTGATAAGTGGAGCGGTCGTAATTAATACTCAACCACAGGACGGATTAAAACATAATTTCTTTTTTTTATAATAGGTTTTCATAGAAGAGCCCGATAATACTTAATATAGATAGCAACTACAATATCCCAGCATTTGGGGAAACTAATTTTCTCCCTCCGACGTCCGTCGCCTGTCCATTGTCCCGCGCAATCTCCTCCCCTTCGTCCCTCCCTCCCTTTGGATGCATCCTTCTCATCCTTCGATCGGACCCCCGCCCTCCAAAAGTGTAACTTGCCCTAATTTCCCCTCTTCCCCACCCACCTCCCCCTCCCCCAGCACCTCATGCCTGGGATGCGCACCGTGGTGCTCGGCCTGGAGCTCCATTTCCCACTCTCCCCTCTCCTCCCTCCGCACTTCCCCGTGACTCCGTCGCCGTGGCTGTCACAATACATGACACGTGGCATGCAAATGCGCGGCGGTGGAGGAAGACAGCGGAGGGGAAGCGGAGGAGCAGGACTCGCAGAGGAGGGAGTGGTTTCGAACAAACGACAGACGGAAACTAAGCCACCACCATTCTCTCGAACTTCTTGTTCGCGCCGCACTTATTTCTGGTGGCTCAGCTTTTGCCTCGGCATTAACGTTTTTCTCTGTGAGTCAACTTCCTTTGGCGTTTTGCAAAGTGTAATTCCACCAAGGGGAAACTTTGGCCATTTCAATAAGTGTGCCCATTCATATCTGTGAGTTTAAGTGGTTACTCAGGGCAAAGCAATCAACTAAATAATTATTCAGATTAGCATCGAAATAGATTTATATAAAAATTTATAATTGAGACTAGATGAACGGGATGAATTTTAACCAAACTCGCTACACCGGTAGCGTTTACTCCGACATTTTTGAACGATTATTATTAGAGCCGCCACGGCATTGTGAAAAATGTGAACGCGAGATGTGGCGGACGGATAATGTTGACGACGACGCTGGCTCAAAAAAACATTTCGAACAAATAAGTTCTGAGAAATATAGCATGAATAATATCTATTAGAAGAATGGTGTAAAACGCAGTGCGAGGATATGGAAAGTTTACAGAGGAAGGGTGAAATTAGTGTGCTATACAGCAAGGTTAAGTTATTATCGGGAAGTGAGAAGGCAAGATCTGTACTAAAAGTTAAAGATAATTGGGGAAAGATGATGGTTGACAGAAGAGATCCAAGAGAGATGGAAGGAATTTATAGAAACACTGTATGGTAGAGAACTTAGGCCGACAAGCTTAGACATAGAAAAGGAGCATGACGTAGAAGAAGATAGCTTAGGTCCAGGCATACTCGAAATTGAAATAGAAAGGGCATTAAAGGAGATGAAAGCAAATAATGCCGTGGGGGTAGACAACATTCCTGTGGAATGGTTGAAATGTTTAGGAAAATGTGGGAAGAAGACTCCATTTGGCCTGATTCGTAGTATCTATGAGGAAGGAATCTGACCGGAAGACTAATTATTAATCCTAAATGATCACTCCAATGATCGTCCCAGACGGGACAGACGCCTTTGCAGCCGCCGCACTAAGGAACAGATACTGTGTGGACTACCTTTCGTCTGGCTCCTAACCTTCGACCTATCTGGCAAGGGTGATCCTAACGGGAGCAATTATAATTGGCGAGAGTAATGATAATTACACATGCCTACAATAAAAAAATTTTTTTTGGTGCCGGGAATCTTTGTGATGATTTTAACTATATTTGTAGAGCTGAAACCAAGTATGAAATCCGTTTTTATTTAACAGCTCTACTTTTTTAGATATAGCACATCTTAAGATTAGTTGTTTTAATATTTGATATATTCCGGAAAATAATTTTAAAAGTTAAATAAATCTATAAGTATACTAATTTATAACCACTCTGCGGTGTTCCTTTTATTTTCAATAAACTGTCAATAAGTTTTATGTATATTTCTATATTGTAGGCCAATGAGATTAAAAAACAAAAATCGTTTGTATCGACTTTGGTAAAAGATGGCGAAAATAGTTCATAAGGTATCCGAACTACTAGCATCAAGACTGCATGAAAAGAATTTACTGCAACCCGGTACAAAAATAAGTTTTTATCGCACAAGGGAAAAGGATATGCTACCCTTCTTTACTCAAGAAGACAATCTTACATTTTGTTTAGACGTTAAGGGTCTTTTGGAAAAAATTGGACTACTATCACAATATGAAGCTAGTGATTGGCGTTTGTTTATTGAGAGCTCCAAGCGTAGTTTAAAATGTGTACTTCTTCACAATGGTAACAGGTTTGGCGCAATACCAATCGCTCATTCAACTAAAATGAAAGAAGAATACGATACAATAGCATTGGTCTTACAGAAGATAAAATACCAGGAACATCGCTGGGTGATTGTAGATTTAAAAATGGTGAACTTTCTTCTTGAGCAGCAAAGTGGCTACACAAAATATCCTTGTTTCTTGTGCCTCTGGGATAGCAGGGACAGACAAAACCACTGGATTAAGGAGTGGTCTAAGAGAGAAAACTTGGTTGTTGGGAAAGAAAACATCATTGCTGAATCTTTAGTAGAAAGAGAGAAAATCATCTTACCGCCTCTACATATTAAACTAGGCCTAATGAAGCAATGTGTAAAGGCTCTTGACAAGGATGGACCATGCTTAGGCTACTTAAGACTAAATATGCCCCATATAAGTATTGAAAAACTTAAAGCTGGTATTTTTGAGGGCCACAAATCAGACAACTTACAAAGGATCCTGCTTTTGTCGAGTCAATGAATGAGATTGAAAAAATTAGCTGGATGTCATTTCTTGAGGTCATAAAAAATTTTCTAGGAAATCACAAAAGTGAAAATTATATTGAGCTGGTAAACATTATGCTCAGTAACTTCAAATCACTTGGATGTAATATGAGCACAAAAGTTCACTACCTACACAGCCACTTCGACAATTTTCTTGGAAATTTAGGAGACACAAGTGAAAGATTTCACCAGGATATAAAAACAATGGAAGCTCGCTACCAAGGAAGATGGGATAACCATATGATGGCAGATTACTGCTGGTGCTTAAAACGAGACTGTTTGAACAAAGTGCACTCAATAAAATCGCGCAAAGGAAGCTTCCGATGTGTTGAGTGATGTTTTTATGTATTTTTTTCTTTTCAATTTGTTTTATTACAGTAAAAAATTTTAGTATTTGTGTTCAATTGTATTGTAAAATTCTGTTGTGTTTGTGGGTGATTTAACAGCCCTAGAAATAAATGAAGTCTTTATATTTAGGGGGTTTTATTATTAATAGAATATTCCCATATCATCATGTAGAAGATTTTTTTACGTAAGTAACAACATATCTATATCTTGAAAACTATAGCTGATAGTAAAAAACTAGTGTCATAATTGGATTCAGCACCCCAATTGTTCTTTAAATCATCATTAAAAGCTCCGGCAATAAAACCACTGTTGGCCTGTGTTATCATTACTCTCGCCAGCACAGCTCTTGGGTCATCGGAACGCACAAGCCCTTCAACTGCGTCTAAGTTGTAGTTCTTAGGGTGGTAAAATTAATAATTGTCGAAAATAAAGCAAAATTTTTTTAATAACTATTTGGAATGATGATGCTCAATAAACCTTATCATTCTGGAAAATATTTAAATTTAATTATTTTTTTTAAGTTCATGGACTCTGCTATTTTTGGAACAGAGTGAAATATCAGGAGAGTAACAAGCGTTGGGAAAAATTATTTATCGAAAACTGTTTGAGCGTAGCAGGTTCCGCAAGATAAATGGAGCATGCCATTTTTACATGCGTAATTCAATAGACACTAATGGGAGAGTAAAATCTAAGAAAGTTATTTGTAATCAGCATCATAAAAAGTTAAGGGTTTGCTTTTTTCCTCCCGTAAAATTACAACTATACACGTGTATGTGGGGTGCTTCAGTTTATTTCGTACCTCAGCAAGATTTATTCTCTTCTTTGGCTGTTAGTAACTGAAATCTTTACAATGCTCTTCGCCATCTACTCAAAAGCACCTTCACATCATCCTCACAAACAATTACCAATAAGACAGTGCTAAAACGACGCTGAGATTCCGGGGAAATAAAGTAAGCGGACGTGTTTCCCAACTCTTGGGACATTCTGCGGAAGAGGCTTTACACAACGCTAATCACAAATAACTAGGTAATAGCGCCCACAGAGATAGTTGTTGGACAATATTCTCTGGATGAATGTGTCAGCTAAATACTCTCAAGTACCATGTGAATTGGAGATTTAAATAAATGTTGTAAACCTCCGAAAGTAATCAATTCAATAATTAATCTGACTGATCGTGATAATTCCCATGACTTAATCGCGCATTCAACGAACCACAGCCGTTTAAAGTCTTAGTGCACGGAATATTCGAAGAAAAGAGGCAATCTTCGAATGGAGGTGGCATCTGAGAATTCTAATTTCCGCTTTAGGAGTGATGAACGAAGCGCTGGAGAGAAGAAATATTTTCAAAAACGTAATTTTGACTGGTCAGATACTAAATTTGCGAATAAAGATGAAATGTATCGTCAGAAGACCTCGTTATACTATCCTATGCAGCAATGAAAGCAATGGTAGGTGTCCTGGAAAGAGACGATTGGCTTTGTAGCTCTATCTGATGACGATAGCTAGAAGCTTGAATTAATTCATATCTGTATTTCGCAGCACATAAACATTAGAATATTCATTTGTTCTAATATTTTACTTAGTATACGAGGTGTACTCTCAAGGTAAGTACCGTTTGCTTATATTTAAATATGGGCGCTTTAGAACACAGTTTTGCTCCTGCAGCGCCATCTACTGATTCATTGAGAAGCTATAGCAGCATTTGTTTTGTTTCAGAAGTCGTTTGCTTGTCCGTGCATGCAAACAACAATGTCCGCGACAATCGTTGATCCCGCCAGCTGTGAAGTGCGTTCTGTCATACGATTCTTGTATGCAAAAGGATTGTCGGCTGCTGAAATTCATCGGGAATTATGCCTAGTTTATAAACATACAGTTATGAGTGAAGGAAAGGTTAGACAATGGTGCTGTGATTTTAAAAATGGACGAACAAATGTCCATGACGAAGAGCGAAGTGGTAGGCCCAGTATACTGACCGATGAAATTGTTTCGCAAGTGGAACAAAAACTGCGATGTGATCGTCGGTTGACAATTAATGGCCTGGCTGTACAATTTCCCCAACTTGGACGCACTACTGTCTACAATATTGTTACGGAAAACCTCGGATACCACACATTGCGTGCAAGCTGGGTACCGAAAATGCTCACCGACCACCACAAAGAGCGAAGAATGTCCAGTGGACGAGAGTTTTTGGGTCGTTGGGAACTCTTTAAACCACCCACCGTACAGTCCTGACCTTACACCCAGCGACTACTTCCTCTTCTTGCACTTGAAACAGTGGTTCGGTGGACAACGTTTCGAAACCAAAGAGGAACTCAAGAATGGCGTTTTTCGATTGGTTCAACCCTCAGGCGGCGAGTTTCTATGCAGAGGGGTTAAAGAAGCTAGTGCAGCGGTACAAAAAATGCTTAGAAGTGAACGGCGATTATGTAGATAAGTGAAGTAGGTTTGTAGCTAACTAAAAGTGCCAATAAAATGTGTTTCATATGAGTATATTTTTTCCTGTGACCAAACGGGCCTTACTTTATGAACACGCCTCGTATTTGAAAGTGAATGTTTTTATCTAATACTTTAATACAGAATATCCGAAGGTCGGTTTAGTAGGCGATGGTAGAGCTCACCCATGTGCTAAGCCCGACGGCGTGTGAATATTCACACATCAGGGTAGGGGGGCCAGGTCCTTTCCCTGTGCCGGTTATGGTTTCACTGGAAGATCTGGTACCCGAAAAATTAACTAGCTTGGGTAGAGCTGCAGGTGTCCAGATTGCCTTGGCCGGGAATCGAACCCGGGACCCTCCGGTCAGTAGTCCAACGCTCTACCCACTGGACCACCGCGACCTAATTTAAGGATGTAAAACAGAAACAATTAGAAAAATATTTCCGGGTAGTTAATGGCTGCTTATTTATATAATGTGTCTGCAGAAGAATTCCCTTTCAAACATTTAAAAAACAGATGTAATGAACCACTCACTACCGAAAAATTATACAGCTAAAAAGATATCTTCTTTAGCCCCAATTTCAAACAAACGTCTTTTCTTTTGCAAATAACGGGATAAGGAATTTTTTTTAGCTTTTGCATTCCAAAGAGGATGCGATACCTCTATGGACCTCTACTGAGATCTTACAAAAATCTTTTAACCGGGATTTACTTCCATAGAACTGAGGATTAAATATTTTGCAATGTCACCAAAAGAAAATATAGTAAAACGAGGGGAATGATTGAGCAGAAATAAGATTGTTACTCTAAGGTCCACGAGTACTTCCAAACGTATTTCTCTTAACAAACGTCTTACGCCACTAAGTGTACGATAACGAGGCTTTAAAAACGTAAACAGCTGCTCTTCGCCGCACATGTCCTAATTCGATCATCGAACCGCGTTCGTGAGGATTCAAGGCAAACCGGAAGGATATTCGAAATGATGCCTACTCCAGTAAAATACAACACTATTCTGTTAGTCTATCGTCACACTCCCTTAGTACTCCCATAATTAATCTTAATTTTTCCATGATCAGCTTTGTATCAAGTGGTATAGGATCGATTGATGCATTGGGTGTGTCACCTTCAGGTTTCTCAATATCGGAGAATTATAAAATTACTGAATCCACTGAAGTCTTTCTATAAGTGCAGTGCGACTTGGTTACGACAGCTGCTCTCAGCGGCACTAAGCCACGACTCCTGCTCCTCACTTCCCCTCTCACTCCGCAGGATTTGAAAGAAAGGTTGAAAGAAACAATAGGTCCATTTCCACCGGTTCGTTCAGGTAACTAAACGCCTTTATCCACATTTTGGCAAAGTCAATTGCAAAGAAAACAAGCTTGGTCGAGTTGCAAAGGGAGTCTATGGGAAATAAGTTGGAGAAACTATGCCTGTGCATTTTTTGATATCACCATCTTTGTATCTAAACGTCCCTAAACTCAGAACGAATCTTTATGTGGCATTGTGCCTTCTGCGATCCTTCTACTTCGCTCATATTGCGAACAATGTGCGCTGCAACAGTTATCCCGCGGGTTGTGAAGGACAGCCTGTGATTAGGCTTTTAAAAAACGAACACAAGCCAATTGACATTCATAGGCAGATATGTGAAGTTTAAACAGAGACGGAATAGTAATGAGTGAAGACGGAGTGAGGCATTCATTTCAAAAATTGCCCCACCACCAATGTTCAAGACGTGGACACCGCAGTGGTCTGTCTAGCCTTGTGTCAGATAAGCTACCGGATGATTACTTCATGGACATCATGAACATTTTTCCGGCCAACTCTTACATGAAAATCTGACTGGATGGAAAGAGCAAATTGAACTTTGTACGGCATTTTTAAGAGTGAACATATTAAATAATATTTCCTTAGGCCGTAAGTAGTTTTTGTTACACCACTGTGAAAGGAAGAAAAAATGAGGAATATATATTGAAATCGTCACGGTGATTTAAGCGGAGAGTCAATCGCTCGTCAGTGATCAGATTCACATTCAAAATACTAAGACATTCGCATTTACACGTTGGGGGGAGAGGATGCTGTTTCCTGGATAAAGATACAAGGAAATTAATCCTATTGCCAGGAACCTATTGGCTGGTGGTGAGTGGACACTCAAGGGATTTACTTTAAAGAATATTGAGGCAATGAAGTGAAATTAAGATATTTTTACGAAACTTTTTCTTCTACTTTTATTTAAAAACCATGTATTCCTTCTTTTATATTTGGAGCACAAACTGGAAAATCATTAATTTCGGCAATTTTTCATTATTTAATTCACCAGTCGAAACATTTTTCTAGAAATTTTGTTTTTTCCTTTCAGTTATTATTTTCCTATCAGTAATCAGTTTTTGAACTGAAAAAAGTGTTAGGTATTGTTTAAAATCCTTATTATTTTGTGTTACTGGCGTCCAATTTGAATGCTGCTCATGGCAATTCACCTCTTGGATTTAAAGTTTCGCTTTCTGAGGAATCGTCTAATCTTTTGTGGTGTGTGCTGTCTGAGGTGTTATTTCATCCGCAGTGGTATTAGGCACGCGAAGGGAAATGTCAGCGCCAATCAGGTACACTTGATGGTTGACAGCAAACTAAGACCTTCCGTTAATCCATTCGAATAAACAAAATGCACGGATACTCTCCCAGGAATACTGCGCTGTCTGATTTTGGCTTGGGCGCACGTATGGGTCGAGAGTATACAACGGGATAAGCGCCATCGGTGTATTGAAAATATCCATTCCGCTAATGTTATGAAATATCATTGCGTCACATCCGTGCTTGCTGGAATAATTAAAAAAGCGGAAAACCAAAATCATGCCGAGTTTTTCTAAGCGTAAGTTATGTATCAGATTAACAAAGGGAGGAAGAGTGTCCAAGAAAATGTCGGAACACGTCCAGGAGACCAGAAATTTCGATGTCTGTTGTAATAAATGAACAAATATTCGGTAATTTTCACCGATAATGCAGATTCTGAGTTGCAGATAATTGAAATGAAGTAAACGTCAGGTGTACAGAAATCCTCCAAATTGACTTCAAATGTCGCAGGCCAGGATCTTTTGGCAAAAATTAGGATATTACTTTTCCGATTCCTCACTACTAAGTGCGGAAGAGGCGCTCTCATCGTCTTGGCGATTCTGCCACTAATGGAACCATTGATGAAAACACATGTAGCTGGCACAGAGCACGGTTGTATTTTATACAGAAATTATTAATAAAAAAAACCATAAACACAGTAATCAACCCGAAGGTCGGTTTAGTAGGTGATGGTAGAGCTCACCCATGTACCAAGCCCGACGGCGAGTGAATATTCACACACCAGGGTAGGGGGGCCAGTTCCTTTCCCTGTGCCGGTTATGGTTTCCCAGGAAGATCTGGTACCCGAAAAATCAACTAGCTAGGGTGGAGCTGCAGGTGCCCAAAGTGCCTTGCCCGGGAAACGAACCCGGGACCCTCCCGTCAGCAGTCCAACGCTCTACCCGCTAGACCACCGCGACCCGCAAAAATTATTAAAAATTATTAATAGAAATGCGTAAATGTCTGCTGTGACCTAAATAAGTAGGAAGCCAATTTCAATCGATTATTTTAGGTGATGAATTATTATCAAGATTTATGATGTGACAGTTAAGTAGGTTTTGATGGACCCAAGCTACCAAATGGTATAAGAGACAATTCCTCTGTCTCTTTGTGACACAATAGGACCCTCTTCAATTCTGCAGACTTACTCTCAGTCATCTTCCTACTGAGTGGCATGCTGTGTTGGTTGAGAGTGGGGAATAAAGAGAGTGCAATAAGAGTTGGTAGATGGGAAGAAGGAGATGATACTGACTCCTACGGAAGACCCTTCCCCTTGAAAAAACTGAAATCTCTGCCTGATCCATCGAGCGGAGGCAGGAAAGAGAGAGAGGGTAGGGATGAAATTTTGGAAGCAGTTGGAATAGAATGGGGGATAGAAGTGCAAACTGTGCCGCTTCTAACTTCAAAGATTTACACCATTATTTTAATAACACATCACCTCACAGGTGAGCAGTTTGATGGATAGATTCCATAATAGCAAAACTGTTGTAACGTTCATGGAAGAACTCCTGGCCAAGCGCTTATAGTTTAATTCAAACAGGAAAAAATAAAGCTTGAGATTTCTATGATTTCACTTGAGAGCCAGTGAACATAGCAAACGAAATAGAAACTTACTAATATAAGACAGGGAAATCGCTGTGATTCTAAAGTTGACTCCATTCGCCGATGATAGCTCGTGGGTAATACGAGAATACTGGAAAAGAAATTGGTAGAGATATTGCAAAGAAGGGCTTTATTTTCGGAAAACTTTTGGAAAACATAAACGATACGACAAAGGCAGTACCATTATTTAATTTTTGGACTATAATAATTAAAATTAGTACAGATAGAAACTCTAATGGGTTGTGTTTTAGTAGGCAATGGGAACGGGAAAGTGGAATAGAAGGCTTAGATACGACTCGTGCGTTAGTCCAATTACAGAGACTACGACTCTCCACTACCTTCTACGACTTAGTTCGAAGCATCGTCTCCTGTTAGAATAATTTGTGGGTTATGTGCAAAATGCTGAACATTAAGATTGACATCTTTATATTCTCGGAGTGAAGCCCGATAACGCCAGCTGCATAGCAATATTTTTAAAGGAAACCAGCATATTTAACCTAATATAATAATTGATATGTAATGTTTACATTTTGATGCATAGCAGATTATTAATAATTTTGTATATTAATAAACTGAAAGTGATTCAAAATGACTGTAACTGTCAAAGAACTCAATATGACTACCAACGAAAAAGTTTGAATTGCCTCTACAAGGGAAGTGGCGAACAGGACATTAACTATGAAAGACAGGGTTTAGTACTAACTCCGGCCAATCAAGTTAAATATTTGGAGGTAGTTCTTACACCACGCCTTTCATGGGGAGTACATATCGGGACAATATGCGGATCCGCTCTAAAAAAACTGGGCTTCATTAAACGAGTGGCGGGGAAATGTAATGAGAAAGTTAAAGAGAGATGTTATTTTGCTCTAGTTAGACCACATTTGGAATATGAAGTAAGTATTTAAGATCCTTGGGAGAAAATCTGGCAAAAGAATTAGATAAAGTCCAGAGAAAATCCGTCATATTCGTTAAAATTGTTATAATAAGGACACAAGTGTAAAAGGTCTCTTAGGGGGATCAGGTTGGAAGCCACTTGAGATACGAAGGAAACAAGCGAGACTTAGACTTTAAGAAAGATTCAGAACGAACGAGTTTAACGATGACACTAAAGGAATAATAATGACCCCACAGTACTTAGGTAGATCAGATGACAAGGATAAAAGAAGAGAGATAGATTCCAGTGCAGATTGATATAAATACTCATTCTTTCCCAGAACAATCAGAAATCATTAGCAAGTAACCGAAGTAACTTTAGAAATATGAAAAACATTTTGCAATTTGGAACAAAGTGAAACATAGCAAATTTATCAGGTATATTTGTAGGTACATGTGTATCTTAGTTGGTAGTTTGCTGTTTGTATGTGTGTGGATTTTAAGGGTTTTTGCATGAATGCCTATTATGTTTTGTTGTGGATTGTATACATTTGTGGGTTTTGTATACGATTTTTTCTTATTACGGGTGGTACCCAAACACTCCCCGCCACACGTCTTGAGGCGGCTTGATGGAAATTACCTAGATGTAGATTTACGCGGCATAATAGGCAGTTAGGGTTAGGAATAGAATTCTCGACAGGCTCCAAATCACATTTATTTTGATTACAATTATCACAATATTTAGATTGGAGCAAAGTGACATAATGACAAGAGAAGAGACTTATTTGTCCAGTACAGTAGCAGGAAAAGTGGATCCAGGGCATAATGACTGGCGATTGAATGTTGAAGATATGAGAGGGAGGAGAGTGACGGTCTGAAGGGAAGAGATGAATCGTGTGAAATGCTGGACCGAGGAGTTGAAGTGAGTGAGTATGAGCGTATAATAGCATACCTGAGATCATATTAATTGAATATTAACTCAGTTGACACATTGTTTGCCGTCCCTGGGATGCGGCGGCTTGCGGGATATTATGTAGATAGAGAGATGTTTTTAATGATTTAGACTGCTACAGTCCTATTAACAAGTGACCCTACTCTCTATCTACTATATATGAATATTTTATGACGGAATAGCCAACAGGTTCGCTTTAATTGTAAATTTCGCGGTCCCACTCTAATCTCGAATAACATCTGTGGTCAGACCTGACTTGACATTACAGCGCCCGAAATTGCTTGCTTACGTGGATTGCCTGAAGAGAACCTGGCCTGGAAACTTTCCTCTAACTGGATAACAACAGAATAATGTAGTGTCTTAGACCCATCTTCCAGTGTTCATTGATAATTATACGCCACTTTGATGAAAGTTCCTTCTTGTTCACCAAGATTTTGCTACAAACATAATTTCTTAGATGTTAAATCTGGCAAATGACCATTACAAGGCGTAGGCTGACCAGAAAATAACGCACGTTTTAAAATAAAATATAAACATAGTGACAATACAGTTTCATTACATATATTTGAAAGGCCAATTCTTAAATTATTTTTCTGCATATTTGTCATTTAATTTGAAGCATTTATCATAACGTTACACAATCTTTTCTACTCCGTTTCAGAAAAAAATTCAGAAAAATTCACCCCTTAATATTATAATCACTTGTTTACACCAGCACGCAAGCCTGCGTTACTGTCAAAGCGCTGTTGTGTTGCAAGCCACGCCACGCGAGAGCTCCGTAATCGCGTAAATCGGCGATTTTCAAGAATTTTTTCGTTGACTTTCGCCATCTGTTTATGTATCACCATAAGGCTAGGCCCACCACTGCGGTGTCCTCTTAGTAAACATTGGTGCTGTGGTCAAATTTAAACTGAATGCACCACTGCATCACTCATTATTCCGTCTCCGTACACTTCACAAAGTTGCCCATGAATTTCAAATGAATTTTTGTATTTTTTTGCCAGTAAAAACCCAATCACAGATCGAACACTTCTCAACTTGAGGGATTTTGTATTGGAGTGCACATTGTAACAGTTTACAGTGAGCAAAGTAAAATAACCACAGTTTTCATATACAACAGAATATGCACTGAGTGCAGGGATGTTTAGACACCAAGATGGTGGCTCTAGCCCCACTACTCACCGCCACGCTAGGCTGAAACGTAAGTTAGTTCCTCGATAGCTCTCGTATTAGTGAGATATTGGAAAAATGCGCCGAAGCAATGTACCCACAGTTAAAACAGATTTAAGGCTTATTATCAATTGTAAATTAGAATTTCAAAGGTACTGCGTGTTGGAATCCATGTAAAAAATGACGAATTCCGCTTTGATTAGGTCTCTCTAAAAACCGTTAGGTTGTTGAGTCTGTTATATTTAAAAATTAATGATATTTATATATAAATTTTCTCAGAAAAGTCAACCTTCAGATGCCGTGTTCATTTCGTCCATTACAATGCATACCTTTAGGATTATACTTGTTGCTTAAGGTTGTCATTGGCCACAGTGAACATTAATTCCATTCGTGCGTGTTTCAAGTGGCCCAATGCCGTCATCACCATCTGGGACGCGTGCAATGGACATCTCCATGACACGCCGGGTGGGTGGACGGACAAAGGCCACGCACTCGAGGGCGTCGATAGAGCCCCTACTGCGACGGAGAACAGGAAAAGGATGAACGTCAGTGAATGGAATTCTTTGCATAACCTCTTGCTGTTACAGACTAATGCTCACGTACATGGCTTGTGTGAAAAGTACCGGGCAAAGTTTCGGAAAAATAGATTTATTTCAGATTATTGTGGCATTGACTCAAAATTGTTCTAAGTACATCCCTTGAGCGTCGACACGCGCTTTTGCCAGAGGGGCATTTCCACATTTCGAGGTAGGGGGATCCCAGAAGGTCCTTAAGGGTACGCGTGCAAGCTTCTTTGATGGCACTTTGGGTCACATTTGGAGATTCCCTTTAAGGGGGGATTACACTTTTAGGAATAGGAATGTCTGCTGGTGACAAGTCAGGATTGTAAGGGGGTTGGGAAATTGTCGCTATGCCTGTTGAAGAAAGTTTTTGCAAGCAGACAGTCAAATCTACACTTTTGGTTGTCCGTACAAAGACCTTCGGGACGAGTTCAGCGCTTTAGATGTTTTGCATCGCCAAATTTTCAGTGAAAACGGTGTGTGTACTGTCATCTCATCGATGACAAAATGATTTGCGATCATGCGCACACGTAAGCGAAGGTCTGGATTCAACATTTCTCGCAAACATGTCGGTAAAACATTGTTACCGATACTTTTATAAACAACTTGTACGTTGCTCAATTTGTTTATCATAACAGAGACGGAGTGGTCCACATTGTGGAATTGCCGAGCTGCTAACAAGAGAACCGGATCGGGTGACAATTTTGGGGATTCTCTGCAGCTTCAAGAGTTTTGCTCGTCAGATCTTCTTGGGAAACCGCAAATCAGCGCAGCCAATGAAACTGGTTTCCCCTTCCCGACAAATTATTTTAAACTCCGTACTGGATTGTAACGTAATGATCTTTATGTCCATGTTTAAAATCAACATTTTGGTTGCTTAATGCAGTTTTAATATATTGACATTCAACTGTCTTTAAGAGATTAAAAGTTCCGCTGGTCTGTTATAGATATACGGGGAGATGTTTCCTATGTCAGTAGCAGACAAAACTTCAACCGATAGTTACCCATAGCAACATGTTGAGATTAATTGATCTTGCGGGATACCGAAGTTTAAATTGACTAAAATGCCTGAGAAATTTTGGCTGTTGCTGGTTTTGAAAAATCTACCGTAAATTAAAGAAAATATATTATACAGAAGATAGATATCGTATGTAGGCCTAAAGCATAGTTTTCTGGTCCAAATGTAAAGATTTTATCTTAGTAAATACAGACAGAGTATGTCGCACCCAAAAGTGGCAGGACTGATTTTCTCTGGCGCGAACGGAGCGGTATAGTGGGGTCTGCCTGGCAGGGTAATGTGGAGGGGGCTCTTAACAACAGACCGACACCAACCTCAGTCGCCTGCGGGCTGTCGTTGTGTGAGGACACCGTTTTTAGTGAAGCAAGTTTTTGTCCGCGTCGAAAAACAAAATGAATCTGAATTTAGAGCAACGCTATTCCGTGAAGTTTAGTGCGGAACTCGGGAAGACGGCAACTGAGACCCTCGATATGATCAAGCAGGCTTATGGGGACACTGCCTTAAGCCGTTCCACAGTGGCACAAGTTGTTTAAAGAGGGTAGGGAGCTCGTTGAAGACGACCATCGCTCCGGACGGCCGTCGACGCCAAGAACCGGCACGAATGTGGACAGAGTGAGGACACTGCTGAACACAGACCGACGCTTAACCAGTGAAGAAATTGCAGACCAGTTGGGTCTGTCTGCATCCAACGTCCAACGCATTATTTCACAGGATTTGGCCATGCGCAAGGTGTGCGCCAAGATGGTGCCGAAAATTCTGAGTGTCAACCAACAGGCAACGCGTGTGCGCATTTCCGAAGAAGTGTTAGCCAATTTGCACCGGGATGAAAATTGTTTGGACAATGTGATAACTGGTGATGAAACATGGGTTTTTCAATATGACCCCGAAACGAAAAGACAATCTGCCGAATGGCACACTTCCGCGTCCCCACGTCCAAAAAAGGCTCGCATGAGCAAATCAAAAATCAAAACGATGTTGATTGTGTTTTTCGACCGTCATGGAGTGGTTCACGAGGAGTTTGTCCCACCAGGGGAGACTGGGAATGCGAACTTTTACGTGCAGGTGCTCACCCGCCTCCGAGAACGCGTGAAAAGAGTCAGACCGGCCATCGCAAACTGCTAGGTGCTTCATCATGACAACGTGCCGTGCGATGGCGCGCTCGTTGTCAGACAGCTCCTGGACAAATACGGCGTTGCCACGTTGCCGCACCCGCCCAATTCTCTCGATCTTGCACCACTGGACTTCTTCTTCTTCCCCCTGATGAAAAGACAGCTCTAGGAACGACGTTTTGCGTACGGGGAATGGGAGCAACGTTATACTAAGTGCGTAGCAGCTCAAGGAGCATACTTTGAAGATTATTAAGTCGATGTAAGTATATCGTCAATAAAATTCTTGTAAATAAATCAGTCCTACCACTTTTGGGTGAGACCCTGTAAACATACAATTTTTTGATAACTCTTTTCCATGCAAACATATTCTATGATCCATGCATTAGATTTAATTTTTCCACTATCTCCCGTTTAAAAATAGTACAATGTATCTATTCATTAATGGACAACAGCCTCATGTCATGAAATTTACGAAAGGGATAGCTTAAAAAATTGGCATGAATCGCAAGACCAATGTAGAGATTTTTTTCAAGATGAACTTATTTATGCGACCGTGAAAAATTCTACTGAATTAAAAAAAACCCTTGTGACATCAGCAATCTTTCCTTAAGGCTATTTGGTTCCATTGGTAGGATCACCGTTTCATCTGCTTCCTGCCACCTATCCCCACTCACTCGCTGGAGTCCAATCCTCTTTTGGTCCCTCTCCCTCAAGAACAACGAAGAGATGAAATCCAATTTGGCTTTAAATTTCATGCACGGAATCCCTATTTTAAACGGATAATAGGACTTAGTGGTTCAATCGATGGTTCGGGTAAATCACCGCATTGACGGCGAGTTTTCTGCTCCCGACGGTGGTAAAGCTCTTAGCCTCCATCAATGCACCGGCATCTTTTCTCAGGGAACACATGTTCTAGTTATCAATGTAGAAAGCTGAAGTTGACATCAACATAACTACCCCACGATCCACCAAAAAGGTATGTGGCAGGGAGTGCAAGCTCCAAGTGGGAGGGTTGAGTGAATTCTCTCTTTTTTAAGAAATACTGTAGACGCTTTCATACACGTGCATACTTTTATAAAATTTAAAATGACTGAATAATACATAAGAAAACAATACAGCAGTTAATTAAATAACACTAACTAGCAACATTCCATTATAAAAATGCACACACTTTATTTTCTTCATAATGTGTCATATTATATTTGAAAGATCAAAGGCCAGCGCAGCAGATGGGTAAAAAATCATTATTTTGAAAAAAATAATTAAATATTTAACGATTGTTTTCTGGGATAAATTACTTGAAGTACAAATGTATGGAATAACATTGGCAACTCTGGTCATCAGAGACTTGGCTAGGTTGCCGCAATCCCCGACTCAGCAGGGATAGCTGCGTTGAAACTTTTCCGATCGTGACGTTCCTCAATTAGGGTAAAACGAGCAAAAAAGTACAGAATAGGAAGAAGTAAGCCCACAAATTTGAAACCCAGGAGTGGCGATGGAATCATCTCATCTGAATCCATCTCTCACAGCAGCTAAAACCACCTGCCGTCGTAAGTGCCCTGCGATCGGGGATTCGGCCTGGGCTTTGGGGAAGGACCTTGCACATGCTACTCAAAAACGATTGCTCTTCCAAGCCAATGCACCACTTCTAATTTTCACTGCAGATATCCTAGGCAGGAAAGGAAGAAACTCCATGGGAAATTCACCGATTCTGAATGCTTTGATCTTAATAAAGAAACGAGCCGATCACACTACCCATCCCTCGCCCATAAGATCTCGAAACTCATTTCTAGCACTCCTTTACTTTTATAATGCCACAATTGGATTTTTTATTATTTTTATTCTATTCGATTGTTTTATTGGTCTAATCCTAAAAAGTAGTCTGGAAGTGATTTGATCATTTTAAAATATCAAAATCTCTTAATTTTTGAGATACTTTAAAGTCGTCGACCAGGCCATGGACTGAAATTCCTACTCACATGCAACTACAGACAAGTATGAATTATTATGTTCATTCTAGCAGTTTGCACAGAGAACGGGTTCTCCTTGGATATTTCTCCACTATCAAAAAGTCATGCGTAGTTTTATTTCAAGTGTCTTTCAGGAAAAGGATATTCAAAAGTCGAGCGTTTGAATCCTGGAGAGGAGAAATACTGATTGTTTTACATTTGTAATTGCTTTTCACAAAAGGATCTGTAGTACACATATACGCTAAAGCACAATAGATACTTTTACTTCATTCGTGGCCAGTCTCAATTTATTGTTTAACTCTTTGTACTTAATTTTTCCGAACTCTGTGTTTAGATTCTTCCATCTTTTTCTCTCATCCATCTTTGCAATCATCTCATCCGTTAACCATGGTTTCCTTATCCTTTTGCCGTTAACGGTTCCTATAGTATCTTGTGCGGTTTTCGATATCACTGTCTTGATACATTTCCATTTTTCTCCGATAGTGCTCAGCTCTTTACCGCCATCCATCATTTTCTCTACAGCCTGCTGATACTCCTTCCTCGTTAATCCATTTAATGCTTCTACATTCACTTTCCTAACCTGCCTCCCTTGCCTTATCTTTTTGAAACGGACGTTTCATTTCATAACAACTGAATTGTGGTTTGAGTCCGCATCCGCTCCTGGGAAACTATGCGAATTTATCACACTGTTCCTAAACCTGTGCCCAACATAATAAAATCTAAATGATATTTTTCTGAGTCACCTGGCATTTTTCATGCATACCTACGCCTTTTGTGTTTTCTAAACCATGTGTTGCTGATGACTTAACCCTGTCTCCTGCAGATCTCAATTGCTTACACCCCGCGTTCATTCCTCGTGCCTAACCCATAGTCCCCCACCTCATGATCATCTCTTCCTTCGACTACCGTCGCATTCTAATCCCCCATCGCTATCAAATGTTTCCCTACAGGAACACACGCGATTATATCCTCTAACTCATCGTACATCCAATCCACTTCTTCCTCCTTGTGGTTGCTCGGTGGCATGTATACCTGAACAATGACCAAATTCGTCGGTTCTGCTTTAATCTCTACGAGTAAAATTCTAGCAGTTGCTTGCTCTATGTTGACTACGCTTCTTCCTACTCCTTTATTTAATATTACGGCAACCCCTCGTTGTCCCTTCACCCCGTTCCCACGCTAATTGCCTCTCAAAAAATATTATCTATCTTTTGTAGTGCAAACAATGCACCTCATTACACATAGGCGAATGCATTACCCCCTTATCCATCCGAATGAGCAATCACCGCTACTCATGTAATTCTGCTTCACTCTCTTCTCTTACTATCCCTTTACACGCAAGTTCACACAACCTATCATTTGACGAATGCTTTTCCCTAACAGTTCTAGAATCCCTACCCGATTCAGCCACCAACGTAGAGGTGAGAACTCGCGAATCCGCATACATCCTATATTTCCGATCCTTTAAAATTCCCACCCTTAACCGCCATCTTTAATTTCCATCACAACAGTCCCTAAACCTTCCACCCCCCCCTCCCCTCCCCAGGCACTCTTCCCTCAAAACCTCTCAGTCTGACCTGAAGAAGGCCTCGGAGTAGGCCGAGAGCTTAAATCATCTACAGTGTGAGTGTCCTTTTACGTGTTAACTGTTTTATTCTGTCTTCTATTGTGCCGTCCAAAAGTTATATTG
Organism: Hetaerina titia; assembly: GCA_037158775.1. Taxonomy (NCBI): domain Eukaryota; kingdom Metazoa; phylum Arthropoda; class Insecta; order Odonata; family Calopterygidae; genus Hetaerina; species Hetaerina titia. The sequence goes on along the minus strand of CM073770.1, from coordinate 3,838,294 downwards.
CTCTCGTGAGTACTTCCGCATCATCGATATATATATATATATATGTGTGTGTGTATATATATATATATATATATATATATATATATATATATATATATATATATATATATATATATATGCGGGTCGCGGTGGTCTAGTGGGTAGAGCGTTGGACTACTGACCGGAGGGTCCCGGGTTCAATTCCCGGGAAAGTCACTTTGGCCACCTGCGGCTCCACCCAAGCTAGTTGATTTTTCGGATACCAGATCTTACTGGAAAACCATAACCGGCAAAGGGAAAGGAACTGGCCCCCCTACTTTGATGTGTGGATATTCACACCGTCGGGCTTGGTACATGGGTGAGCTCTACCATCACCTACTAAACCGACCTTCGGGTTGATTACTATGTTTATTTATATATATATATATATATATATATATATATATATATATATATATATATATATATATATATATATATATATATATATACATTCATACACATAGATGATTTCTTCGAAGTAACACGGAAGTGTTGAATAAAAAACTTAGACAGTAAATCTTATCTTCCGAAGAAGACGGAGTTCGAGTCCGTCGAAATTATCAAGATATTATTGTGACAGCAAGGTTAAGTTATTATCGGGAAGTAAGAAGGCAAGATCTGTGCTAACAGTTAAAGATAAATGGGGTAAGATAATAGTTGAACCAGGAAAAATCCAAGAGAGATGGAAGGAATATATAGAAACACTGTATGGTAAAGAACTTAGGCCGACAAGGTTAGACATAGAAAAGGATAATGACGTAGAAGAAGATAACTTAGAAGATAATCTAGGTCCGGACATACTCGACGATGAAATAGAAAGGGCAATAAAGGAGATGAAAGCAAACAAGGCCGTGGGGGTGGACAATATTCCTGTAGAAATGTTGAAATGGTTAGGGAAAGGTGGGAAGAAGGCCATATATGGACTGATTCGTAGTATCTATGAGGAAGGAATCTGGCCGGAAGATTTTGTTAGATCGGTGTTAGTTCCTATTCCAAAAAAGGCAAAGGCTTCGTCATGTGAGGATTACAGAAAAAAAAGTTTGATATCCCACGCAGCTAAAGTTATTCTCAGGATCATCAACAAAAGGATAGAGAGTAAGGCAAATGATTACTTAGGGGATGATCAGTTTGGGTTCAGGAAAGGAAGAGGTACGCGTGATGCCATTGCAGTAATGACATCACTAGTCGAGAGGAATATAGAATACAATCAGGACGTTTTTGCCTGTTTTGTAGATTTCGAAAAAGCGTTTGATAGAGTGAATTGGGAAAAATTAATGCGTGTATTGCAGAAAATAGGAATGGATTGGAGGGACAGGAGACTGATCCGCAACCTGTACATGTCTCAGACTGCTCAGGTGCGAGTAGGGAACGGAGAGTCCGGATGGGCAGTGTTAGGAAGAGGTGTAAGGCAGGGTTGCCCATTGTCACCGGTACTGTTCAACGTATATGTAGAGGAAATGATTTAAGAGGCATGGGAAGAACTGGAGTTAGGAATGAATGTCGGAGGGGAATTCGTAAAATCGGTTAGGTTTGCTGATGACCAAGCATTAGTTGCTCAGTCAGCCAAGGGGTTGCAAGCATTGCTGAGTGAATTGGAGGTTCAGTGCGATAAATATGGGATGAGAATCAATATTAGTAAAACAAAGGTTATGCGATTTTCCAGAAAGAAAAAGGCTAAGCTAAATATTAAAATAGGCGGGGAAAAAATAGAGCAGGTAGAACAGTTTACATATCTCGGAAGTGTTTTGGACCAACACGGTCAAAGTGGTAGGGACGTAAGGAGAAGAATTGCGCTAGGCAAAGAGGCTTTCTCAAGGAGGAAGGACTTGATGGCGGGGACGTTGAGTAGGGATGTTAAGACAAGACTCGTAAAAACTCTGATATGGAGCGTAGCTATGTGCGGCGCGGAAACTTGGTCGCTGAAGCAGGAGGAGAGACGTAGATTGGAGGCTTTTGAAATGTGGGTGTGGAGAAGAATGGAGAAGGTGAAATGGACCGAAAGGAAAACAAATGAGGAAGTACTAGAATTGGTGGGGGAGGAGAGGGGTTTGTAGAGAGAAATCGTATGGAGGCAGGAAAAATGGATGAAAGGCGTATTGAGCGGTAGTGGAATGTTGAAGAGGGTAATAGAGGGGAGAATGTTTGGCAAGCGAGGTAAGGGTAGGAACAGGATAGGGTTGTTGGACGGGATGAAGGGAGGAAAGAAGTACACCGAGATGAAGAGGGACCTGATATAGATTAGTTTGCTAGGTGGGGAGTCACAAAATGTTTATTTGATAATTGTGTCCATCCAAAAACCTACCTTAACCGGTAGATTACCTAAAAAAAATATAACTCAGACAGCAACACACAGCACGAGAACACATAAAAAGAACACTCACAATAATATCTTGATTATTTTGACGGACTCGAACCCCGTCTTCTTCGGAAGATAAGAGAGGACTATCTACATACATATACGTATACTTCCAGATATAATATACACATTCAGTTTCAATGCGGACTAAAAAGAAATCTACGAGCAAAACGTATTATTGAAAAATATACATATATACTCGTGGAGAAGGGCTACTATTAGCCCGTGAACACATTTGAATTGCACCACATCTCACCGAAGACTACACAATTCTGTTCATAATCGGATAATGCTTATTGTAATTTTCTATATAAGGGGATCGTTGGACATGTTAAAAGTACTGTCCATCCTTAAGAATATTAATCTAAGTATGCTTTTTCTTTGCATAATTCATTTTATACCTTGTGTTTACATTTTTGCTCAAATGACTTCCATACATATACAATTCGATTGGAACTCCCAGTACATATCGTTGTACAAAAGGCGGTTAATCCATTCAGCCAGTCGCCGCTGCATATCGTGGGCACAAGTTAATTTTTGACTCCATTCCTCGGCTCTGCTCTAAGGAAAACAGCCCGTCGATTAATCAGGAAATGTCGCATCAGCTTCTTTTGAAATATAACTTTACCCACCAAAAAATATTAGTGATGGGGTTTTCCCGCTATTTTTTGATCAGTGTTAATAAGATTTGCTACTCCATCTTATCATGTACACACTTCAAGAATTTAGACCTCTGCGTGAAAGATTTAACTTCGGAATTGTAAAGGCAGAGAATAGCTGTCCAACTTAGTGAACTTTCATTATTGCAAGCGAACTTGAAGAATCACCAATCTTCCTTTGGAGATGCTATGTTGGGTGCCAAACCGTTGACACTGGGGAAACTTTTGAAAGGGATCTGCAGAGTAAAATCAAAGGAACTTGGTTTCGTCAAAGCGGTCAAGGTGTGTTTATTGGAATTGTGTCCATTGGAATTAGGGGCTCTCATATTTCTCGTAGGCTACAATGCACGACTGTTTCTCCTCCCTTTAAATTCAATGAAGAATTTTTCCCTCTTGTATTTCGGATAATTTCAATTTCCCTCATTGTTATTTTGCATTAGTTTTACTTTCGTTTATTTAAACATCAAATATGATTTTGATTTAATTACTCAAAAATGTTTTAACCCCAGCATAGCATTTTTTATTAACGTAGGAAATAGGTGGACTCATGTCTCCATAATTCAAGGAATCCGGATTGACACAATTAGGTGGTACTCACAGAATATGAAAATTCGTCAAAAAGATTGCCTCTAGCAACATTCCTGTACTTGTTACATCTCTGTAAACTTTTGGAATATTTACACGCCCCCTGATTTCGTATCTCTTCTGTAAAATTACTATCGTTTCCTCAAGGAAAATTGCAAGCTTCGTTTATTATCAACTACTGGTGCCCAACTACTAAGTACTGAAAATATTGTAAAAATTACGTGTATCTCACCGTGTTTAAACATATTTCGGAAATACACCAATGAGCCAAATGAATAGTGCACTTTTTAAAACTTTTTATGCAGTTAACATGTTGATGGTATTATTTGAATAAGGACATAATATAGTACTACCAACAACTAAATGGCACAGACACTCTCTGATTGAAATGCATTTGAGGCTATTTGATGAGCCAAAGTTGTAAATTAATATTAATGCTCTGGACGACTGCATGTGCCTTCAATCACAATTCCTGTAAAACCCTGCTTTACAGAATAAATTATGCAAACTTTGCAAACCACATTGAAATAAAGTGAAATTCACACAATTTGTATCATTTTGTCCTTAAAAGTATAAGAATCCTTATCTTATTGTTTAAGTACTCGTTTGCATTTTGTTTCACAAGGCTTTTTTCGATGATATGCGTGTTGTGTCTTGTCCAAAATGTATTTAGTTCCTAAGAGGGCGCCCTGCTCTCAACTTCTCTCCCTCCCCCTTCCCAAACTCTCCCCCACACTCTCCCCCACACTCTCCCCCACCTCCTCCCTCTTCTATCGTAGCGTCGACTGCAATAAGGATGACGTCATCGATCGGAACGATTGCGCGTGGTCGGCCATTGTGGCGGATGGATTCGGCGTCGCCGATTGCGTCACCTCCGTCTTTCCTCACCATCAGATGCTACCCCTCCCCTCCTTTTCCTCACCCTGCCGCATAGAGAGAGCCTCGCGGATTAAGTAGGAGGGTGGGTTACGCAATGATGACGGTCCTTGGGTTATTCCACAGATTTGCGGTTTTTTGGACTTCTCTCACTAATTTCTTCCACCTAATGGGATTCTCCCATGAAGTCCTCGTATGCTTCCTCAATGTTTTTCGAAAAATAACACTGCGCCTCGAGGTTCATCATGATTCGTTTTTTTCGGATGTTGCTCTTAAAGTTAGTAAAAAACAACTTTCTAGAATACCATATGGCAATTCCTCCATTGCATATAGTTACTGAAAAAAATAAATAAGCAACATAGTCATAGGTCTTTTTCCTTCAAAGCTTCCAAAATTTTGGAGAGCAAGAGGACCACTCGGTATTTTAACTGGCTAAAGTACCCGGCCGGATATACAGAAAGAGATCCGGGATCGGGTCCCGGTCAAGGCGAATGGTTTCTAAACTCTGAAATCCTTGCATTGTAATTCATAGCAGTAATTGTTGAAAACTAAGATATTTTATAATAATTACAACGGTTTACGGATTAGGGACTTGGTATTTGAGGCAAAATATTGAGTGTAGATTTGGACGATACTTAGATGTAAATTACCCGAAAACGGAGCCAATAATTGGGAAAGGGAAGAACACAAACGAACTATGAGGCTAGAAAGAGAGTGGCGAAAGGTGGAGGTGAATAGGAAAAAATCCGACATAAACGTGGATGGAGTAAATATTGAGGAGATTAGTATGCTGAAGGTTGTGATAAAAGGGAGAACTTTTCTAAACCTAGCTTCAAATTGGTGAAACAACTAGGTTGGATTAATGAAGCTTAGGATTTCGTTTGGTTTACATGCAATGACGTTTCCGACTTATCCTCTTCCGAGTGACTTAAGCTAGGCGCCACTAAGAATACGACAAATGTTCGTCAGGATCAGATAAGCCCCCACGGAGGAGTGCAATATGGGTGCTAGGTCACCAAACTGGAATATTTGAGTGTCAATACATTACATTAGTGTAACATGGGTACTAGGTCACCAAACTGAAATATTTGATTGTCAATACATTATCGGTGATTTTGAAATGTTCATAGTAATTTTTAATGCTGTTTTTATTACGAATTTTAAAAAAGCAATGATAATTGCTCATGTAAATGTCTTTGGCAGTCGTCTTCCATCGAATTATCGTTGTGCTCTACCGTGGGTATGCGTCGCTAAAATTATCTTCTCTCTCAACCCTTGGGCTTAACTCAAATGAATTGTATTCATATAATTTTTTTCAGATATGCAGGTAGCCTTCCTGCTTCCAGTGGTTTTCAACCCAGGCTATCCGAGAGTACCTGTAACTTGTTACAATTCTAGTTCATTAATAACGAATCCTCGCAAAATCGACCAAACTAATCTACTCTATCAAATGTTGCGAAATCAGGTGTTTCTGCTCAAAAGTCTCAATGATTGACGCACATTCAAGTAAATGCATAACCAGTATGAATGAAAACCTCAGTTTAGACTTTATTATTGGGGAATTTCTTCCCACTTTGTTCTTCACTACCATGAAAAATATTGCTATTAACTTTTCTCCCTGTCCGATATAGTCAATGTCCGGTATTTTACTTGACCAGCCATTCTGAAGTCCATCCCTTCTAGTTTATATGCTTTAGACTTGATGAGTCTCCATTTCCAGAAAAAATAGTTCAGAGAGACGACCGAGGCAGCAGCCACAACACTTAATCCATCAATTAGAGCCGTACATTGGCTCCAGGTTTTTTTTTAATTCGTCCGCTGCACTTGCGGATTCTCGTGATTCTGACGATGGGCCTCGCTGAACACGGAGGAATTAAATGCGGGGGAAGGAGGAAGGAGGCGCTGCAAAAGGCGGGGTTGGAGGGATCGAGATACAAGCGCGTCGGAGAGGACTGAAATCTCTTGGTGCCCTCTTAAAACAAAACAAAGTGCCAATCCGCGTAGGCATAATCGCAAAGGAGGAAGTCAAATGTGCAACGGCGTAAATTATGGTGAATTTTAAATCCTTCTCTGTCATGACGTCAAGGACGACGACTGCCGTCTACGTGACTCCCACGTGCTATAACAAATGAAAAGCGCGAAGCGTATGTGGCACTGCAGGAAAATTTCATGGAAAACTCTGCCGTGGGAAGCAGATCACGAAAGTAAAAATATTTCCCTATCCGGGATTTGAACCACGGACCTTCCACTTTCCGGGCGGATGCTCTACCAGTTGAGCTAATAGGGAAACCTGATTTACCTTGAGATCTGCGATCTTATAAAGCGCCAAAGTGCTCCGATACATATTGCCCGAGAGATGGCGTTATGGAGCTACTTTTACTTTCGTGATCTGCTCAAAAACCGCCTTCCCCACATGTCCTGTCTTCGCCTATTATGTGTTTTCCTATCCCCTTTCCTTATACCTATTTCTGTTTGAATGAATATTTGTGCGCCATATGGCGGGATTTTCAAATTTGAATATGTGTTTGGCCAATGTGGCTCGTCTCTTCTTCTGGCTATGCGTGCCATGAAACGCACTGTTCCTATCCTTTATAAGATCGTATGAATGCTTTTCTACTATCCTTTCCCCTTCTTGTGTCCCGTCTATTTCTCCTTGGGTGGGTGAAACAGCTCCATAACGCCATCTCTCGGGCAATATGTATCGGAGCACTTTGGCGCTTTATAAGATCGCAGATCGCAAGGTAAATCAGGTTTCCCTATTAGCTCAACTGGTAGAGCATCCGCCCGGAAAGTGGAAGGTCCGTGGTTCAAATCCCGGATAGGGAAATATTTTTACTTTCGTGATCTGCTCAAAAACCGCCTTCCCCACATGTCCTGTCTTCGCCTATTATGTGTTTTCCTATCCCCTTTCCTTATACCTATTTCTGTTTGAATGAATATATATATATATAAACCATAAACACAGTAATCAACCCGAAGGTCGGTTTAGTAGGTGATGGTAGGACTCATCCATGTACCAAGCCCGACGGCGTGTAAATATTCACACATCAGGGTAGGGGGGCCAGTTCCTTTCCCTGTGCCAGTTATGGTTTCCCAGGATGATCTGGTACCCGAAAAATCAACTAGCTTGGGTGGAGCTGCAGGTGCCCAAAGTGCCTTGTCCGGGAATCGAACCCAAGACCCTCCGGTCAGTAGTCCAACGCTCTACCCACTAGACCACCGCGACCCGCATATATATATATATATATATATATATATATATATATATATATATATATATAATTTCTTCGAAGTAACACGGAAGTGTTGAATAAAAAAAACTTAGACAGTAACACACAGCACGAGAACTCATAAAAAGAACACTCACGATAATATCTTGATAATTTCGACGGACTTGAGCTCCGTCTTCTTCGGAAGATAAGATATGACTAAGGAAAAGCGTACGCGGTGCAGGGAGAGTATGGGACGAGGGAGAGGGGAAAAACAGGCAGTGGGGGAGGGGGAAGGAGGGGTATATGGAGGGGGAGAAACGGAGCGGGGAACAGGTGGTGGGAGAGGGGTGAAGGATGAGGTTAAGGAGGGGGAAAGGGAGGCCAGAGGGGAGCGGAGATGGAATAAGGAGGATGCGGAAATAGTAACAAGCGACACAGAAAACTAAAAATTCATCCACAGATCCCACAACACCCATGACCAATGCATCAACTCACCAATCATCATAAGGGCTTGACAAGTCAAAACACAGGACAAGGATGACAAAATGTATGCGGATGAATAAATTGTCCCACCACCTCGCAAGAAACAAATCCACCTCAATACATCTCAGCCCCCCCCCATTTAGTGAACGACATTGAGACCCGGATGTTGATAGGCTTTACACAGCCATATAAATGCCAATTCCATTGTTTTTAATTTTATAGGGTTATCGGATGGGGAAGGGATACTAGCACGGAAACATTTGTAACAGTGGTTGAAGGGGGTGTTGTGGTGGGAGGCATGTTTTGGGATGGGAAGACCCGCGGACGGAGAAGAGGGATTACATGAGGCGCGATGATTGTTCACCCTGAGGTTCAGGGGTGTAAAGCACTGGCCTATATAAAATGCCGGGCAGAGTTTGCAAGTCAGAAGATAGCTTTCATTCTGAGATGTGCATGAGGAGTGGGGGAAGGGCGGGGGAGAGTTAAAAGGTGGGATGGAGAGAGGTGGAGTGGTGAAAATAGGACAAGTTTCCCTTCTGACACCAAGATCATTATGGCCACAATTGACGTCACATCCCTATACACCTCCATTCCTCACGAAGAAGGCCTTGCTTTCCTACGCCACTTCCTCTCCAAACGCCCTAGCCCTCAAACTCCAAGCACCGATTTCCTCATTGACCTTTCTAACATCATCCTCACCCGTAACTCTTTTTCTTTTAATGATAATTTTAACTCCAAATCAAGGGCTGTGCCATGAGAAGTAGATTCAGCCCGTCATACGCTAACCTCCACCTCGATGTCCTGGAAGAGAAGTTCCTTTCCAGTTACCCTCTTAAACCCCTTCTGTGGCTCCGGTACATTGATGACATCTTTCTACTCTGGCCACATAACATAGACTCCCTCAATTCCTTCATCTCCCAACTTAATGATTCCTCATCTCTTTCTTTCACTTACAAAAAACAAAAAAAAACTTGTCCTATTTTCACCACTCCACCTCTCTCCATCCCACCTTTTAACTCTCTCCCGCCCTTCCCCCACTCCTCATGCACATCTCAGAATGTAATCTATCTTCTGACTTGCAAACTCTGCCCGGCATTTTATATAGGCCAGTGCTCTACACCCCTGAACCTCAGGGTGAACAATCATCGCGCCTCATGAAATCCCTCCTCCCCGTCCGCGGGACTTCCCATCCCAAAACATGCCTCCCACCACAACACCCCCTTCAACCACTGTTACAATGTTTCCGTGCTAGTATCCCTTCCTCCATCCGATAACCCTATAAAATTAAAAACAATGGAATTGGCATTTATATGGCTGTGTATAGCCTATCAACATCCGGGTCTCAATGTCGTTCACTAAATGGGGGGGGTGGGGCTGAGATGGATTGAGGTGGATTTGTTTCTTGCGAGGTGGTGGGACAATTTATTTATCCGCATACCTTTTGTCATCCTTGTCCTGTGTTTTGACTTGTCAAGCCCTTATGATGACTTGGTGAGTTGATGCCTTGGTCATGGGTGTTGTGGGATCTGTGGATGAATTGTTAGTTTTCTGTGTCGCTTGTTACTATTTCCGCATCCTCCTTATTCCACCTCCGCTCCCCTCTGGCCTCCCTTTCCCCCTCCATAACCTCATCCTTCACCCCTCTCCCACCACCTGTTCCCCGCTCCGCTTTCTCCCCCTCCATATACCCCTCTTTCACCCCTCCCCCACTGCCTGTTTTTTCCCCTCTCCCTCGTCCCATACTCTCTCTGCACCGCGTACCCTTTTCCTTAGTCATATCTTATCTTCCAAAGAAGAGTGAGCTCAAGTCCGTGGAAATTATCAAGATATTGTTGTGAGTGTTCTTTTTATGTGTTCTCGTGCTGTGTGTTACTGTCTAAGTTATATATATATATATATATATATATATATATATATATATATAACTTTTGGACGGCACAATAGAGCACAGAATAAAACAGATAACACGTAAAAGGACACTCACTGTAGATGATTTAAGCTTTCGGCCTACGCCGAAACCTTCTTCAGGTCAGACTGCCGCAGTCTGACCTGAAGAAGGCCTCGGAGTAGGCCGAAAGCTTAAATCATCTACAGTGTGAGTGTCCTTTTACGTGTTATCTGTTTTATTCTGTGCTCTATTGTGTACTGATTTTTTCCCGCTGCTCCAGGCGCGCTCAGCACCGCTCTGACGGGCTGCGATTGGAGGGGGGTATGTTGGCAAGCGACGCTGAAAAAGGCAGTCGACTCTGAGTTGTGGTGTAGTGAGGAGCTCTGTTAACGCGAACCTCCACGCTCGACCCACGTCACGGAACGCGATGCCGAAGTTTTTGGAGCAGCGTTATTCCATCAAATTTGCGGTAAAGCTTGGAAAATCGTCTACCGAAACTGTCGGTATGATTAACCAGGCTTACGGGGAGTCGGCCATGTCCAGAAACATGATCTTTCGGTGGCACAAGATGTTCGTGGAGGGCAGAGAAGAGGTCGACGATGACCAACCACGGCCTGGACGCCCATCGACGACACTCACCGACGAAAATATGCGAAATGTTCGCGATGTACTGAACTCTGAACGTCGACTTAGTGTTCGGATGATAGCAGAGCAGTGTAATGTGCCAAAAACAATAGTTCACGAGATTATTAGGGACCAATTACAGATGCGAAAAGTTTGTGCAAAGTTGGTGCCGAAAGTGCTCAGTGATGATCAAAGACTCAATCGTTTGGAAATCGCGACACAACTTGCGGATCACTACAAAAATGATCCACATTTTTTAGAGAACGTTGTTTCGGGTGACGAGACGTGGGTCTTTGAGTACGACCCGGAGTCGAAGTGACAAAGTGCGGAGTGGCACACCCAATCATCACCCCTTCAAAAGAAAGCTCGCATGAGCAAATCTCGGATCAAGGCGATGCGCATTGTCTTTTTTGACAAAAGGGGAGTCGTCCACTACGAATTTGTACCTGAACGACAAACTGTAAATGCTGCATTTTACGTCCAAGTGCTCAAAAGTCTTCGAAAACGAGTCGCCCGCGTCCGGCCAGCGATCAAAAACATCTGGCGGCTGCATCACGACAATGCGCCGTCTCACACCGCGCTTGTCGTGTCGGACTTCTTGGCCAAGCACGGCGTGGCAACGCTGCCGCACCCGCCCTACAGATCGGACTTGGCACCACCGGACTTCTTTCTGTTCGCGATACGGGGCTTTGGACGCCGTCAAAGAGGCCGTGACGACGTGTCTTCGAGAGGTTCCCGATGATGCCTTCGCGGGAGCGTTCCAGGAATGGGAGCGCCGCTGGAACAAGTGTATCGACTCACAAGGGTCCTATTTTGAGGAATTTTAGCTTAAGATATGTAAAAGTGTAATAAATTTTTTTTTCTGAGCTCGGTACACTTATTTTCCGGACGAACCCTGTATGTATATGTTACTGGGTCGTGCAATCTTCCCTCAAAATTAAGGATAAAAGTAAAGCATATAGTATAATTGATATATTTAAAGATTTCCGTTTTGCTCAAAAAAAGATCACCACTTCGACTATATTTCAATCTCGACGCAAGCCATCTTTCAGAGAAGTTCAAAAATGAATTCATTCATTTTTCAGCAGTGATAAACTTCCAACATCTTCATTACTTTCCTACGCTTATTTTTATTTCTCTTAAATATACTTTTATTAAACAGGAGTTTAGAAATAACTTTGCAGCTTCCACATAAAATAACTTATTTAACTTATTCAAATAAGTTTTTTTATGTGGAAGCTGCAAAGTTATTTCTAAACTCCTGTTCGCAATGGATTTCCTCAAAGTCTCGGCCTCAACCATCAGTCACATACTTTTATTAAGATATCCCTTGGAAACATGTCATTCGTAAGAATTCATTTCTTATAAATAAGCATTTAAATGTCTAAATTTTTAAATTTGACAATGACTTTCCCATACAATCAGAGTCACGCCCTAGGTGTGCAATTTAATTTTTTTTAAATTAGAGGTTCACCACTATTTGCACTATAAAAAACATAGTTATGATTCGCGATTATTATCAATTCGAGCTAAAATGAACATATTTCACTTATATTATTCATTTAGAGCTATTAAAACAATTTGAAGGTGATGAGTACAAAAAAGTAGCATTCGTTGAAAATTGACCCGAAGCTTCGTGGAATAGCTATTTTTCAGTTCCCGGGGTCCATTTTGCATACGCTTAAGATATTGATTTACTTGATAGATATGATTTTAGACCTCTGCAAAATTTTTCATATTCCTAAAATACTTTATTTTGAATGAGATGCCGCAAAGGTAAATTGTCACTTGTTTGGACAACTAAAGCTCGTGTGGGGAAACAGGAGGACCATTGTCCATTGAATTGAATTGTTCATTGTCCATGGTCCATTGAAAACACCATCCGACCTTAACAAACGCCTGATTGGAGCCTCAAGGAGATTTAGTGCTGGGTGCATGTTGACGATCAGACCCCCTGCCATCGGGCCTCTGGAGTATGAGAGCGCCGCGACAACACGCTAGGAAAAAATTGTTTGCCATGTTTTTTATCAAGTCATTTTTAACTCTTCCATATTCTGAGCCTACTTCAGGTTTGACGTGATTTATTTGCATGATTACAGTTCTTACTGTTCATGCTGAACTTAAACGCACTAATACTCAGCCCTGCCGAGCCGTGCAAATCCGGTAGATTTTAGCTAGGTGGCAAGACGCCAGTGCACAACCCGCAAGACTGAACCGAAACTTATTATTCCCCTAAATGTGGGATGTTTGCCACACGCCCCTCGCGAAGACGAGCCCTCTTCAGTCACTTGTCCCGAGCAGCCGGAGTGAGGGCCGTGGCCGTGGGCGGGGGCGGGGTCGAGGAGCAGGCGGTGCTCAACCGTGTCGAGAGCTCAGTTTTCCATTTGCGGAGACAGCAGCCGGGTCTCACTCGGAACCCCAGTCGTCCCTGGCAGGGTTCTGGGGCGAGTTTGTAACGCGATCCGACGTCGACGAAGGGTCGTTTAAGTGGTGCCTCATTGACACTGTTCTTCTAAGGGCGGTGCACATATGATGCACCCCCCTTAAGAGAAGACGAAATGTTCACGAGGGATATCCCTTCCCTTTATCCGTAATTAGATACTTGCTATATCAATTTTGAGGCGCAACCAAAAACACAACTAGAATCCCCAAAACAGTATTATGGTTACTTAGTGCATATTTCAAAATCTAGGTCACTACTTCCCATGAGTTAATTTGGGTTTGTCTTCGAGGGTATCGACCGGTATAATAAGTGTTATTTTTTAAAAACATTTTTGTTTGTGAAGCTAAAATTGATATATCATTGGAAAGAAATATGCTGCGTGTAGCTTTTAGCTTACGAGAAATCAGGATTTTTCTTTATATTTGAAAGACAGATTGAAAATACGGTCACACTGATAGATTATTTCAAAACATTAATCACATTTGCTAATGAAGAATTATTGAGATTAAACATACGAGAAGGTGCCAGAAGCACACGACCCAACAAAGAATACACATCAACATATTTTACGTATAATATATATTTTTCAACATAGTTTCCTTTCAGCTCTATACACTTTTCCCAGCGATATTCCATAAGTTCGATACCATTTTTATAATAATAACTGCCTTGCTCCTCAAAATAGCCATTTATGTCGACATCACTTCTTCACGGTTGGAAAATCTTCGACTATGGAGCCATTTCTTCTAGTTAGCGAACAGAAAATAATCCGGGGGGGACTAAGTCTGGCGAATAGGGTGCATGATAGGTAGCAACTCAAACTTTAATTCATGAATTTTGGCCATTTCCAACAACAGATTTGCGAGCTGATGCATTGTCTTGATGAAACAACTTCTTCTCAACCAAATGCGCCCGCTTTTGCTTGATTTCTGACAACGATTTGCTTGATATAATGGCAACGTTTTACAAATTACAATTACCTCCTATACGCTGCACGCGATTCAATTCGAGATTAATCCAAAATTGTGAGGATCCATTTCCTCAATTTCATCATATTTTGTGCGTCTATTTGTTGCAGTAATTATGTGCGAAAAAATGTCATCCATAGAAATTTTCACGACAGTAAATATCTTAAAAATGTAAACTCTGCTAAATCCAGTAAAATCAAATAAAGCTAATGTTTCTTTACTAGTGATGAATTGGCAGCGGATTGATTACCTCTCTTCGCGCTTCGCCGCCACATTTAATAATCTGCAATTGGGAGATGAGAAAAGGGCCCGCCGCAACGAATGAAACGATCGCTCTCCGTCGTCGGAAACCCTTACGAAACCCTGATCGTCGTCGTTGCGGTGTCCTTCCCGAAAATCTCCTCCGGATTACACCGAGACACTTTTTATGCCCTTGAAGGACTGAAGGAAGATCAGCGAAGGGGAAGAGGGACGCGGAGGGGGCGAATGGTAGGAAGGGCAAGGGACACGGGGGGAGACAAACAGAAAAAGAGAATGGCCGGCCGAGTAAAGGGGCGCCAGGGGCGGACGCAGGAAGGAAAAAGAGCCAAAGGAGTAATCCGAGGCCATCTCGGCCGAGCAACTCCTTCCCCGAGGCGTGGAATCAATTCCGTCTCCGACGGTGGCGGGGAGGAGAACAACTCATGAAAAAGTGATGACGCCATCGTCGACCAATCAGGGGGCGGGGAAGGCGTTTACGAGGCCATCAAACGAGTGCCCATCGGATAGGGTCAGCACACACACAGACGCACAACCTCGCTCGAAAGCAAGCGACCTGCGCCCCCCGTCCCTGGTTCGGCTCTTAAAATGGGTCATCGCACATTTGGTGCCATCTTCTCACTCCACCACCGTGCACCCATTCACCGCTGCACACGCGGGATACTGCAGATACATTTAGAATATTACTTCTCTGTAAAGCAGGGCATATTTATTTACGCTAAACACAACTATACTTAATGCTCTTTATCTCTGATTTCGGAATGTGGCAGTGGGTGGGGATGGTACATAGTTTGCATAAAAAGTATCGGGATATTTTTTGTCCTGACGTGACTGTGGTGCCTCACAATGCGCTGGCACCGCACAGGTTTGGTGACGGGGTATTTGAACATAAACACGCGACAAGCGCCAATCGTCTGCGAGTTCGTTCAGGCTAGATCGTATTTTAATGGACCTCTTTCGAATGATTAAATAGCGTTACACCATTAAAATTCTGATGGTCTGGGAAAATCGGGTACAGAGACGTTGGATATGATTCGCTAGACGTATAAGGATGAAAGGTTGTCACAAACTGCAGTTTTTAAGTGACACAAGCTCTTCAAATATGAACATGAGAATGTGGAGGACGATTCACGAGCTGGGCAGACGTCGACATCATTATCCGACGACGACATGCAACGTGTACTGTGTGAAGTGCTGAATTCCGACCGTGTCGGTTATGTGTGCCCAATATTGGAGATCGTATATTGACATTGATAATTCAGTGACGGTGCACACCATTATCACTGAAAATTTGGCGATGCGAAAGATATACGTTAAACTCGTCCCGAAGGTCTGCTCCAAGGTAACCGACTACCTGACGAAAAACGGCATCGCTAAGATTCCCAACCCCTTTACAGTCCTCTCAACTTGGCCCCAGTAGACTAATCCTAATTCCCAAAAGTGAACGGATACCACCATGAAACTCTTGAAGTGTCGTCAAATAAGTTTGCACTCATACTCTTAAGGACCTTACGGAATCTGTCTTCCAAGGAGCCTTCGAGTTGTCGAAAAGCCTCTGGCAAAAGTGTATCGACGCTCAAATTTGAAGAATTTTGAGGCGTTGTAGCAGTATCTGAAATAAATATATTTCTCCGACACCTTTCATACAAACCTTGTATACATATTTGAAGATACAAACTCTATCTCAGATTTCGGAATGGCACTGGGGATGGGGTTGTTGACCCCAAACTAACCGAAAATCTCAAAATTTTGAATATGGACTAAACCTGTTAAACCTCGCTCTGCTTGCGTACGTGATTGAGGCCCAATTAGGGAAGGAGAGCGATGGAAAATTGGAGAATTAGAATGAACATGATGATAAATTAACTACTTGAAAGGAAAGACATAGTAAGATTTTCCAAGTCACTGCAGCTGGCGTGGTTGGGGCATGTAGAAAGGATGGAAAATGACAGAATGCCCAAACTGATACTTAATAGCAAGATGGAAGGAGTCATAAGAAGAGGTAGACCAAGGAAGAGATGGCTACATGATGTGGAGGACGATTTGAAGGCAATGGGAGTTACAAGATGGAAGGAAAAAGCAAGAATAAGGACTGAATTGAAGCATATGAATGGAGGAAGTCAAGGCATACATACACCGGGCAGAGGAGCTGCAGATAATGATGGTTAAAATTTACTAAACATTTTCATTCACAGTGCAATTGATATCACAAAATATTCGTGTCTGTCCACAGAATATAATTAAAAAGTGATTTGACGATGGAGTTATCTGCATATCATGTGAGAAAAAGGAGTACATTGGAACAGTAACTTACGAATAGGTAAAATGCATCAAAATGGCGTATATTCTGAATTCGTAACGATATATTTTCGGGTACTTTCAGTAAAAATGACCAAATATCAAATAAAAAAAGAAATATCAAAAGAAAAATAATTGTACCTTATGTTATCATAAAAAAATTTAAATATACATTTGGAAATAATGGTCTCTAATTCCATCTACCATTACATACGAACGCCATTACTGAGACGAATGCATACAGGCATATTTTCGTACAATAGTCCCCTTACAAGGAAACGCTAGGATTCTCGACGTTTCATTAATCACATCATTTTCATGCATCCAACTAGCATTTTCATTAATTGGAGCAGAGATGGATGACATCTCATGAAATTGATTCATGTCTTAGCATCTCTAATTGGGGAAATATTTTTTACGCTTCAAAGAATGCATGAAAATACATTCGGGTGCATCATCAACAGAGATCAGCGCTCATTAACTCAATTCAGTTCATTCTGCGCATGGTAAGTTGAGCGTTCTTATCTTGATATTTACGCCAATTTTAGTCGTCAAGTTTTGCTGTAAAGAGACCATTAAAATGGCCTCGGTTTTTTGGATTCAGACTGAGCCCGAAATATCGTTAGAAGCGTCTGAATGTGAGCCGGCGAGAAACCAGATCGGCGGTTCCCCACCAATTTGCGAATCGGTTTCCGAATTGAAAGCGCATCCCCGGTCGCTAAAGCTATTGGCTAGCGTCACTTTCAGCTGCTAAAACACGAACAGATATTCGGTCCTGGCCCAGGCAGCTCTTAAAATTTCTGATTTGCATTCAGGTGAAATGGCTTGAAGGTAATGTTAGGTAAAGATGCGAATCCTAGTATTTGTCAAAATTATGAACAATTTTTATCTGAATTGGAAAAAGAACACAAACAACCAGAGTCCTTCTCGCAGGTAATTATTTTAATCAACACATAACAAATTTAGGATTTAAAATAACTATTATTTTCAAATCGAGTTAGCTAAATTGATAAAAATGTCTTTTGGATATTAGAAGACTAATAGTAATATACGACGAGACAAATTGACCCAGCATACTTAGAAAGAAAATTCATTGGTAGAATTTGACTAATAATTGCAAATTGAAAAGAAACCACACGAAATTTGCATTAATAAATTTGATTAAAATAATGGTCTGATTGATAGCAGAAAATTGATATATTTGAAAGTGCATTAAAATGCGTATCTTTGCCACATGACCTCGTATAAAAATGAGGGCCCTGAGGCATAAGGAGAGATTACGGTGGACTCTGACTGCGAGTGCTAAACTGAATTGAAATCCGGCAGTTAGTAATAGTGTTCTTCATCCACCTGATGAGCTAGATAGCTGATCCGTGGTGAATCGCGCGTAGGAGGCTTGGGATTAGTTCATTCACACACATCACATTTTGACCGTACAGGGCATAAATTTACATGATGAATGTCAGCAGCTTTGAAGTATTTCTATCAGTAAAAACCTTACCACTCAACGGATTTTATATTTTGCGGGATTCCCAATTGTATTGTTCATTTTGACTCGCTATTGTATAAACAAACGACAAGCGGCGCGACATTCCAATCACTGCAGCGCGAGGCATACTGCCTCCCTAGTGTCTGTGTTTGTGCGTGTCAATCCAGCAAACATCTCGTCGCCCCCCACCCCCATAACTTCGCTCGCCCCACAACAACGGAGGTCACTTTCTGAACATCCTTCGTGCCTCCAAAGTGAAATCGATAACAGCAGTTAAGAGGAAGACACTAGGGAGAACCAAACCAGTTCCAATGGGGACTAGTGATTGCAAAATGGTGTTGAGAACAGAGAAATTCGAAAAACAAGAGTTTCAGGGAGAGTTCAATTAATTTACGGGGAAGAGCTCAAGCGATAAATGTAGAATGATAACCAGTTGAGAGAGCATGAAAGAAAAAGGGCAGATGGCAAGAAGCATTATGAAAATATAGCTAATGAATCGCAGTTCATTATTTGAAGAAGGTAAACCGATGAGATGCAAGAAGTATTAACTTGAACGAAAAGGAAGTAATATCAACAAGCTAAGAAATAACCTGCTCAAAGCATATTTCATTTTCATGATGTAAAGAACTATTAGTTTTTAAATCGATGTTATTTTTAAAATACGAAAATTGGTGATTGACTCGATTTTTTTACCGTTTTATCGTACACGTGATCATAATCAGTCAACCATAGGACCCATTCTTAACATCCTCCCAAAATTAATTAGGATGAAGAGACCGGTTTCAGATCATTTACAGACAATTTTTTTCCGAAAGCAAGACATCTCAGATCTCGATTTTTATTATCTTCAAAAATATTAATTATTAATGTAGCTACGCACTCACCCATTGACAGCCATATTGGCTAGTCAAGACATTTGAGAAGATATAACGGTGACCATCGCAGATAAGCAATTGGGCGAATCATCTCCATTATTTAGCCTACGCTTAAAAATCTGAACGATCTGACCCTGTACTCACTCCAAGTTTGTAATTGAACATTTTTTTGTTTCACCGATAAATTGCACCTCGTGCCTTATTCTTGTATCTTGCTCGTTACACCTTGATAATTCAGTGTAAGAGTAAAAGTTGTCTAAAGATGGCTCGTTTGGATGACCCATTCATAACCAGGTAAAATAATGAAATGGGACGAGGAAAAATGCTTCTGACTTTATTTCGTGGGAGTTATCCATCACGGTGATAGCGAAGACCCTTTATTTAACGCCACTTGATGAAATTTTAATTAATAAGACCCAGGTTTTTTCGCGTCGCGACATATTCAGGTCGCCGCACTACGTAACCCCAGCTCCCAGTAATAAGTGGATTTCATTAGGTCTTTTAATAATCTCCATATGGAAAAGGGGCCTAATAATTTTTAGCCAACAGTTATACAACATTCGTCGAATGTACATGCAGTTCAAAGAAATGACACATTTGTGGCTATAGACGTTGTGAAATGGACGCATACTCGTTGACAGATTTTAGTGCAAAAAATATTGAAAAGATAAATTTTTAAAAAATTGTTTATTGTTCCAAAATATTACAGAGTAGGAGGAGTAACTGCTCAGAGCGAGTGAGCGGTCACTCATCATACTCGGATAAAGCTGACTCGGACCACCGAATTATGTCTTACGTGTTATATTTTTTCAAATTTATTTCATGTAATTGAAAGCCGCTTCGGCAAAAGTTTGTATTGACAAAAAAGGAATTTAATTCGAAGAATTTTTAGTGGTGTTGTGTGCAAATATCTTAAATAACCCTATTTTTCCGATACTTTTTACACACACCATGTATTTACAAGCATACACACACGCATATGCACGTGTATTTTTTTCCAACACAAAGTTGATAGGTATTAGTAATATGCATGTTAAAAAAATACGTATTTTGGTCAAATATTGGCCTAATTGCAAAAATATCAATTTACAAAGATAACGACAATATAAATCCCATTCGTTAAACAATTCCGAAGATTATTATACGGTCACGCAATGGAAAAATCAAGCAAATATGATCATTGATGTTCGGTGATATACCTATTGATGTTTAATGTGGGTGCATTCCTACTTTGGCTAGTATAGACCTAATGTAATCGTCTCATCGTTACGAGTGCATACACGTTTTGCAACGAAGGAGTTGCTACCCCAGTGTGTTCTATGGTGAACGAAAAAACCACACACACCTACCGTATTTAATAAATGCACAAGTGGGTATTTAAAATTTTGGTTGCTTAAGCACATCATGGCCAATCAAGTTAAAATAGTTTCCACTGCTGTGCTGGCCGTCGCCACATCAGTATCATTAGAATTTAAATACGTGGTAAGGTGAAATTGCATTGTGTGATTTAATGGCGGCTATTTTTAAATATGTTCATTAAGTACAGAAATATTTAAACCATATTAATTTTAACGCTAACTTGATTCTGAAAATTTGTTAAGAAAAATCTGAGAAATTTAGAAACGAAAGACATTAAAATTCCTTAGCGCAATCCTTAACGTTCAAATGTAACAAATGAACAAAAGTAGAATAAATACTTAGTAATAGAGATTCCCCTCCCATGGACTACAACCTTGTAGTGGTGGAAGGGCTTGTGCGTTCCGATGCTACAACTGTGCTGGCGGGATTAATAATAATTGCTCCTGGTAAGGTCACCCATGCCTGATAGGTCGAAGGTTAGGAGCCAGACGAAATGTAGTCCACGTAGCGTCTGTTCCTCAGTGAGGCGGCTGCAATGGCGTCTGACCCAGTGGGGCGGCCATCAAGTGATGGTGTCACGTTAAAAACACTATTGAGGAAGGCAACGGGAAACCACCTAAATCATCATTCCCAAGAATGTAATGATTGGCACTATAGAGAATATGAATCCTGGCAAATGCGGGACTCGGCCACAGGGGCCGTGTGTCGCGCCCGGCAGAGAGGGAGGCAAGGCTTCCGCGGTCGTCATCTCATGAAATCCTTGCGGGGGAGAAATAATAGCAGCAGGACGGAAGACGCAGAAGAAAACGAAAGTAGTTAGAATAGCAACATGGAACGTCAGGATAATGTTGAGGACAGGCAAATTAGAGAATATTAAGCAAGGGATGGAAACGGGTAATATAGATGTTTTAGGTCTATGCGAGGTGAGATGGAAGGATAGCGAGGATTACTGGAGTGGCAATTATAGAGTGATATACAGCGGCGGGGACGAGAGCCAACGAGGGTTTGCCGTAATATTAAATAAACAGGTACGAAGAAGTGAAGTCAACATATATGAAACAACGGCTCGAATATTAGCAGTAGGGATTAAAGATGAGCCGACGAACTTGGTCATAGTTCAGGTATACATGCCACCGAGCAACCAGTAAGGAGGAAGATGTCGATAGGATGTACGATGAGTTAGAGGATATAATCGCGAGTATTCCTGCAGGGCAACATTTGATAGTGATGGGGGATTGAAAAGCGGTGATAGGCGTAGGAAGAGATGGTGGTGAGGTGGGGGACTACGGTTTAGACAAGAGGAATGAGCGCGGGGAGAAAGCAATTGAGTTCTGCATGAGACAGAGGTTAGTCAACACCAACACATGGTTTAGACACCACAAGAGGCATATGTATGCATTAAAAATGCCAGGTGATTCCGAAAGGTATCAGTTAGATTATATTATGGTTAGGCACAGGTTAAGTAAAAGTGTGATAAATTCGCACATTTTCCCTGGAGCGGTATCGGACAAAGACCACAATTTATTTGTTCTGAAATGTTCCGTCCGTTTCAAAGAGATAAGGCATGGGCAGGGGCAGGGTTAGAAAATGAAATATAGAAGCATTATATGGATTTACAAGGAAGAAGTATCAGCAGGCTGTAGAGAAAATCATGGATGAGGCTAAAGAGCTGAGTACTATCGAAGTACAAATGGGAATGTATCAAGAAAGTGATATCGAAAGCCGCAGAAGACGCTATAGGAACCGTTTACGGGAGAAGGATAAGGAAACCATGGTTAACGGATGAAATGATTGCAAAGATGGAGGAGAGGGGAAGATGGAAGAATGTAAGCACAGAGTTAGGCAAAATGAAGTACAAAGAGTTAAACAATAAATTGAGAAAGGCCATAAATAAAGCAAAAGAAGAATGGTGGAAACCGCAATGCGAGGTATGGAAAGTTTACAGAAGAAAGGTGAAATTGGTGCTCTTTACAGCAAGGTTAATTTATTATCAGGAAATAAGAAGGCAAGATCTGTGCAAACAGTTAAAGATAATTGGGGCAGATAATAGTTGAACCAGGAAAAATCCAAGAGATATGGAAGGAATATATAGAAACACTGTATGGTAGAGAACTTAGGCCGACAAGGTTAGACATAGAAAAGGAACATGACGTAGAAGAAGATAGCTTAGGTCCAGGCATACTCAACGATGAAATAGAAAGGGCATTAAAGGAGATGAAAGCAAGTAAGGCCGTAGGGTAGACAACATTCCTGGGGAACTGTTGAAATGTTTAGGAAAATGTGGGAAGAAGGCCCTATATAGACCGATTCGTAGTATCTATGAGGAAGGAATCTGGCCGAAAGATTTGGTGAGATGTTAGTTTCTATTCCGAAAAAGGTAAAGACTACCTCATATGAGGATTACAGAAGAATAAGCTTAATGTCCCACGCAGCTAAACGTATTCTCAGGATCATCAACAAAAGGATAAAGAGTAAGGCAAATGATTGCTTAGGGGATGATAAGTTTGGGTTTAGAAAGGGGAGATGTATGCGTGATGCCATTGCAGTAATGAGATCACTAATCGAGATGAATATAGAATACAATCAGGATGTATTTGCCTACTTCGTAGATTTCGACAAAGCGTTTGATAGAGTGAATTGGGAAAAATGAATGCGTGTATTGCAGAAAATAGGGGTGGATTGGAAGGACAGGAGACTGATCCGCAACCTGTACATGTCTCAGACTGCTCAGGTAAAAGTGGGGAACGGAAAATCCGGATGGGCAGTGTTAGGAAGAGGTGTAAGGCTAGACTGCCCATTTTCACCGGTGCTGGTCAGCGTACATGTGAAGGAAATGATTAAAGAGCCATGGGATTAACTGGAGGTGGGAATGAAAGTCGGAGGGGAATTCGTATAATCGGTTAGGTTTGCTGATGACCAAGCATTAGTTGCTCAGTCACCCAAGGGGTTGCAAGCCTTGTTGAGTGAATTGGAGGTTCAGTGCGATAAATATGGGATGAGAATCAATATTAATAAAACAAAGGTTTTGCGATTTTCCAGATAGAAAAAGGCTAAGCTAAATATTAAAATAGACGGGAAAAAATAGAGCAGGTAGAACTGTTTACGTATATTGGAAGTGTTTTGGACCAATACGGTCAAAGTGGTAGGGACGTAAGGAGAAGAATTGCGCTAGGCAAGGAGGCTTTCTCAAGTAGAAGGGAGTTGATGACTGGGGCGTTGAGTATGGAGGTTAAGGCAAGGCTCCTAAAAACTCTGATATGGAACGTAGCTATGTACGGCGCGGAAATGTGGTCACTGGAGCAGGAGGATACACGTAGATTAGAGGCTTTTGAAATGTGGGTGTGGAGAAGAATGGAGAAGGGAAATGGACCGAAAGGAAAACAAAGGAGGAAGTACTGGAGATAGTGGGTGAGAAGAGGGGTTTGTTGAGAGAAATCCTATGGAGGCAGGAAAAATTGATGAAAGGCGTATTGTGCGGTAGTGGGATACGATAGAGTTCATATACAGTCACGTATCCCCTACCTGGCACGAGGGCACACGGCGGGCGGCGTTAGGAAGCCAGATTTGAATTTATATAACCCCTATTTTCGACGGCGCGTACTCGGCCTTCTTCTTTCCAAAAATATACCCAACCTTTCCACACCCATAACCCTTGAGAACTTGTCTTCACACCACCTTCCGCTTCTATATACTCTTAAACTTTCACGCATTTCCTTCTTGAGAAACGAAGGAACCAGAGTAAATTGGATCCTGTTCGGTGACATACTGGAAGGTAGTCTGGCCGACCTGAATAGTCTCCCGCTGCATTCTCCTATCCAATAAACCAAGCCGCCAACAAATGGGCTAAATCAGTGAATGTAGCATTGCAGGGTGCAAGGCAAACTTTAAAAAAACCGCACAGCAACACGGTAACCCAGACGAAATCTTGCGGTGCATGACGGAAAGGATCAGAGCCAGGCGTAGAAGTCAAATGACGCGAGAAATGGAGAGCAGACAGCTCTTCTGCGCCTTACGGAACAGGGTAAAAACCCCACTGAGGGAACACAGGAGGAAAACCTGGGACAAGACAGTTGCCGAAATCTCCATTGAAGATGGATCGGCCTGGAAAATTGCCTAGGCCCTCAAAGGCTCGAAAGCTGCGTCTCCCCCGCTTGAGAGCGAAGACACCACCACCGTTACAGACGATGAAAAAATAAACATTTTTGCTCAGATACTTGAAGAACGGTTTAGCAACAGTGGAGACTCGACGCACGCCATAGAGGCAGACGATAACTGGCGGAGCCTCAATTTTGCGCCTAGCAGTCAGCCGTCCCCAATTAGGCCAGAAGAAGTTGGCTCCCTGATAAAGCGACTTAAACCAAAGGGCGCAGGGGGTCCTGGCGGGATAAACGACAAAGTATTGACACGATGCCCACCAAACGCCCACCTGTTTCTAGCCAAACTATTCAACGCCGCCGTAGACTCCGGCCACTTTCCGATCGAGTGAAAGTGGGCTAAAATAAAAATGCTGCCGAAACCACTAAAACTACCTAGCGACCCGTAATCATATCGGCCGATCAGCCCATTGAATACTACGGGAAAAATTTTCGAATCAGCCATAAAAAATCGACTGAGCCCGTTCCTGGAGGGAGTAACTATCCCCGAACAGGCATGTTTCCGGACCAAGATATCAACAACTCACCAGGTCTTAAGACTAATTGAAAACGTCACTAATGATTTCAACAAAAAGATGGTCACCCAGGCGGTTTTTTTGGACTCGGAAGCTGCTTTTGATCGGGTATGGCTAGGAGGCTTACTTCTCAAGCTCGCCGACTCACCGACTCCGACGTATCTCCTAAGAATTATAAAGTCCTTCATGGAAAGAAGAACTTTCCACGTTGATAACTCCGGAAGTATCTCAGAGAGAAGGAACATCAATACTGGTGTCCCGCAGGGCTCTGTCCTGTCGCCAATACTTTTCTCGGTGTACGTGAACGACGTGCCACGAAACCCAGGAACCGATCTTTATTTATTCGCCGATTTCATCACAATCACAGTACAAGCCGGAAACCCGACATGGGCAGTTGAAAGGCTACATACACAGCTAGAAAATCTGAACGATTGGCTGATCGACTGGAAATTACAAGCGAACAACAAGAAAAGCGCGCACATAACGATTTCTAGGAGGCCAAAGGCAGGCGTTGGACCCCCCCCCTCTTTTTGGGCAATGAGTGCATCCCGAGGAAGGATAAGGTAAAATACTTAGGAGTAATGATTGACAAAGGCCTCAGATGGAGCCACCATATCCATATCGCCATTGAAAAAGTAACAGCGGCGACGGCCGCGTTACACTTCAACCTCCAACCAAGATCAAAGCCAAGTCTAAAAACAAAAAAAATCATCTACACGTTAATGATCCGTATTCTGCTAATTTATGCAGCGCCAGTGTAGCTACAAGTTGCCAAACCCATTTGAAGAAAATAAAAATGAGTAAAACTAAAATCGTAAGAAGACTTGCCGGGGCCCCATGGTTCATAAGAAATAGAGAGCTGAGAAAAGACTTAATTCTAACGCCTATTCTGACCATCGCAAAAAAGATGGCCTTGGTGCATCCTTAAGCTGCACCAATTATCCCCTCCTGATGGACACATGGAGTTACTCTCCTGGAGATTTGACAAGGTACAGGATACCGAAAATAGGAACAACAGAGCATGTCCCTGTACCTACAAACTAACTTAAGAATAAATAATACTAAAGGAAAACATTTCTAAAAATATAACATAAAAATAATAACAAAAAAATAAATATTTATTATAAAACAAAGTAATAATAATCAATAAATATCCGAAAGTAAAAAATACTCTAAATAAATACAACTCTCATATTTGAAGTAAAAAATAGAAACCCAAAATAAAAGACGCATGCTGTAAACAGTCTTAGCTGGACGCAGCAATTTAGACGGTCAAGAGACCGAGAATCAGACGACTGACGACCAGCGCGTACCTATTATTTTCTTTGGTGTTCCTTCTTTTGCTGTTGTCACGAATAGTGCGCGGGAAAAAATATTTGAATCTATCAGTTCGACAATCTAAAACTCTATTTTTGTAGCAATTATCGGCCCTTCCAATGTAATTGAGGGGCCTAATTATGTCTCCAGTGTCGGATGCAAAACCATATATTATTTCTTTGTAATAACTTTAATCTAGTCCTGAGCCTTCGCATATCTAAAGGTTCCGACCCCAGATCCTGTATTAAATGTGTGACGACCCTTTGTGTCCCTTGGTACGAGTTTATAATGAATCCTAGCGGCCTTCTCTGTACCCTATTCTATTCTGTAATTGATGTTTTGGAAATGGATCCCAAACGCTCGCTACATACTCAATGTGAGGCCTTCCTGATGACAAATAGCACGTCTCCTTCACTTTTCGTCACTACTCCTTCCGACTCTGCGCTTGACGAATGCCAGATTTTTTAGCGCCCCTCCACAAATCATGCGTTTCTGTTTTTCCCAAGAAAGATCTCATGCAATGGTGACCCCCAATTTCTTTACTTCATCCACGACGCTCATCCGAACACCTCCAGGTGCCTAAGTTCGTACATTTTGGTTGTGTTTTCTATTGTTTAAGAAATGCATGACGGTACATTTTTTCATATTTAATTCCAGACCCCATTCTCCAAACCATTTTAAATGTTGTTTAAGTCAGTTTGTAGTGATTCACGATCTGCGTAATAAGCTATTTCCCTGCAGATTACATTGTCGTCGGCAAAGAATCTTATGCTGATTTTTATGTTACTGGTGATGTCATTAATGTGTAAACGAAATATTAGTGGTACTATGACGCAATCCTGTGGGACGCCGGATGTTACTTGCACATAATTAGGGCCTGATCCTACCCTTACCCTATCATTATCACTACCATTTGTTTGCAGTCAGTAAGAAGTCGCGAATCCAGTTTATTACTTTTTCGTTTATTCCATGCCATATCAACTTGTGAATCCATTCAGCGTGTGGGACATTATCAAATGGCTTTTTTGAAGCCAAGAATATCGCATCTACTTGTTTGTCTCTCTCCCCCGATTGTAGAAAGTCGTGTATAAAAAGCATGATATCTCCTTTCTGAATCAGTGTTGTCCGTTGGATAATAGGTTGTGAGTGTTGAGGAGTGTCATGACGTTACTAACAATAATGTGTTTTCCAAGGCTTTGCAGGAGAGAGGTCAACGATATTGGTCGGTAATTACCGGAGTCCAGTTTGTTTCCGATTTTAAAAATAGGTGTGATTTTGGCTATTTCCCAGTCCAGGGGAACGACACCTTCTGAAATCGATTTGTTAAATCTGTATGAAAAAGGCACAATTTCGGTCGCGAGCTCTTTCATTAGCCTTGTGGGAATATCCTCTTGTCCGGGTGATTTATTACTTTTCATGTGTAGGAGTTGTTTCGTGATTCCCCTGTGCGTAATTCTAATGTCGTCAATCTTAGCGATAATTGCGACGTGATCTTCACTGGGTATTTCTCTGTCATTAGTGTACACGCATTGAAAGGAATAATTTTAAACATTCGCTTTTTGAGTGCTGTCCGTATGAATATTACCATTTTTGCTTTTGAGGGATTCTACGGTTGGACGTCTTCCCTGCAATTCCCTAACGTACGACCAGAATGCATTAGGGTCATCCTCCAAGTAATCGTACAGAATATTCTTTTGAATACATTAAAGCGCTTTGCATTACTCTGTTTCCCTACGATGTGTTAAATATTTTTTTCGTGCACTTTCAGAAGACGTTACTTGGTTGTTTATCATTTTTTTTGTATTTCGAGTGCAATTTCCTTTGTTGTTTTAAAACGTATACTAAGCCCAATGGAATGTGTAATACACCCATGAGGGTAGGGGGGCAAGTTCCTCTCCTTATGTCTTCTGTATTTTCCCAGAGGAAGTAGTATCCGAAAATTTGAACAGTTTTGGTTGTTCTGATGGTGCTCATAGGTGTGCATAGGAAATGACCGTGTGCCCTCATGTCAGTAGTGCAACGCTCTACGGCCAACGCCTTGAATTACCATGTCTCCTCGTGTTACTCGTATATATACGGTCATGTAAAAACGTTCTCGTCGGTGCAAGTTTTCGCATGATAACAGGCATAAAGGTCAAAACAACACTAAAAAAGAGACGCTCACTAAATTGGCTTGGTTAAATATATTATTATTATTAGGTAATCTACCGGTTAAGGTAGGTTTTTGGATGGACACAACTATCAAATAAACATTTTGTGACTCCCCACCTATCAAACTAATCTATATTAGGTCCCTCTTCATCTCGGTGTACTTCTTTCCTCCCTTCATCCCGTCCAACATCCCTTTCCTGTTCCTACCCTTACCTCGCTTGCCCAAAATTCTCCCCTCTATTACCCTCTTCAACATTCCACTACCGCTCAATACGCCTTTCATCCATTTTTCCTGCCTCCATAGGATTTCTCTCAACAAACCCCTCTCCTCACCCACCATTTCCAGTACTTCCTCATTTGTTTTCCTTTCGGTCCATTTCACCTTCTCCATTCTTCTCCACACCCACATTTCAAAAGCCTCCAATCTACGTCTATCCTCCTGCTTCAGCGACCACGTTTCCGCGCCGTACATAGCTACGCTCCATATCAGAGTTTTTACGAGTCTTGTCTTAACATCCCTACTCAACGTCCCCGTCATCAACTCCCTCCTCCTTGAGAAAGCCTCCTTGCCTAGCGCAATTCTTCTCCTTACGTCCCTACCACTTTGACCGTATTGGTCCAAAACACTTCCGAGATATGTAAACTGCTCTACCTGCTCTATTCTTTCCCCGCCTATTTTAATATTTAGCTTAGCCTTTTTCTTTCTGGAAAATCGCATAACCTTTGTTTTATTAATATTGATTCTCATCCCATATTTATCGCACTGAACCTCCAATTCACTCAACAATGCTTGCAACCCCTTGGCTGACTGAGCAACTAATGTTTGGTCATCAGCAAACCTAACCGATTTTACGAGTTCCCCTCCGACTTTCATTCCTACCTCCAGTTCTTCCCATGCCTCTTTAATCATTACCTCTACATATACGTTGAACAGTACCGGTGACAATGGGCAACCCTGCCTTACACCTCTTCCTAACACTGCCCATCCAGACTCTCCGTTCCCCACTCGCACCTGAGCAGTCTGAGACATGTACAGGTTGCGGATCAGTCTCCTGTCCCTCCAATCCATTCCTATTTTCTGCAATACACGCATTAATTTTTCCCAATTCACTCTATCAAACGCTTTTTCGAAATCTACAAAACAGGCAAAAACGTCCTGATTGTATTCTATATTCCTCTCGACTAGTGATCTCATTACTGCAATGGCATCACGCGTACCTCTTCCTTTCCTGAACCCAAACTGATCATCCCCTAAGTAATCATTTGCCTTACTCTCTATCCTTTTGTTGATGATCCTGAGAATAACTTTAGCTGCGTGGGATATCAAACTTATTGTTCTGTAATCCTCACATGATATAGACTTTGCCTTTTTTGGAATAGGAACTAACACTGATCTCACAAAATCTTCCGGCCAGATGCCTTCTTCATAGATACTACGAATCAGTCCATATAGGGCCTTCTTCCCGCATTTTCCTAAACATTTCAACAGTTCTACAGGTATGTTGTCCACCACCACGGCCTTATTTGCTTTCATCTCCTTTAATGCCCTTCCTATTTCATCGTCGAGTATGCCTGGACCTAAGCTATCTTCTTCTACGTCATGTTCCTTTTCTATGTCTAACCTTGTCGGCCTAAGTTCTTTACCATACAGTGTTTCTATATATTCCTTCCATCTCTCTTGGATTTTTCCTGGTTCAACTATTATCTTACCCCACTTATCTTTAACTATTAGCACAGATCTTGCCTTCTTACTTCGCGATAATAACTTAACCTTGCCGTATAGAGCACCAATTTCACCCTTCTTCTGTAAACTTTCCATATCCTCGCATTGCGTTTTCCACCATTCTTCTTTTGCTTTATTTGTGGCCCTTCTCAATTTATTGTTTAACTCTTTGTACTTCATTTTGCCTAACTCTGTGTTTACATTTTTCCATCTTCTTCTCTCATCCATCTTCGCAATCATCTCATCCGTTACCCATGGTTTCCTTATCATTTTCCCGTTAACGGTTCCTATAGTGTCTTTAGCGGCTTCCAATATCCCTTTCTTGATACATTCCCATTTTTCTTCGATAGCACTCAGTACTTTACCGTCATCCATCATTTTCTCTACAGCCTCCTGATACTCCTTCCTCGTTAATTCATTTACTGCTTCTAAATTCCATTTTTTAACCCGCCGCCCTTGCCTTATCTTCTTGAAACGAACATTACATTTCATAACAACTATATTGTGGTCAGAGTCCGCATCCGCTCCTGGGAAACTGTGCGAATTTATCACACTGTTCCTAAACCTGTGCCTAACCATAATATAATCTAACTGATACCTTTCTGAGTCACCTGGAATTTTCCATGTATACCTACGCCTTTTGTGGTGTCTAAACCATGTGTTAGTGATGACTAACCCCTGTCTCCTGCAGAATTCAATTGCTTTCTCCCCGCGTTCATTCCTCGTGCCTAACCCATAGTCCCCCACCTCACCACCATCTCTTCCTTCGCCTACCGTCGCATTCCAATCCCCCATCACTATCAAATGTTTCCCTGCAGGAACACTCGCGATGATATCCTCTAACTCATCATACATCCTATCGACTTCTTCCTCCTTGTGGTTGCTCGGTGGCATGTATACCTGAAAATAATGACCAAGTTCGTCGGCTCTGCTTTAATCTCTACGAGTAAAATTCTATCTGTCGCTTGCTCTATGTTGACTACGCTTCTTCCTACCCCTTTATTTAAAATTACGGCATCCCCTCGTTGGCTCTCATCCCCGCCGCTGTATATTACTCTATAATTGTCACTCCAGTAATCCCCGCTATCCTTCCATCTCACCTCGCAGAGGCCTAAAACATCTATGTTACCTCTTTCCATCTCTCGCTTAATATTTTCTAATTTGCTTCTCCTCAACATTGTCCTGACGTTCCAGGTTCCTATTCTAACTACTTTCGCCTTCTTCTGAGTCTTCTGTCCTGCTGAAGTTATTTCTTCCCCGAAAGGGTTTCGTGGGATGACGACCGCGGAAGCCTTGCCTCTCCCGCTGCCGGGGACGACACACGGCCTCTTGGGCCATGTCCCGTAGTTGCCAGGACTCATATTATCTATAGTGCCCAACATAATATTCTTGGGAATCATAATTGAGGTTGTTTCCCGTTGCCTTCCTCAATAGTGTTTTTAACGTGACACCATCACTTAATGGCCGCCCCACTGGGGTCAGACGCCATTGCAGCCGCCTCACGGAGGAACAGACGCTGCGTGGACTACCTTTCGTCTGGCTCCTAACCTTCCACCTATCAGGCATGGGTGACCTTACCAGGAGCAATTATTATTACTCCCGCCAGCACAGCTCTAGGGGTCATCGGAACACACAAGCCCTTCCACCACGACAAGGTTGTAGTCCATGGGAGGGGGTTAAATATATATATATATATATATATATATATATATATATATATATATATATATATATATATATGCACTCAAATTAATATATGCTATTAACATATGAATTCATTATTTTCTACTATTCTCTATGATTGAGCATGTGGAAAAGTCGCGGAAATCATTCGCCAAATGCCCAAGAACATAAACATGATATGCTTCCGATGATATTGATAAGTACACAATATGCTAAATGTTCCTGCAATGTATAAATTGTAGTTCTAAGCGCACTAAATAGACAAAATTTGTAAATATATATTCAGTCCTTTTTATTTCATCATTACAATATAAAATGAGACAATATTTTAAAATTAAAAACTCAATAAATGGACGACCAATTATAGGAAGGGAAGAAACATAACTGGGTAAAATAAAATCAACTATAGAACTTCTTTCCTCTTTGGGTTAATGCTCTTTTTAAATATAACCGTTTTCATTATTCACGTGAAATGAAAGCCCGATTTCTCTCCCTCAACTTCTTCAAGTGGTGTTCATGTTCTGTGATGGATATAAGGTGAGAATGAATGGATTGAAGCAGCATTCATATGACGGCGACACAGTAGGCTCAATACGACTTCAAGTGGTTTCATTCACTATCCGGAGCGGTCTTTATTTTATTTGGCAATCACCATTCAACAAGTTCACTGGGCATGGAATAAGCACACTTTCTTTTTCCCGAGAAGTGACCTCCCCATCTACGAGCTATGCTCGTATTTCAAAGGCTCGCCAATTCATTCTCTGCATTTGCATCAGCGAAAAGCGTAATTAACGATGCAGGCGGAAAATCCCGCGCTGAGATCAAAAGGAGAAAAACTTCTCGGTCCTGCTTCCCAAGAGCAACCGCGCGCGGTTGCTCTTGGGAAGAGTCGATGTTTTAATCATAGCAACGTGTTCT
The DNA here is from genome assembly GCA_037158775.1 of Hetaerina titia. NCBI lineage: Eukaryota > Metazoa > Arthropoda > Insecta > Odonata > Calopterygidae > Hetaerina > Hetaerina titia. The sequence continues at coordinate 3,805,439 of CM073770.1, read as the reverse complement.
CGGGTAGAAGCGAAGAGACTAATGGAAAAGCACGCCTTCTCTCCAATGAAATATGAATATTTTTTAGCTGAAAAGTACTAAGAGTGAAAACATAACAAGAAATGATGATGATGTTGAGCGAATTTATACCTACTAGGGTGTGAATGCTGCGCTCTGGACCCAGGCCCTTCGCAAATTGCCTTCAACGACAACCTCTAACGACACAGTGAGAGCCATTTAATCAAGCAAGATAAATAAGCTGGACTGTGAAGGATTTATTTCCTCGGCCATTCAACCAAGGTAAAAACAATTTCGCTGTCCACTCTACTAGTCGTCATTTGTTGGTGAATTTTTGGCTTGGCGTTTGGGTGGAGGTGCCCGTGCACCTCTCTCGCCGCCTCGGCTCCTGGTGAATGATGTTACTGAAGTGGCCAAAGCAGTGATAAGAACCGACGTGCATCCATTATATGCATGCCTGCAATTATATGCATGATAGACAAACGAGCTTTGAAAATTTCTGCACCGTAGAAGCGAATCTACCGAAACATCGAAAAGAGAAACACTCATGAGAATTTGATAAACTATTTTCAAGAAAATTGCAAAGAATGCCTCATTGAACGGGTTGAAATACAGAGGTGAGTTAACGTTTGTGAGCATTTATACCAACAGTCATACATGTTTTCGCCATTAGGCTTCAAACTATTCTTATTTAGATCGATGTGCAATCACAACACTTTCTCTAACCTTCTGCCCAAATGCCCACCTGCCACCTTCAAACGCCAACCTTGCAGATCTCCTTAAATCCAAGTCTCTCTCAAAATCCCCTCCTACCCCTAGAGACACATCCACTCCTTGCTTCCGAGTTAGATGCAAAACTGGTCCTATTTACACCACTCCACCCCTCTAGGGTTTGCGTGGGTTTTTCAAACCCCACCTTTTCTTCGTTGGTATTTTCCCGCGTGGGTTTTTACTAGGTGAGCAATATCACGTTCACCCTAGCTTTTCCCACAAACCTCATTTTTTGCTTACACTTATCTTATCCTAGTGATTCTCTCAAATCACTGTCTTTTACTTTGTGTATGTTTATATGTGTTGGTGTATCCCTAATCTATTTATGTATATGTATGTGTGTACATATATATTTTCTTTCCTTTTCTTTTGATGTTAAAATTTGTGTCTGTCTATATGTATTTATGTGTATATATGCATGTATTTTATACATTTTATACCTTGTCTTATATGCACATGACAATGGGTTAAATGGAAGAAGGGACCATTAGGCCTAAATTTCGCCCAAATAAAGTCCTTTATCTATCTATCTATCTCTACATCCCACCTTTTAACTCTCTCTCACCTTTCCCTCACTCCTCCTGCACATCTAAGAATGTCGTCTATCTTCTGGCTTGTAAACTCTGCCCCGCCTTTTACATAGGACAATGTTCCACACCACTGAACCTTAGGATAAATAATCATCGCCCCTCGTTCCATCCCTCCAATATATAATATATTATTATTAGATAATCTACCGGTTAAAATGGGTTTTTGGATGGACACAACTATCAAACAAACACTTTGAACTCCAAACAAAACCCAATCCAGCAACCTACTTTAAATCAAGTCCCTCTTCATCTCTGTGTACTTCCTTCCTCCCTTCATCCCGTCCAACATCCCTATCCTGTTCCTGCCCTTTCCTCGCTTGCCCAACAATCTCCCCTCTATTACCTTCTTCAACATTCCACTACCGCTCAACACGTTTTTCATCCATTTTTCCTGCCTCCATAGGATTTCTCTCAACAAACCCCTCTCCTCACCCACCATTTCTAGTACTTCCTCATTTGTCTTTTTTTTGGTCCATTTCACCTTCTCCATTCTCCTCCACACCCACATTTCAAAAGCCTCGAGGGGATGTGGGGAGAGGGGAGCAGATCTGATCAGCACATTCACTCCCATCCCATCCCCACATCCCCTCATTGTCCCTTCACCCCGTTCCCACGCTAATTGCCTCTCGAAAAATATTATCTTTCTTCTGTCGTGCAAACAATGCACCTCATTCTACATAGGCGAATGCATTACCCCCTCATCCATCCGAATGAACAATCACCGCTACTCCTGTGATTCTGTCTCAATCTCTTCTCTTCCTATCCCTATCATTCGACGAATGCTTTTCCCTAACAATTCTAGAATCCCTACCCGATTCAGCCACCAACATAGAGGTGAGAACACGCGAATCCGTATATATGCTAGCTTTCCGATCCTTTAAAATTGCCACTCTTAACCGCCATCTTTAATTCACTTCCCAGCAGTCCCTAAACCTTCCCCCCCCCAGACACTCTCCCCTCTAGACCTTTTAGTCTGACCAGAAGAAGGCCTCGGATTAGGCCGAAAGCTTAAATAATATACAGTGTGAGTGATCTTTTACGTGTTATCTGCTTTATTCTGTGTCCTATTGTGCCCTCCAAAAGTTATATTTTTATTATATGTATATGATAAAAATATAACTATATATATAGTATATATATAGTAAAAGCATATATATATATATATATATATAGTAAAAAATATAACTATATGTATATGTATATATATATACATATACATATATATACATACATATATATATATATAATTATATATATAATTATATATATATATATACACATATATAGGTGTATATAAACACAGTAATCAGCCCGAAGGTTTAGTAGGTGATGGCAGAGCTCACCCATGTACTAAGCCCGACGGCTTAGTATATGTATTAAATACCATTGCATTGATGATGTGATAGTTAAGTCTAATTGACAACGTAATTAACGTAAAGAGGTTTCGGTTTTGGCATTTAGCAAATAATTTTTGATCCGAGGTAAAAGTATGCATTAGATAGATAAACAAGCAATTGTATTCTAAAATCATGTTTTCGACAACTCTGGCCATTAAGTGGACATGTAAAATTTGTAATTACGTTTGAGTAAAATTTTGGCTTTGTTTTTTTGTTTGGCGCGAAATTTATCAAATTATACGAAAAGAGATGCTGAATTAATGAAACGCACTCAAAGCTGTAGACCGAAAATTAAGTTTTAAGTTGCGAAAATATTCAGCGAGTACTACTGTTTCCGAAATCGAATGGATTTGATTTAAGGGTCGTATTCATTGTCCACAGGAACTTCTAGATCGCTTGAAGAGTTTTTCTATTCAAACTCTAAGGGGCGTGGCAAATGTACTGGTCAAATGAAAACATTTACATTTTATTGCATAAAAAAATCCACTATCTCCGTTCTCTGTGGGCTAAAATTCGAAAGTTTAAATTATAACTTCAATTTTAGAAAGGAAAATAAATGGAGATACGGTGTCGCTGGTTCCAGATTAATAAGTTTTCCGGTTGTTATGCCATTCGTGAGTGTGTCCTTTATTGAACATCGGAGATGAAATTGTGATTAAATTGTTGTGAGTTATTTTACAAATAAGGTCACAAATGAAGGAAAGAACACATAAAATACAAAGAAAAAAAGGATGTGTTGATAAACGAAATGTGAATCTGTCCCTGTAGTTACAAGAAATAGTTTGTCTCATTTAGGTAAAGCATTTTGAAAGTCACGCTTGATTTTGTGAAACGAGGATTTTTGTAAGTTGATTGTGATAGGCTGAAAAATTCACAAATAAAAGTATCGGATATACTTTAAAAATTACAAATCAATAGAAAATTTCAAGCGAAGCAAATGTTGGGAACATTATCTTATGTTTCCAATTTCTTTTTGGTGCCATTGAAAATAAATTAAAGGAACCGCTTTCAGGAAAATAAAATTATAAACAGACTTCTGGATGAGGAAAACAAATTCGAACTTTTCCACAAATTTGACACAGAAATCTGTGGAAAAAGGCAAATTCGTTTTTCTCATTTTGAGTAAATTCCACTTTATCTTGCCTGGATCTGTTGAGACTTCAGGATTCATCAAAGTACAACGTCCATTCGATGACTCGACGGAGACTTACATGAGCATTAAAGGAAATAGATGTCCTCTGGTAGTTCATCATTTACGAGGTCCTCCCTCGAATAAAAATACACACGCCGGTTTCTCAACTCCCGACGCGTCAATCGCAGGCAATAACGGAAAGGGGCACGGATCAAAACGGCTCCGGAAAAATGCCGACAGGTGTCTCCAGAAATAAAAAGAGATGCGAGCGGGCGACTCGAACTTCACCCCTCAGCTGCTCGGGAACGAAAAGAGGAGGCGGAGAAGAATAAATATTGGCAAACAAACCCCCCTGCGCCAACCCCATCCCCCAACACGCACTCTCCTCTCCTGAACGCCCCGCCGATTAAGAGTCAGCGGACGGAGCCGACCCGAACGCTTGATCACCACGTCATTCCTCCCCCACTGCTCACTGTCCTCGACAAAGGTTCGGAATATCCCCCTCTCTTTTCAGGGCAAAACTGCCAAAACAAGAGTTATCACAATGTATGTATAAAACGTTTCGGGATATATATCGGAAAAATAGATTTATTTGTCAGATACATATATTGCCTCTATATTCTTCCGAGTATATCCCTTGAGCGTCCACTCACCACCAGCCAGCGGCTTTTCCACCACTTGAAGGCTCCCTGGTTTGCGAAAGGTCCTTAAAGGTACGAGTGCAAGCTTCTTTCACGGCACTTTAAGTGCCATGGTGGTATCATTTGAGAGAGAGAGGCTTTCGCTTTTATAGGGAATAGGAAATAATCTGCTGGTGGCAAGTTGGGACTGTAAGAGGCTTGGGGAATCGTCGTGATGACGTTTTCTCTCAGGTAGCCGGAACCATGGAGCCTCAAGCACTTCAAAACAAGACCCTCGGGACGAGTTTAGCGCTGATTTTTCGCATCGCCAAAATTTAAGTGATAACGGTGTGAAATGTAATCTTATCAATGGCAAAATGATCTTTGATCATGCGTACACTTAACCGACACGGCCTGAATTCAGCACTTCACGCACACGTTGCCGTCAGTTCTAAAAAGGTCGACGGCCGTCCAGCACGTGGCTCGTTCTCCACATTCTCTCGGCCTACTTTGAAGAGCTTGTACCAATGTTAAAAACTGCATTTTTTGACATGATTTCATCCTTGAGCACTTGGCGAAACATAGGCAACGTCTCCGTATCCGATTTCTCCAGTCCAACAGACAATTTGATGGCGTACCGCTGTTCAATCGTTTGCTGCGTTTTACGCTTCCACCGAGTCACTCGAAAGGGGTCCACTTAAAACACTATCTAGTCTGAACGAACGCTCGATTGGAACTTCCAAGTTAATGGCGCTTGGCGCGTGTTGAAGGTCAGACGTCCCACCACCGAGCCTGCGTAGTGCGAGTCACGCCAGGAATAAATTGTTACCAATTCCTTTTATAAAAACCTCGTACTCTTGTCTTCATTACATTTCGTCTTTGAATTGGTTATTGGGTGATTGTGCCATCCTTCCATTTCACCTTATTGAGAGATCTCCCCTTCCGACGGTTCTCGCAAGAGAAAATTGGGGGAATGCATTGGGAAGAGGAGTAAGCAAAGAAGTTAGAAGTCGAGAAAGTAGAGCAGCGAGTCGAGTAGGAATGAGAATGAAGACCGGTGCATGAATGAATGAGAAACGCTGAAAGGGATCGCCAATGTCTCTCTTGAATTTTTTTATTCAGTAAAGCTGCATTCGCATGCATTGTGGACCGCTGTTGGTGCAGTGCTACTTATCAGCAGCAGTCTTTCCTCTCATTGGTGTAAGCTGTGTTATTACTCACTTCATACAGCACTGCTTCTATGTTGGTTTGGATTACCATTTGAAATCAGCGAACCCCTTTGTCTTTTCGAGAACACGACCTGGCGTTTTGCTTCGACCTGTCTTCGGGACCCTGAACCAACCAATCCTCTTTTCATGGGAGAAAATAATGTGTCACTCTTCAAAGAGTGGTGATTGAGCAAGTTTAATGAGACGCCGATAATTAATTGAAACATCACACCACTTATTGACGAGATCACGACTTCGCATCAATGGAAAATTGTAGACGAGATTTTCTATTTCCATGTGTTTAGTAAGCAAGGTAGAAGTTAGAATAATTATTCATTTGTTCGCTTCGTGTTGTTTTACGGAATCTTAAAATCTTAAACTGAAACATTTTTTACCGGATTTGGAAGTTTGAATGCTAATTTTCACAACGAGCTGACATTTAAACGTAAGGCTCACTTCAAAACTTTTGATAGGACCAACATTTACTTAATTTTAACTTCTTATTTTCACCGCACAATTACGTTATCAAGAACAGACATATTATCTCTTTACCTCTCAGTCTTAATTAATATAAACCTCAGGCTTTAAGACCTTCCCCAATATTTACGATGAAATTAGATATACTTGGTAGGCTCATATATGGAAAATTGATATTTGAAGAGAGAGATGTATTTATTCTTTCATTCTCCTCGCTAATCTGCAAATTGAACGAAGAATTTGGAGGATCCTTGATAACAATTACCTAGCCCTTTTCTATTGGCCATAGAATATTTCCTATTTTACTTCTACATGCATACGCCAACCATTCCCCACAAACCCCTCTTCGAAATCACAGCCCCCTAGCGGAGGCTTGCGGGGTGTCCTGCAGGCGTAAATGCACAGCCGCACTGCCTCTTTTCTACAAGCTCATTCTACTCCAGTTTCGCCACTTAATTTACGAACATATTGAAGCAATTTTCTAATGTCTACTGTACTAGTAGCAGTTAGAAAGCTTATATAAACGTGAAAGAAAAATATTACATTCAGCGGATACTTCTCGGTAGACATATATATATATATATATATATATATATATATATATATATATATATATATATATATATATATATATAATAACTGAATTAATAAATATTTCAATGATAATAATTTTTGAGAAGTCATGCCAAGGCTTCGTAAAATTTCAATCAGTAGCAAAAATGTTCATAATTTGCTTGCTTTGGAAAATATAACAGACCAGACATTCATACCAAAATTACGAAACCTATAAACAGGTTACCATTTTGTGCATAGTAGGGCGATCAAATAGTTGACAGGGTTAACCTTGTTTTATTGTCAGCAGTTTCGGTTTTATTCATAGCTCCCGAAACCATGGCGCAGGCATTCACTTCCGCAGAGATGCAGGGAACCGAAATTACTTCCGAAGATTTTCCAGAAAAATATTTCATCTATAAAATAATATGAACTGTCGCTATTGGGATTTTAAATTTTAAGATTCCAAAAAACACCGTCTGTTAAAAAAAACATCGGTTTGCTGGAAATATTATCAGAAAAACCGACAAATGTTTCAATGCGTATCGCCCACCCGTGGTGGCTTTATATGGCGTTTCACCACCGTATCGAAACATAACCAAATTGACTAGGCTCTCGCACCGGTCTGCTCAATTGACCTCTTCCCTTGTGAGCACCTTGCCTGATTCGTAAAATGGTGCAACACCACTTACCGCGATCTTTAACGACAGGGCTAAGCGAGCAATTGGCCCATCGACATTGCCCTTTGGAAATGTAGATGGCAAACACGAGCGCGCATCTTATTATCATTGCCTGCATTTGAGCAAGGTTCTGAATTTTATTATGAGTACTCTATTGGCGAAGGAAGTTGTCTTGCGGACCCGAGAACTCAGAACATGGGATCATCACGGGCGCAACTAACAATACTTGGTTTACGGTGCTCCACTCTTCAACAGCACATGCCTCTCATTAAGGTCTGCTGGGCGTGACACTAATTGTCATTGAACCACTGTAAATAACAGCTAACATTTTTATACACCACACAATTACCGAATTCCTTAACTCCATTCAAGTCGCCTTACCTTCATCGGCCTCCACCTCGCATACACAATATTCTCTCCTAATTAAAGGCTATTAAAATGAGATTTTGTCTGAATGATAAATCGACATGCTCATCTCTTTCACAGAATTTCCAGTGAAACCTTTGTCATTGGTACACTGCTAAGAATTCACAAGTCAAAGACAATCGTTTTCAGAAGTCTTAAGCGCTTTGCAGTAAGAATGAATAGAGCACACGTAAGAAGTTTCCACTTCTGTGAATGTCATCAAATAATAATGTTTCCAATAGTCAAGTGCTATGTTTAAATACACCGGAGAGATCGCTGCATCGGAGTAGACGTTATTCATTAAAATGGTTCCTTGCAACGCAGGCCTTGCATCAGGACCAAAAGGAAAGTTTTTCGTTTCCCCTCTGAAATCTACGCCAAGATTTTTTTAGCATTGAGTGGACCGGAGTTTCATTAGGACGATCCGAGTATTTTGGGCAAAGGATTCCCGAGTGCCATTCCCGCTGGGCGATTACACCCGTGCTGTTCGTATATTTTTATCTCCCGTGACCCCTGACCCTTTGCCCAAGCTTCCTGAAACGGACATTGGGTTGCTCGGAACAGATGCCTTAATTTCACTCCAGTGAGTTCTTCACTCTTGATTGGGTTGAATGCCTTCGGAGGCATCAGGAGGGCAGGGAGGGAGGGAGGGAGGGAGGGAGGGAGGGAGAGGGGGGGCGAGTGGTGGAGTGCTGGTTCGCCGAGGAGCACGCACAGATGGTTTTGGTTCGATTTTCATAACCATTTTCCGCACAACAAGTAACTAATTTATGCTTGGGGGAATTAAGTATTCCCCCAGCATTGATAAAAATTTACACGTTATTTGATAGTTTTTTCAACTGAATATTTTTCCCTTTTCCCTCCCTCTCCCAAATACCCTCCCTAATCACTCACTATTCTCATTATCGTGCTTGCACCCCCTGCAACACACCTTTTTGGTAGATCGCGGGGTATTTATGTGGATGCTGAAGTAACAGGCGGGCGATAGGAGGGATTTTATGCAGCTGGCTTCACTTCGTGGCGGCTTCGAAGACCGTGAAATAAACTATGAATTAATTTCTTGGTTATACGACAAGATTAGGTCTCCAAAACATATATAATTAGACGATAGTGCCATGTTTCATAAAAGTCAATGTTTGAGTCCAACTAGCAAATTTAGATTGGTCAAAAAACACGATCAATACGGAACACGACGGGCGGGATGCGTGCCGCGACTCTTGAATCAGGATCACATACGAATCACTATGGAAATTTTCGAACAATTTTTTACCCGTTTTAAAAACTACCAACAAGATTTTCCGTGCTGGTTTGTGACCACAGATGAAACTTGGGTCCACTACTATACGCTAGAGATAAAACAGCAGTCCAAGCAGTGGAAACACGTTGATTCACCACCACCAAAAAAGCAAAAGTAATACAGTCGGCCAGAAAGGGGTTGGCTTCAGCTTTCTGGGATGCGAAAGGGTTTCTGTTCATAGAACATCATCCCACTGGACATACAATTACTAGTCAATGCTATGCTGAATTCCTGAACCAACTACAGCAAAAGATACACCAACAAAGGCCACGTTTGGTTAGGAAGAAAGTCACCTTTCATCAAGACAATGCGCGCTCACACACAAGTGTCGTTGCCATGGCAAAATACGTGAACTAAGATACGAATTGTTGCCACACCCGTCTCATTCGTTTGATTTGACCCTGTCGGATTTCCACCTCTCCCCCAAGCCCAAAGTTTTCCTCGGTGAACGGAGATTCTCTTCAAACGAAGAAATAACAGCCGAAGTAGAAGGGTACTTTCCAGGACTGAAGTTATCTAATTTTTGAGAAGGGATCATTGGAAGACATTGGAACATCGCTGGACCAAGTGCATTATTGTGCAGGAAGAATACATTGAAAAATAAAAAGAGTTCCACTGAAGTAAGTGGCATATTTCTATTCCATCCCGAGAACTCTTTAAGTTGCCCTCGTTATTTTGTGAACGTGTATACAATCACCTAATTGCAGAATAAACTAGGTAACTGATAAAAGGAACCCATTGGGACGATAACGGAGTGCCTGGGGTGTTGGGGAGATCCGGGGGGTGCTCATAATTAGCTTTCTCTTGTTTTCCAGGAGCGGGTAAGCCACGCCACCAGTGTCACAGCCGTCACATGCAGTGCAAAGCTACCACGTGCATCCCCTCTCCAGACGTTTCGGTCGCTGACAAAGCCATTCAACCTACTTCTTTCCCCCACCCCGTTCTCCACCTCCCCTCCAGTGGACTGCGTAAACCATAATTGACACATTCGGATGACGCGTCCCAGAGCTTTGAATTGCGCACCTATTGGGACGCATAGCGTGCAAATAGGCCCACCGACGAGCATTATCATTTGTTTACGAAAAAGGTAACGTTGCTTCTGTCCGTGGAGAATGAAGCATTGCCCAACAAATTAACTGCAGACAACCGCGGAGAGACGAGGAAGAACACTAAAGGAAACAATAATAGCCTAAGTCAGGAGTCATCATCTTGATTAGGTCCGATTTCATTTATCAAAAGTATACTAATTACTTTCATGCTGAAACTCTTTAATGAAGGAAATGCCCTGTCCTCTCTTTCCTATCCTGTCTGCGGATCAAGGTGAGTGTTTATTGGACCTAGGGACAGATAACTCGCTCGTTTTTAAAATCCGCCTAACACGGCATCTAATATGATATCCCAAACTTCAATAAATAATTCAAAATTCTCAATTTCAAATACAGTGCTTTTTAAAAATGAATATCATAGTTTTAAAACTTTGTAGTGTTTATTGCATTTAACTTACAGTTATAAATTATACATCATACGAAAGAACAACTCAAATAGTTCTGTTGGTACACCTGTGCATTCACTGTTTTCTCTGCCGTCCGTTAGAAAGCGCTAGTCGCAAGAGATCGTGACCACTGAATAGAAAGTGTTTTTGAGTTTTACAATTTGCAAGGACTGAATCTGCAATTAAGAGTGCAACCCGATCTCTCACGCCATCTGATTCTTACCTTTTGGGGTTCATAAAGGATCATAAGTGTATCTGTGCCTCCAGCTGACATATGTCTTGACTTTAGGAACAGGATTGAAGAGGTCGTTACAGCAATCGCTCCTGATTACACACTGATCAAGGTTTGGGAGGAACTCGTCTCTCGACTCGATATGTGACGAATGGCGCTCGCATTGAATACTTGTGAGAAACAGTGTTCGAATGTCTCATTTATTTGATGCATTATTGGAAGTTTAATGTAATAAATAAAACCAATTCTTAAAAAACCCGACATTTATTTTGATATACCCTTTATTTACAGCCTCTAATGATTCTATCTCATATTCATAATATTTTACTCCAACCACTTAACTTATGTTCTGAACATTTTCACTCAATATGGTCTGCTTCCACTGTTTTTACCTTCTTTAAACTTTCCAAAAAACAACTCTCTTCACCCATCGGACATGCCAAGAATTCCTTTATCTGACTTCCAGTCCGTTCATTTTATTTGTTTCATCCTCCGCATATGTCACATGTCCAATGTGACCTTCTCCCCTCGTTCCCTTGCAATAAAGATCCAATTTCCAAGCAGCTCAATACTAATCTACGTATTAAAGTTTTTATGTAACTTTTATTAATGTCCCAGTCTAAAATACATGTCATCAAATCCTTCCTACTAGTCACAGCTTTCTCATAAAATGCAATTTTTTTTAACCCTACTAATAACTTGCCCAACATCATTTTTAAGAATTTCGAAAGAGGCTAACTGCTCTCTTTCCTCCAATTTTTTCTGCCAAATAATTTTAACCATGTAATTAAACTTGACAATCGACATGCAATACAATGCAATAATTTGAGAGAGTAAAAATCATTCGCCTTGATTTTTACTCTCTGAAATTGTTGCATTGTAATGCACACGTAGCGGATGACTCCGTTAAAGTTACTGTTGCGGCATCTCCCGCAGTTTCTTTGAAAACCTCGACATGCAATTTAACTTAGCATTCCTATTTCATACGAAAAGATATTCGACACCAATAGATGAAAATGCAGTGAAACGCGAACTTTCCCACGCGAATCTTGTTCAGAAAGTATGTTTAACTGAAATATCTCATTTGTAACTAACTCTGGTGATACTTAATATGTTGTGATATTTGCAACTATGGTGATCTATGAATCAAAGTGGATAGCATAGGGATCCTTAATTGATATACTCTGCGCCGCGCTGCCATGTTTCCTCGAAGGGGTGGATTGCTGTGTCTGGAGCCCCCATTAAAGTTTTGAGGGAGAATCTTGTTCATTCAACTTGCAAAACACAAGATGAAATGACGGCATCGACCGAACTTCCCGAGCTCAACCTTTAATGAATGCCACGATGTTCATTGGCACAATGATGTCCAATCAAGTCAAAGATTTCCCGCTAAATTGGAAGTTTTTTCGCAAAAATCATACACAACTAATATTCGTTTACAAATTTTCTAAAAGTCCTAGTTAGATAAATATTTTGATGGAGTTTTCATTGTATGAGGCGAACGAAAAGATATAAGTTAGAAGAGTAAGTATAATAAAAAATACTAAAACTAAATTAATTAAATAGATAGTTAATATAGATAGGTAATAGGAGTTTTCATTGAATAAATTCTCAGTTTTACCAATTTAAACTTGTTGGAAACCTCAAAGGTTTCGTCCACGTGCTTTTTATTTCACTCTGCGTTGTCTGTGGCTAAAATATGATAAATTTTGAAACAGCATCCTCAAATTGCAATATTTTCAATATTTTAATAATTTAAACATGTAATTTATGCTTACAAAATTCTCCGAAATCACTCTTAGGGGCTATGAGCAGGTGATTTCTAGTGTAACACAGAACTTTCCTAACCGCGAAATTTGTCGATTACTTTGAATTAAATTGGCTAATTTATCACAGCTATTTTCTTTCACTTGATCGATTTTTTAATTGACTAAAAAGGCAGTCCAGATGCAAAAATAAATCATTCTCTTAGATTCGCATATTATCAGTTTGTACCAGTGAATTAATTTATGATTAAGTAATTTCATTGAAAGTGCACTTGTTTAATATGCAGAGAAATGAAAAAAATTATTAAAACTGCTTAGAAAAAATGTTTCAAAATATTATAAAATGTTGTTTTGAGATAAAAGTAAAAAAAGTTCTGTTTGGAATGGAATGCATGGAATTTTGATAGCATAATGAAAGTTACCACCTCGACCGCCCTCGTTATATGAATACAGGTATTTATAATGAAACTTTGAGTTATATTGAAGTTAAAGCTAAAGGAGAGGAATTAAAAAAGACAGCCATGGCTGAATCTACAAGAAGAAGGCAAATAAAGAAGATATCAGAGAAAAGGCGTTACCACAACGATGAAATATTTTTTAGAAGTTTAGGGGTCGTTGGGTTTTTATATGGCAAATATTAGCTTGCATGTTTCGAGTTTTCATTTTTCACAAGTCTAGCTCCAACTCTTGCATGAAAAAATTAGGTATGATACAGAGTATATATATATAGTATATAGTATATATATGCATATACATATAAAATCATAAACACAGTAATCAACCCGAAGGTCGGTTTAGTAGGTGATGGTAGAGCTCACCCGTGTACCAAGCCCGACGGCGTGTGAATATTCACACATCAGGGTAGGGGGGCCAGTTCCTTTCCCTGTGCCGGTTATGGTTTCCCAGGAAGATCTGGTACCCGAAAAATCAACTAGCTTGGGTAGAGCTGCAGGTGCCCAAAGTGCCTTGCCTGGGAAGCGAACCCGGGACCCTCCGGTCAGTAGTTCAACGCTCTACCCGCTAGACCACCGCGACCCGCATACACACACACACACACACACACACACACACATATATATATATATATATATATATATATATATATATATATATATATATATATATATACTTTCAAATGGAATTACCCCTCGTGGATATTAATACGGTCTAGAATGGGTCAATCATGTTGTAAACGTCACCCTTCAAACGAGGTCACCACTTAAAATTCAAATATATCACTAAATGTTGATTACATTTAAAGCACTGCACTGGTACAATTACAATGAAATAAATGCCAAAATAAGCTTCGATCGATGGCCAATATTTTTTTGAGTATATAAACCGAACGTGTACTTTTTTAAAAATAACTATGCAGATTTCTCACTCGAATATTTTTTCCAATATATTTAGGTCTGCCTTACCAAGAGGATGACGGTTACATTAGTGAGCGCAGATTAAATACAAGCTTTCATAGTAGATTTATTTAATTACTGATAACCACATCTGACTGGAAACAACATAAAATAAATAATAACCAGTGCATTGAAATAAGCCAAGTCACGAAATCATGCATGAATAACATTACCAACTGAATATGCTCCAAAACGTCACTCGTAATTCTGATAAAATCATTGGAATTTAGAGCATTTGTCTCAACATATTTAACTCATACCAGTGCATTTTAAATGACTTCTTTGGTGATGGAATTTTACCGTTAAGGTTTGAGGATGGATTTACGAAGATGTTATTCTTCAATGAATTCGATGCTGCCAAGTGGCAAACAAACGTTTTATAAACATTTTAGTGTAATTAGGTATGATTACTTTTTAGAAAAGAGTGATTTCACTCGAGTTCATTGCTCCCATCTCAATACTTCCGTTTCTCTGTTGAACTAGGTATTTTACTCAAAACATTTTATTTTGTATGAGTGGTTTTGTGGAAAATTGTGGATATTATATTATATAAAGATTAATTGTGGAACTCAGTGCTCATATTTCATTCAGAAATTTTCGTGCAATCAAGCCCGATACAATGAAATGTATTCTCTGTGGTAGTTTATTCATCCTATCAATCTGACCAAGATAATAGCAATTGTCGAAATTCAGCGTAAAAATGGGTTTGCCTCTCATGAGATCACATCCATGCAACGAACATGAGATATCTGAGAGGAAGGCTACCGACAAACTCTACAAAAACCATAAAACATTTGCATAAAGTGAAATAGCTCTCTAGAATTATTGCGCAAAAACCAATTTTACTCTTAGAACTTCATTTCTTCTTTGGAAATAAATGAAGGAATGCGCAAAATCCTAAGCAAAAGAAAAAATCAAATTCAAAGCATCAGCTGTTAAAATTAATTTTGCAGAATCCAAAAAAAATCATCAGCATTAAACTGGTAGTTACTCATAGTATTCTAACTCTATGATATACATTTTGAGCACTACGATGAAATTTTGAAGATTTTGTTGTTGAGGCTACCATGAAAACTTTAATTAAACGACTTAAGTTTTGACATGCCGTCTTCAGGTCGTTCATTTTGCATTTGCATCATGCATGGAAGATTCGTAACTTATGGGAAAAAATGAACAAAAGGTCAGGTAAGAAAGGGTGAGTCATGGGCACTCGCTCGTTGCCCCCATATGAGACAGAGGGAAGATCCTCCCTTGAGGCGATCCTTCCTTGGTTACGCCCAGCGGAATCACTTATTGTAGAAGGCGACCGATAGAATGGGTCCTTTGCAAAATTTAGGATGCGTGATAATTTGGTAGATGCACTATTTAGAGGGAATGGGGGATGAGTGATGAGAAACCCGGCGTCGGCATTAATCCATTCTCAAAGGAAGTCGCCAAGGAGTTCACGCACACAGTTCAATGTCCCATTGGTCAGATGGCGTGCTCCGCTTAGAGCCCTCTCCACACATCACGCCGAAGAGGGAAAGGGCAAATGTGAAAAATTCTACCACCACCGGGATTTCAACCTGAACCATCTGGATGAGAAGCCGGGATACTAGGCAGCTCTCTCAACATCAATATCGCCTGAAAGTTGCAGTCTTTTCCTAATGATTTTTCAACAACGGATGTCATTATCATATGAAAAATTTGAAGAAAAAAGGAAAATTCAAATGCTACCCGTTTTTGATCAACTTGATGTAATTTTAATGAATTTATAGTAAAATATTTTCTTAATTACACATTTACCAACTATAGCAAGCCAGATTGAACTTAAATGAATAGTGGTTGTATTTTTAATCCTGAGAAATCTAAAGGGTATTTGGCAATGATGCACACAATTTTATGCCACTCGACAAAGTAAATGCAGAAATATTCTCATTGGAAAGTTTAGCAAAGAATATCTTAACTCAGTTCGGGCAATATGTTATTACTAAATATTAAAAATGATGATCCAAGAGGCGGTAGTTTTTATCAAATATCGAATAATAATAGTAATGAATATTTTTGTTGTTGTGCCACCTTGACAGTATCCCATTGAATTAAAGTTTCGGGTAAGGTATCGATAAAATATTAATGAATATATTTTGAAAAACATACGGACATTTCATGAAGATTCTTCAAATCTACTCAATTATGATTCCATAGTCAGCATATGAGTCCTCAGTAGACAACAATATAATAATAAAAAGATCAATTATGACTACCTTTTACAGACTTGGATGAAATATTTTCAATACAGGGCCAGCTGAGATGGTAAAGAAAGCGTTTTTATCAAAAATGTGATTTCCAAGTGTTTGGGTAGCATATCAAATAAATGCATCGTTCCATGCCATCTCACTCTAACTTCCTCTCTCTGCCACGTTTCTTGGCATTAGCAATGGACTAGTTTCCGCATCCCTGCGTGATTGCAATTTACAGCGACGGGGGCTTATTGCGTCCTCCCAAAGACTTCACGCAGCTAATCATGAGGAGAATTGCGCTCAGCGCGCGCGACCGCCCACTTTAGAGATTCCAATTCCGTCAACGCCGACGACATCAGTACTCGGCCTCCTCCTCCTCCACCCCACGCCCACCCTAAATCTAATTGCCCATGGAACATCTAGCGTCGATTCCCAGGATTGCTGGCGCTTCGGAAAACCTTTTACTTCTGTTAACCAATGTGAGTAAGTGTGATGTCGTGGCCACCTCCGTTCCCTCAATTTACCTGGAAACTAGTGGATTCGTGGGTCCAAGTACAGCCGATCTCATTTGCAAGGTTAGCATAAAATTATCGGGAAGAGTTTCGAAAAAGATATATTCATTCCGCTAGATATTGCTGCCAAGGCCCCGAATTCCTTCAAAATTTCTTCAATTTCTTGAGCGTCGGCACACTTTTGCCCTTGCGGCTTTTCCACGACTCCAAGTCTCCCTGGTAGGCGGAAGGTCCTTTAGGAGGGGTTGATGGGAGAGGAGGATTCAGGAGGGGTTGATGCCAAGTCGGAACTGGAAGGCAGTTGGGGAATCGTCGCGATGGCGTTGCAGGAGGCCTTCGCAAGCATACACCCGACTCTGCTCTTGGTCATCTGTCCAAGCACCTGCGTTTAGCGCAGATCTTTCGCAGCGCCAATTTTTAATGCTGTTTGCAATTTCGCTGTCTCATCAATGTCAATATACGATTTGCGATCATGCGCACATTAAACCGACACGATCTGAATCCAGCACTTCAGTCACATATTGCACGTCGTCGTCGTTTCGCATAGTCCACTACTGTCCAGCGCGGGGCTCGTCCTCCACACTCTCTCGGCCATATTTAAAGGGCTTGTGTCACTTAAAAACTGCAGTTTGTGACATGCTTTCATCCTTGAACACTTAGCGAATCATGTTCAACGTCTCCGTACCAGATTTTCCCAGCCCAACACCAAATTTGGTGGCGCACCGCTGTTAAGTCGTTCGTTGCAATTTACGCTTGCACCGAGTCACTGGACAGGGGTCCACTTAAAACACAATCTAGCCTGAAAGAACGCTCTCAGGTGATTTTCGCTTGGGGTGTTTTAAAGGTCACACCCTCCTCCACCTATCCGGCTCGGCGCAACGTACACTAAGACAGGAAAAAAGTTTACCTATACTTTTTGAGAAAATATTGTACTTAAGCCTCGATCTTCACGCGCTCCTTCCTTAAATGCTATCGAGAGAGGGAGAAGTAGAGAGACATCGCCGACAGTGGAAGTTTATAATTAAAATATATTAAATGCCTTACAATTTCCTCTCGAATTTCCATATGCGCCACGCGAAATCTCTTCCGACTAACAAATGAACGAAAGATACGGGAGAGGGGGTTGGATGATGATTGAAGAGGGTCTCCGGCCTGGAGGGGCCATGCGCGGCGTTCTGCGTACGGCGATACCGAAGGGCGCCGATCTCGTGCCGCCACCGTTCTCTCTCTCTCTCTCCGTCTTTCACTCTGGGTCGGATAGTTATAGTAGAGGTAAGAGAGGGAAATAAATGTATGCTTTTATATAAATCTCCTTAGACAAGTTTAATGGCCTTAAAAGAGTTTTTGCGACTTGCAGAGATTAAAAAACTTCTATGAATTATATTGTTTTTAACATATTAATTATTTACATAAAACATCAGTCCATATTAGTATTCCAAATGGTTACAGAATTATATTTTTTCAACCTACAGGCTTTAAATGTGCTTAAACCGTTATTCACCTCTTTTAATTCATGAGATCAAACATAATTTTATATTTAAGATTGTTCAAAAAGAGTAGAATAGTACTTTGGTATCGAACCAAGACGTAGAGTACTTGGTTCCGCACCTAAGGGTTGGACACTAAGCCTAGTATTTAGGGTCTTAGGAAATTATACCTAGGGCAATAATCATAGAAAGTACTCGATACATGGATAACACTACCAAGCCTTGATTCGAATGAATAAAATATCGTTAACTTTCACGTGTGATAGTCCATGTGAGTGATTGGTGAACAGGGCCTCATCTTCACCATGGGGAGGATTTATTTATTTATCGATTTATTGGGGCGAGATCGAGCCTTCGTAGTCCACGTATGCCTTATACATCACAATAGGATGAGCCTTCAGATGAAGTACGCAGAAAGTGACCTTCTTGGACGAAATATTAATCAAATGTATGTTTGTTTAGAGGCCACAATCATTTGAAAAGTGAGACTCGCGAGGTCTGAGAGAGGTGCAGGGAATCTGGCTAACGGTACCTCCGTACCACTATCCGGGTCGGAAAGCATTCACACCCGTCCTCAAGTACTTGTGGCTTGGACAAAAATAGCTTAGGCGATGGAAAATGAGAATCCTGAGCAGTTGTTGTAACGCTAAGTAACCGGCAGTGACTCCAATACCAACTGCTCATGCAGGTAACACTAAGGGGATCAGCAGAGAACACATTCAGGAAAGTACGCGATGCAAACGTTTATGGACCGGGAATATTGGATGCTGCGCTGCAGGGTCGCACCCTTCTGCCTCGTAACAACGCCGAACCATCCACCCCCGTTCCAATCTCCGGGAAATGGTGAGCTCTGCTTTGTAGTCCTTAAGGGTGGCCCCTTCGCACGCCGCGGCAGCCCACCCTTCTCTTCCGACCCTTCACCCGCGCCTCCATATCCGCCCGCACCCCACCTCCTGCTGTCACACGTGGATTCGCATCTTCTAGTTTTTTTTTGCATTTGCATTAATCTCTCCACCCTAGTTCTCTCCCCCTCTGATCTCCCCTTTCTTTTTCCAACGCTCGTAATCTTCTCTGGCTCAATTTTTACATCGCGAAGGCAGATTTTTCGCTCCACGGAAAGCCATAATGGGGCCGTATATTTTAGCCACAAGGCCCTTTCTCAACTGAAAAGAACATAAATTCGACGTGTCAGGGGAATTTTAATTTCATTTAAACGCAACGCATATGTTTAGGCCGCTAAAATTTATAATTTAAATTCAATACTTACTCCTTGTTAGTTGAGTGTAGTCCATTTCTAAATCCAAGTTTTAGATGGAGATTATTCCGTGGTATTGGTATAATTTTATTTAAATAATTTTTTTCTGTCTTTTTTAAATTAATTCTTGTGCTTATAGTGAAATGTTTTCATTCGTTCCTCATTTCCACTCAATTGGGGCTGCCGATTGAATTGAATCAATCCAATAGTGCTACTACTTACTAATCTTGTGAATTTTTATTTCCTTTTTAATTCATTTTGTCTCGTTTACTTGATTTAATTCAACTCTGTAATGAAATAACTGAATGTTGAACGGATACTAACAGTTATTTTTATTTTGTCTTCCAGGACACTGGTTAGGTATTTCAATATTAAAATATTCTAAGGTTCATTTTACTCCCAATTTAAAAAAATACCTACCATTCGACATGCCTGCTTTAGGAAAATTCAAGTCAAGCTAGCAGGTTGAAATGTAAGTGATAAGCTGTATTGCATTCGCTTTATTTTCGTGGTGTAGATCGAATTGCAGATTTTGCGACATGATAACGTGTTTCTTTTGCAACATTCCAAATGTAATCATAAGCGCAATCAGCGTCCTAGGAAAACATCGTAGGTGCGTAATATTTACTATGTCAAAATTAATTAAATTGATTGATGTTGCGACCTCTTGTCCCCATAATAAACCACTTTGATCTTCGACGGCTATTGGGTTAGGCAAAGGTTATGTCTCATGGAAAAGCCATGGCGCTGGAAAAATTGCATGATGCTTTATTGAGTTGTGTCTACGAAGTGTGTAGTACACCGATCCGCAAATGGTATAAGCTACGTTATAAAATAGAATCGAATTGAATTGAGTAGTCTCAATCCCCCCCTCTTATGGTTTTCGAACACCAGAAGGGTAATGACACAGGTAATATAACAAATATTTGTTTGTTTTGAATGGTGCACACTGATATTGTGGTAATTTAATTAAATTCGATTAGGTATATGCAGTTATATTTGCAAAGAAAATGTTAATATAACATAGATAGGTGGTCAATCAATATTTTCGTTCAGCTAAGTATTATTTTTCCTTTCACCAATGCCATAAATGTTACTGCATTTCAAACGAGATGCAACGATTGTCTTCCTTTCACTTACTGACAGCTCTAAAAATTACTGGCTACATTGTATTCAAATATTATTTTTTTATTTTACATTTTGAGGCATGTTTTTAGAGAGGGGGAGAATGAAATTAAGTTTTTATTTCAAATTTCCGTAGGTCAGATGGCAATCTTTCCCAAGTTGATTGTAAGACGAACACTCACTGGGGTGTGGTGTTCGCGCATGTTATTAAGCACAATGCACTTGTTAGTATTGGCGTGAGTAATTTCGACAAACGAACCCCTCTCCCTTTTCCTAACTAAGAGTGTGAAGATCGTGCGAAAGTATGGAATCGAAAGGAAGAAGTGAGTGTATAAAAGTGCGGCGGAGACGGAGAGGTATTTAGAATACGACAAGGAAGGAAAAGACCAGATTAATACCGCATAAAATAAATAAATGAGAAAAACTCCCCCCCCCTACCGTCCCATTCAATTTTCTCTAGTTTTCATAGTACTGCAATTTCTTTTTCATTTTTTTCTATTCATTATTTTAGGATCATTCTCCATCAAACATAATCTCATTCTATTATTGTTCTAATAACAGTGAATTTTAAACCCCCCCCCCCCGAAAATGTCCAATGTCTATTTAGAGTTTCCGTTTTTAAAATGCACAATCGTGCAATTGTATGTATATGTCACCACCTGATAAGTCGTCTTTAACTCGGAATAAAATTAGCAACTGGATAGTAATATCCCTATTCCCGCCAAAGAGGTCATCATAATTTGGTGACATGAAGGGGAGCATCAGTTATACTTCTAACGCCTTCCACATTGTGTCCCCAAGTACGAGTGCAAATTATACGAGTCATAGAAAATGAAGGACACTAGTTTTTACCGAAGGATAACGGCAGCATTTTCTTATTATTTAGATTTTAATTCTTCCTCTCCGGTGGTACATACATTTTTCTCCCATGTCCATTTCTCAGAATAAAACCGAAATTATCGTGGGCGTGCTGGGACGCCCGCAAGCGGAAAAAGGTTCCAAAACAACCCTCAGCCGCCCAACCGTTACGTAGCGGCGAATTCTGCAAATCCAGATTAAGTACAGGAGGCGATACCCAGGTTGAATTAAAATTGAGCATAAGACCGTGTACCCGTCGAACTGAGCACATGTGCTCACTTCGAAAGAGCATGGAAGAGCACCTTCACTTAAACAGGGTCGCAGTAGAAGCTTCAATTTGAGTCCGTTGGTTGACATGCATTATCCAATACGCTACGTAAAAATCACTTCGAATATTAAGATGGTTTCATTTATTCCTTGTTCAGAATTGTCAAACGATGCGAGTTTTGGAAAAATTACTTCTTTAAAAAGCTCTAAAATTTTGAGCATTTGTTTAACTTTCCCCTTGCATGTGAGGGGCTTCAATTTATTCGAGTGAGGAAGTGAGCTTTCCTTCATATATGACTTAAAGTATAGACTAAATCCATCAAAACATAAATTCAAGGAAAACACTTCCGATAAGCACTTTTTCTGAGCCAAAACTGGATACGTATGATGTGACTAGCAACATATCCATCAGTATACTGAAAAACTCTCTTAGATATACATTCCTCAGGAGAATATGAGTATCGGCATATTATTTATTATTAGGTAATCTATCGGTTAAGGTAGGTTTTTGGATGGCCACAACTATCAAATAAACATTTTGTGACTCCCCACCTAGCAAACTAATCTATATCAGGTCCCTCTTCATCTCGGTGTACTTTTTTCCTCCCTTCATCCCGTCCAACATCCCTATCCTGTTCCTACCCTTACCTCGCTTGCCCAACATTCTCCCCTCTATTACCCTCTTCAACATTCCACTACCGCTCAATACGCCTTTCATCCATTTTTCCTGCCTCCATAGGATTTCTCTCAACAAACCCCTCTCCTCCCCCACCATTTCTAGTACTTCCTCCTTTGTTTTCCTTTCGGTCCATTTCACCTTCTCCATTCTTCTACACACCCACATTTCAAAAGCCTCCAATCTACGCCTATCCTCCTGCTTCGGCGACCACGTTACCGCGCCGTACATAGCTACGCTCCATATCAGTTTTTACCAGTCTTGTCTTAACATCCCTACTCAACGTCCCCGTCATCAACTCCCTCCTCCTCGAGAGAGCCTCCTTGCCTAGCGCAATTCTTCTCCTTACGTCCCTACCACTTTCACCGTATTGGTCCAAAACACTTCCGAGATATGTAAACTGTTCTACCTGCTCTATTTTTTCCCCGCCTATTTTAATATTAGACTTAGCCTTTTTTTTCTGGAAAATCGCATAACCTTTGTTTTATTAATATTGATTCTCATCCCATATCTATTGCACTGCATGTCCAATTCACTCAGCAATGCTTGCAATCCCTTGGCTGACTGAGCAACTAATGCTTGGTCATCAGCAAACCTAACTGAATTTGTGAATTCCCCTCCGACTTTCATTCCTACCTCCAGTCCTTCCCATGCCTTTTTAATCATTTCCTCTACATATACGTTGAACAGTACCGGTGACAATGGGCAACCCTGCCTTACATCTCTTCCAAACACTGCCCATCCGGACTCTCTGTTCCCCACTCGCACCTGAGCAGTCTGAGACATGTACAGGTTGCGGATCAGTCTCCTGTCCCTCCAATCCATTCCTATTTTCTGCAATACACGCATTAATTTTTCCCCATTCACTCTATCAAACGCTTTTTCGAAATCTACAAAACAGGCAAAAACGTCCTGATTGTATTCTATATTCCTCTCGACTAGTGATCTCATTACTGCAATGGCATCACGCTAAGTAATCATCCCCTAAGTAATCATTTGCCTTACTCTCTATCCTTTTTTGATGATCCTGAGAATAACTTTAGCTGCGTGAGATATCAAACTTATTGTTCTGTAATCCTCACATGACGAAGCCTTTGCCTTTTTTGGAATAGGAACTAACACCGATCTCACAAAATCTTCCGGCCAGATTCCTTCCTCATAGATACTACGAATCAGTCCATATATTGCCTTTTTCCCACCTTTCCCTAATCATTTCAACATTTCTACAGGAATATTGTCCACCCCCACAGCCTTATTTGCTTTCATCTCCTTTAATGCCCTTTCTATTTCATCGTCGAGTATGCCTGGACCTAAGCTATCTTCTTCTACGTCATGTTCCTTTTCTATGTCTAACCTTGTCGGCCTAAGTTCTTTACC